>CM053505.1:27291687-27384187 GCA_028627145.1 Eidolon dupreanum
TCACAGTGGCCAGGACATGGAAGCAACCGAAGCGTCCTACGATAGATGATTGGCTAAAGAATCAGTGGTACATATATACAATGGAATATTACTCAATCATAAGAAGAGATGAATTACTGCCATTTGCGACAACATGGATGGACCTTGAGATAATCATGCTAAGCGAAATCAGCCAGACAGAAAAAGTTGAAAATCACATGATATCACTCACATGTAGGATATAATCCTAAAAGCAACACATGAGAAGGACAAACAAACCGAAACTCATGGACATAGACTAGTGATTATCAGAGGGTAGTTGGTAGGGGGGAAAGGAGGAGTTAGATGGTAAAGTGGGTCAATTATGTGGTGACAGAAAGAAATCTAACCATGAGAGGCGAACACACAATGTAAATATATATAATATATGTAAGCCTTAGTGTTAAAATAGACAGCTGAAACTTCGTTAACCAATGTCACCGAAATAGATAGATAGATAGATAGATAGATAGATAGATAGATAGATAGATAAAGTTACATTTAAAAAGTAGAAGGGGATGATAAACCAATCACAGGAATGCAATGATCTGTAGCAAGAGCCTCAATATAGAGTCCAGAAAAGTTTCCCAAGGAATTGGATGCACTAGGTCAACTCAGGATTTCCCAGAGTTCTGCAAGGTCACAACAGAAAAATAAAATAACTTCACACCTTTCCTTGAGACATGTTTATGCTACCTGGTTCTCCAAGTAGGGTAGAACACCTCAACACAGAGATAAAGGGAACACATTTCATCAAGGATATAAGATAGCCTATAAGTCATCTCTGGGAGGGCTTAACTCATTGATGGCAGTTCAGAGACATTCACAAAAGACACTTTGGGTCCATCTGAAAATCTGAGTTAGCAGTTAGGCTGTGCATTCTACCATTATCTTTCAACTGAATCAAAAAAACTCAAGGTACACAGTTAACCGAAATCTCACAACTCTGTCATTCAGCAAAGATTCATCTCATATTGATTTTGTAGGCAGAGACTAGAGTTGCAAAATGAGAAGATTTCTTGTTTGTTATTTCTGTTTTTTAAATTTATTTTCAATTACAGCTGACATATAATATTATATTAGTTTCAGGTGTACAACATAGTGATTAGACATTTATATACCTTATGAAGTTATCACCCCAATAAGTCTAGCACCGTTCTGACACCTATGCTGTACTTTACATCCTTGCCTGCTTTGTGGCCCCAGAAAAACACTGATCAATTTTCTGTCACTATAGGTTTTGCCTGTTCTACATTTTTTTTTTAAATGGAATCATGCAATGTGTATGATGTCATGTTTATCTGCCTTCTTTTGCTTGGAATAATGTTCTTGAGGTGTGTCCATGTTTCAACTTGTTCATCTTTTATTGCTGAATAGTATTCCATTGTACAGATGTACTATGGTTTGTTTATCCATTCCTCTGTTGATAACTATTTCTAGTTTTCATCTACTACAAATAAGTTGCCATGAACATTCTTGTCCCGCTCTTTTTGTGTGTATACTTTCCTTTCTCTTGGGTAAATTCTTAGGAGTAAAATGGCTGTGCTCTATATTTACCTTTTTAAGTTTAACCGTTTCCCAGAGTGATTGAACCACTTTACATTCTCATCAGCAGTGTATGAGTTCTACTTGCTCCACATCATGACCAACACTGTGGACTTTTATATTTTATACTTTAAATATACTTTTTATTTTAGAATAATGTTAGATTTGTAGAGAAGTTGCAGAGATAGTACAGAAAGTGTCTGTATACCTCTCAACTAGTTTTCCCTAACATTAGCATCATACATTACTAATGTACATTTATCAAAACCAGGAGACTAACACTGGTACATCACTATTTATAAAACTTCAGACTTCATTCAGACTTCACCAGTTTGTCAACTAATGTATTTTTTCTGTCCCAGGATCACATGCAAGATACCACATTACATTTAGTCAACACTTAATGACTCAAGTGATGGTCTCCTTAGTTACCTCAGGTCTGTGACAATTTCTCAGTCTTTCCTTGTTTTCATGACTTTGACAGTTTTGAAGAATAATGGTTAGGTATTTTGTAGACTGTCCCTAAATTTGGATCTATGTAAAGTTTGTTTGTTTTTCACTTTTAGATATGGGTTCTGAAGAAGAAAACAACAGGGTCAAAATACCCTTCTCATCACATCATGATACCCACCTGACTTTTCACTAATGATGTTAACTTGATTTCTTTTTTTAATTTATTTCTATTTTAGATTTTTTTTTTAGTGAGCCTAGCCAGGGTTTGGATAATATGTCCATATCCAACAGTAGGGTATTTAGGTCGCCTACTATGATAGTGTTTTGGTCTGTTTCTCCCTTTAGTTCTCTTAGTAGTTGTTTTATATATTTTGGGGCTCCCTGATTTGAAGCAGAGATATTAAGTGTAATGTCTACTTGGTGTAGGATCCCCTTTATCATTATGAAGTATCCTTCATAATGGTAAAGTATCAAAAGGTAAAGTATCTTTCTTTACTTTTTTCATTTTGAAGTCTATTTCATCCAATATTAGTACTACTTTTCTCTGAATCCCATTTGCTTGAAATAGCATTTTCATCCTTCAATTTGAGTCTATATTTGTCTTTGGAACTGAGATGTGTCTCCTGGAGGCAGCATATAGTTGAGTTTTGTTTTTTAATCCAATCTGCAACTCTGTGTCTTTTTATTGGTGAGTTCACTCCATTTACATTTAGGATGATTATTGAAATATGAGGTTTTCTTCTAGCCATTTTGTCTTTTGCTTTCTTGGTGTTTCCATTGCTTCCTTGTTCTTGTGTGTCTGTTTTTTTTGTTTTTTTTTTTTTTTAATTTTGGTTGGGTTTTGTGGATGTTCCCTCTGGCCTTTCTTATTTTATGTTACGTACCTAAGTTCTACATCTTTTGCATGTGTTTACTATTATGAATATGTAAAGGACAGTTATGTGTATATATATAGTAGTCCATGTTCTTTGGCGTGTGCCTTATCTCTACTCCCCTTTGAGAATGTTTATCTTTGAATCTTCCCTTTTTCTGTTATCGTTGTCTCATTTTGTCACTATGTATGCTGATCATTCATTACTATCTTGCAATAGCAAATCTCTTCTTATTGTTTAAGCCTATAATACCCTGTTCTTAATAAGGGTTGCACTACTCTGCTTCTATCTGCCACGTAGTCGCCTTAGTCATAGTTATGTATTTTTTGTCATTTTGTTTTAGGTGAGCTGACCTCTTTTAGTATTTCCTGTAATGCAGGCCTCATTGTGAAGAATTCCTTCAATTTTTGTATGTCCGGAAAGGTCTTCATTTCTCCTTCATATCTAATGAAGAGCTTTGCTGGATATATTATTCTTGGCTGGTAATTCTTTTCACTTAATAATTTGAATATTTGGTTCCACTCCTTCTTGCTTATAAGATTTGTGCTGAGAAGTCCAACAATAATCTAATGGGATTTCTTTATAGGTTACTGTCTTCTTTTCCCTGGCTGCCCTGAGAATTCTTTCTTTGTCATTAACTTTTGATAATTTAAATATAATGTGTCTTGGAGAAAGCCTTTTCAAGTTGAGATAATTGTTCTGTTGACTTTCTGAATTTAAGCTCCAGCTCATTCCTTAGATCTGAGAATTTCCTGTCAACTATTTGCTTGAAAATACTTTCTGATCTGTGCTCCTTTCCCTCTCCTTCTGGAATATCCATTATTCTTATGTTTCCCATCCTGATAGTATCAACTAGTTCTTATATTTCTCTTTCATTATTTTTCATTCTTTGGTCTCTCTCTTCCTCCTTCTGATTTATTTCTAGATTTCTGTCTTCAAGATCACTGATCCTTTCCTCCATTTGGTCGGCTCTATTTCCCAAACTTGCTATTTCATTTTTCATCTCTTGCAGTGTGTTTTTTCTATCTCCAGAAGTTCTATTTTGTTCTTTTTGAGGGTTTCAATCTCCTTGCTAAAAAAACTCATTCTTCTCATCTAGTTGTTTTTTCAGTTCCTGAAATTGTTGATATGACTCGTTTTGGATCTCACTGTTTTTCAGAAGTACCATCCTGAATTCTCTGTCATTTAAGTCAAATATTTCTATGTCAGTAAGCTTATTTTCTGGAGATTGTTCTCTTTCTTTCTGAGATGCCTTGTTACTTTGGTTGTTCATGGTGTTTAATGGACTATTTCTCCACCTAGGCATTAATGGAAGTGTATTCTGTTGTTTTTCCAGAGATAAAATTTATCATATAAAGATCTCTCTTTAGCCTGTTGCAAAAAGGTGTTTTTCTTTTGGTTTCCAGTAGATGGCGTCTAAGCCTCTTCGATCCCTACTTTATAAAGCCTTAAAATGTCTTTTTTTCTTACAGATAGATATTCAATCATGCTCACTACCTTCAATCTCAGTACCTGTCAGTGTTAGCTACAGTTTTGGTAGCATTTGCTCTGATTGCCCTGGGGCTCCACAGTGTTTGGTTTTGGAGGATATGGAGAAAGGGGCCCTCTGGGTTGGGGAATGAGGGCTACAACTCAGCCTCGCATTTTGCAACTGTGGTTGGTAATAATCAACTGTTGCTTCTCTGCCATCCCCACTTCTCTGCCATTCCCCCTTCTCTGCTTTCTGCCCTGATCCCTGGGCACTGCTGCTGTGTGGAGCACACAGCTCTCTCAGGCAAGGTTGTTCAAGGAATCCACCGCACCTTATCCCCTCCCCTTCTTCTTGCAGGAGGCTCTGTCTATGAGAGGCAGCTTCTTTGTTTCTCCCAATCTATTGCCCGGCTCCCAGGGTTCTGACCTGTGGTAGCTCTTATGTGTAGATCCCACACTCAGACATGCTAGTGTGCAGTTTGTGTGTTTTTTGTTGAGCTTTAGATGTTCAGCTTATTGTTGTTTCAAGGGGGGAGATCTGGGGACATCTCTCACTCCGCCACATTTCTGAAGTCACTTAACTTGATTTATTGGTTAAGGTGGTGCCTGCCAGGTTTCCCACTATAATGTTACTATTTCCCCTTCCTGTGTTTGCTTCCTTGGAAGAGAATCACTAAGTTCAGTCCATCCTCAAGAGGAGATGGTGGGAAGTAAGTTCTTTCACTTCCTAGGGAGAGAGTATTGACATCAATTTTTAAAATTCTTCTCTAAGGAAGATTTATTTGCCTCTTGCCCCATTATTTATTCACTCTTTTACTTATATCATTATGGATATATATACATACATATATATATATATATATATATATATATATATATATATATATATATATATATATTTACTTTATACTTTGAGTTATAATCCAGTACTACTTTATTTATTTATTTATTTATTTATTTATTTATGCTCAAATTGTTCCACCTGCAGCCATTAGGATCTCTGTATCTTTTTTATATTCCCCCATCCTTTTGTTTCTTGAATACTTCCTTCATTTCTGGCACTAGAAGATTCTCCAGACTCATATTCTACTGTCTCTGCCCCAGTCCTAGGTTCTGCCATTTCTCCAAGGAGGCATCATCTCACTGTGTCCTCATATGATGAACGAGACAAAAAAACTTCAGAGTCTCTTTTATAAGGACACTGATCTCATTTATGAGGACTCTGCCTTCATGAACTAATCATCTCCCAAAAGCCCCATCTCCTAACAGCATCACATTGGCAGTTAGGATTTCAACTCCCTAATGTGAATTTTGGGGGATATGAACGTTCAGACTATAGCTCTCTGGCTTCTGCAGATCCCCACCAGCAGAGTAGTGCCAACCCCTACCCACCTTCTCACCACACACACAGATCCACTTATACAAAGGGGGTGAAGGATGGAACTCCAATAGTGAAGAATCAAATCAAGATACCTACCAACAACAGAGTGCATCCAAAATTGGCATACAAAAACATCTCCCTGGACTTCTTCAGTGTGGTATTGTGCCCACAGGTAAAGGGAATCAGAGATAAAAACAAAAGCAGGCTTAATAGTCACCCCTTAAATCAGGAAAACAGAATATTTTTGTTTGAAAAGCCCTTACAGCCAAGATAGAGGGAAAGAAATTAGTACTCAGACAATTTATTCAAAGTTTTCTATTCATTTTCACAAATACTTTTGTTTTACCAGAAATCACCAGCAGATGACTCGAAGAAGAGCGTGAGCCCAGTAGATTTGGTTAATTGGTGTCTGCTCTATCACTGCCAAATTCTACACCAACTTTATGTTTCGAGGAACATAAAGACAATTGCTTCAGAAACTGGGAACTCCAGTCTGACTCATACAGCCTGGCCTGGGAAAAGGTGAAGAAAAGCTTTTAGGTGTGACCTGCATAGGGAGCCCCACCTAAAAACAGTAACCTGTTTCTCTTTCCACATTAACCTTCCATTCAAGGATACATTATGAGACAGGTAGCTCTCCACCTCCCTCCTTTCTCAAAGAAGGTCTTTGTATAGCATGTGTCATATGGAAAGGATCTGATGGGGGTGAACAGGTCCCATCTGACAGATCCTAGTCAGTAGCCCAGTTGAAATATCACCCCAGCTGAAGTATAGGGGCTCTCATTCAATGGGGTCTCAAACACAGTGGAGGCTACATGAATAGCAATCATTCAGCATTGCCGTGGTGTCAGACCAGCTGCTAAAGCCTTCCTAAATCAAGAACATTCTTAGAAAAAAGGTGTGTTCAGAACTCTAAAATCAAAACCAAAGTGAGAAGCGACCACCACAAAGGGCTCTGCATGAGTAAATGAAAATCAAACAATATGTAAAGAACACCATGGTGAAGAAGAAGAAAACACCCTTTCATGTATTCATTTACTGACAGTCTTTGGTGTCTTAACATCCAAGTAGTAACAGCTTAGCTAAATTTATAAAAGTGATTATTCTTTTATAAGATTAGGAAAATCCTCTGACAAACACAGGAAAGAGCTATTGTTAGACCCATAAAATTCCAAATCTTCAAGCTTCAGGGAATAAGTAGAGTACGGAGGGAATGTCTAAATTTATTTTAACACAATCAAAAGTACTATAAGAGTTTTGTGCCTCAGATTTGGCCATTGTAGAAACGGTCCAGTAATTGTTACTATTTAGAACATTGTCCAGGGAGGCTTGTTTTTCTGAAGCAATCAGGAGAAATCATCAAAGTAAGACCCCAGTTCAGGGGGCTCCTGAGTAACAAAGTCTAAATACATACCACATTTTTCTTTTATCTTCACCACACAGCCCCTTGAGGTAGACCAAGCAGAAGTTATTTCTTCCTTTTACAGGTAAAGAAAACAAAGCTCAGATAAATTTAAAATGACTAGTTCAAGATCTCATATCTCATGAGTGGAAGCTACTTAGAAGTTCAATTTTATTTACAGTAGTTGTCAAGGTCACAAGTGTGTCAGGGGGATGGGGAATGTCTGGCAGATCAACATAAACCATCCATTCACTAATAAGTATATACTGATGACTAATATTAAAATCCCTGCAATGCAAATTAAGTAAGTGTTTATAGCAAGCACAATGAAGGGATACCACCTCAGAGATTCTGGGATTTAAGAGCAAAGAACATTGTCCTATGGGTCTCTGGAAGAAACAGTGGAAGGAATTTAGAGGCAAATAGATGGTACAGAGAAGTCCAAAGCAGCCTAAAGTTCTTTAGGGGTCACTTCAGGGAAGATGGGCACTTGTGGAGAGGTAACATATGTCTGAAAGGCACAGACCTCTGCTGGTGGGGAGAAGGCAAAGCCCGAGAATTATTCTTGTTGTAAATGTTATGTCACATCACAAATATATACATATACATATGTATGTATGTATTTTATTCTTATAGAAATTTTAGATGACAAAGAAAACTATAAACAGTAAGCGTTTATAATCCCATCAAGTAGAACTCTATCATGGCTGTTAACATTTCAGCATGTTTCTTTCATCTTTTCATATATATGTATACATTCTACAGTTGAGATCTTATTGTACACACTATTACTGTCCTGCTAGTTTTCAGTCAATGTTGTATGCTAAACATTTCCCATGTCATTCATTTACTCATTAGGCATATCTTTCTTATTATTACATAAAATTCCATAATATGCACAGACCAGCAGTTCTCAAACTGTGATCCTAGGACCCCTTAAGGTCCCCAAAACACATTTGAGGTATCTGTGAGGGTCTCCCCTTTCCAATCACACATGTGGGAAGATTTTCTTCATATATTGCAACCATAAAAAATATATTGCAACAGCTTGAATGCCAATGCAGATATGAGAAACCAGCTGTCTCCTATCAAGCCAGATGTGAAAGAGATATTCAAAAATGTAAATCAATGCCATTCACTCATTTTCTGTTTTAGAAACTTTTTCTTCATAAAAATGTTAACTTGTTAAAAATATTGTTAAAAATTCTCAGTTTCAATTCCTAATATGGGAAATATAGGTATAGTTACATGAGCAAAAGCTAATTGAGGTTCTTAGTAATTTTTAAGAATGTACAGGTTTGAGAAGTGTTGGAATAGAACTGCAGAAGGAATGCAGAATGGCTTTTAAGAAGCCAACAGATTGAAACGGCTCTGAAACTTGATAGCTGTGTCACTACAGGCAAGTTGCTCAACATCTGTGTTCTCTTATCTTTAGACTTGCAGTAATGGTACTCATCTCACAGGGATATTGTATAAATTAATTGAGATTATACAGGGCAAACAGGATGTGCCCACTAAATGGATGTTACTGATGGTTCTTTGATCATGATGAATGCCCTTTCATTTATACAGCCATTTATTACACATAAATCTATGTCCACATTTTTGATTCATCTTATTTGGATACATTTCTAGAATCAGAATTCCTGCCATGAAGATTTATGTCTGACTTTTTAAAGTAGCCTTGCTGAAAATAGCAACCAACTTTATCATTACACGGCCTTATTTTATAGTCTGTGAGCCTCACACTATATAAAAACACCTGAAATCTGCCTTCTGGATTCCCTACCTAACTAGTGTGTGAATGGCTCTTGGAAACAAGCTGGTTTGGCAACACACATATCACTAACATCAACTTCAATGCACCAGATGCCCTACTCTTCTGACCCTTGTTCTCTGGAAGCAAAGACCCTACACCCCAATTTCTTTCCCATATTAGAAGCCCGTTTGCCAACTGATTCCTGATGCTGACCCCTGTCTCTGTCAGTAGGAAGAGGTGGCCTAGCCCTTCTTCGATCTGACTCCTCAGTAGTGGCCTTTTCTTCTGAGAGTTTTTCCTCTGCTGTTCAAGGGAATCTTGCTTTTCTCACTGTATGGAGCTAGAGTAGGCTGTCTAAGCCTCTAGAACTCAATCATTTTCTTTACAGCTATTGGCAGGGACTATAGTTGGGCCATAAAGCTTTACTTTTGATCTATATTTCTAGTTTGAAAGAAAAGAAATGAATCTCCTGCATGGGGGAGGAGTGAAGGAAGTCTTGCAAGCTCTACTTAGGCAAACGGCTTTCTTTTGCTACTCATGTGTTCACATTTCTAAGTAACTGAAGCTGGCACTGACACTGTCTTCTTTGCATCATCACATGGGTAAAGATGGAGGAAGGGGCAGACAACAATGGTAATGTTTTTGGAACCCACCAGCAGCACTGAAGCACAAGAAAGACCTGCAATTGCCTACATATAAAGAAATAGGGAAGATGGTGGTGGTAGTAGCTGAGAAACTAGGCAAAGCCCTGAAGAAATAACAACAGGCAGTAACGACAATAGTTAACGCTGAGTGTTTAGTCTGTTCAGGCCTTGTTCTGTGAACTCTACATGTTCTGATTCATTAGTCTTTACAACAACCCTTTCAAATGAAGAAACTGAGGCATAGAGAAATGTAATAATTATTTGTTCAAGTTCTCACAACTGATAAATTGCAACAGGATTTAAATTAAGACATTCAAAAGCCAATGCTCTTGATCATGAAGCCTCCCAGCCTTTTAATTATAATTATAATTATTGAAAACCATTTGTCAGACACTGTGCTAACAGTTTTAATTAAATTACTTAATTTAATTTCCACAACAATGAATTCTGAAACACAGAGAGGTTGAGTAACTTGTTCAAGGTCACACAGTTTGTATGTGGTAGAAACAATTTAACCTCAGGTTTGTGTATTCAGAGTTCAAGCTCTTCCTTAGATCTCTGCAGTATGAGCCACTGCTCAGTTGGTTTAAAGAAGGTCTCTGGAAAGCTGTTAGATCAAGTAATCACCTGAGATTCATACAAACCAGGTAGAAGCTAATGATGGGTTCAATGGCCAGCCAGATCTTTTCTGTAGCTATCCTTCTTATTCCCAAGCAAGGAACAGTCCAGGCCATCCTCAAATGACTGCCACATCAGTTCATTCACTCATTCATTCAATGAATATTTCTTGAGCATCTTCTATGTACCTATTACTGTTCCAAGCTCTGGGGGCACAGTAGCAAGTGACAAGAGACAAAAGACTCTGGTCTCCCAAACAAAAAAAAAATAACAAAACAGATACTACACAAAATAAATAGGAAAATCACATAGTATATTAAAAGGTAATAAGTGCTAGGAAGAAAAAGAGAGTAGGGAAGACAAAGAAGTGTTGATGGCTTGGTGGCTTGGGTTGGTTGCAATTTTTAGTAAGGTGGTCAGAGAAGATCTCATTCACAAGTGATATTTGAGTGAAAGGATGAAAAGGAGAAGGAAACCATGTGAGACTACCTGGCAGTAGGGGAAGCCTTCAGGCAGAGGCCCCAACAAGTGTCCTGATATTGAAGTATAAATAGACTACACAAGGCAAGGGAAGAAAACAGCTTCATCCTCTCTCTTCTTCTATGGGGATGTCTCCTTATTCATTGCAACATATCCAGGCTCCTGACCCTGGTTCTTAAGGTTGCCAGAGAGGGTGGTTGCTAAGGAGTGGCCTCTGTGATCTGGTCAGGCAGTTTCCCTGATCTCAGTAAGCCATTCTCACGACTGAATTATTGCTACATCTTCCCTCAAAGGCTTTTTGCCTTCTAATCTCCATCAATGCAAAGCTTAAACCAATTTCTATGCCAAGCTCCAGACTCAGCTTCTTCAAGAAGGCTTCCAAAATTCACCTCACCCTTGATCAGTGTTCTAAACATGAAATTCACTCCATTTTGAGTCCCTACCACATTAGCTTGTACTTTCCCAGGTTATGGGTTTCTCTTCTCTCTCCAGCTACTTCAGGAAAGAAATCAATCATTTGCATACTCCTATAATGCTTAATGGAGTTATATATTCAATTGGTATTTGACAAGTGTTGGATAATGGGATGGATGGATGGACAGATAGATGAATGACTGAATGAATAGTGCTGTAGAGTAAATGTCTGTGTCCCTTCAAATTTCATATGTTGAAACCTAACCCTCAGTGCAATGGTATTTGGAGATGGGGCCTTTGGAAGTGATCAGGTCATGAAGGCTTCCTCATGAATGAGATAAGTACCCTTATAAAAGAGACTTTAAAGAACTTCTGCCATGTGAGAATACAGCAAGACGATAGCAACAACAATCCTAGTGGCACCCTGATCTTGGACTTCCCAGCTTCCAGAACTGTGAGCAGTAAATGTCTGTTGTTTATAAACCACCTAGTCTATGGTACTCTGTAATAGCAGCTCAAACTAAGGAAAATAGTATTAAAATAAGAAGAGGAATTCTCAGGGCCTGAGACAGAATCTGACTTAATGCTCTAAACGCAATCAAAATTAATTTCAAAAAATTAAAATACGTGTTTAAACAAGGAAGCTGAAAATTGAGTCTTCCCCTAAAAGACCTAATCAATGTCTTTGTCCTCTTTATCTTTACAATGTGTTGTAAATATACCTGCCAAGGGAAGCAGGCCTGAATTTCACAGGGGAGAGTTTCCAAAATTAGCCCATAGAGTTTCTTCAAAGAATAAGAGTGTGTTGAGAAGGATTCAGGGTTTTGTGCCCCTGATTCTCTGCCACTTATATTAGCCATTTCCAATCATATCACATTGCAAGCCATCAGGACACACCACTGATGCCAAGAGGTTTTTTTCAAAGCAGAATAATGCCCACAGCCAAAACCTGTTTACCTGTGCCAATTTTTTTACTCCTTCAATTTATAGACACATGAGTGTTTATTTGATCAAATTATATAGGCCTCTAAAATACCCCAATAAATATCATCCCTTTATTTAGAGGAGGTAATTCTAAACATTCCCAACATATTACCCGACATGCACTAGCACTAGCAAAATTCCAGAGTGTCTAGCCTTGAATAATGCACTTTTCAAAAATAGAGACAGCTACCCAGCAGCTTTAGCTTTTTTAGGAGAAATCTTGGCTCAAATAAAAGGTTGTACTATCACAATGTTAAGGATTATAAGAAAGCCAAAACCTTGAAGCAGTGGTTCTTGCCCATCTCTGGGAGAGGGCCCCTCTGAAAATCTGTTGAAAACCATGGAATCCCTCCAGTAAAGTGGACACATACAAACAATTCTATAGATAAAGCCAGGAAGTATACCTGAAGCTTATCTTGGGTCCTTCCGCAAGAGTACAAGAATTTGAGGTTGAGAAAGTTTGATGAAAATACCAAGCGTTCGTGAGATTAAAGAGCAACCAGAACTCTCATACCCTGCAAAGCATAATGTGGTATAACCACTTTGAAAAACTGTTAGTATCTACTAAACCTGCACATGCACATAGCTTATGACCCACTTCTAGGTAAGTACCCAAGAAAATGTTCTCCAAACATATACACAAGGAAGTTAAATGTCCATTAACATTAATATGAACAGATAAAGTTAGTTATATTCCTACAATGGAACACCATACAGCAATGAGAATGATAAATAAAAATCTGTTACTGTGCTGATCTGAAACCACATTTAGAGGCCAGAGGACATTCATAGCAAAGAGTAATGGTACCAAAAGGGTAGCGATGCCTTAATCACAAAAAAAGATGTTCATGATAAATTCTTCATTTTTGAAGTCAAGTCATTGTCTCATGGTGATCAACTGAAACACTGAGTCTGTCTTGACAACATTTATCACTGACCACAGGGAAGTTCACGCTAGTAAGAGTGAAACAGGTGATCTTCTTGTGTTAGGGCGGGGCAAAGTGCAGTGGGGAAGCATAACAGCTCTGAAAAAGGACAGCTCTCCCCCAAGTGTGTATACAGATTATATTAGAGAATACTCCTGCACCCATCTAGAGGTCAGAGAAAGAGCTGCACATCCCAATCCTTAAGTATCAATATCTTTTAGAATTATGGGGTCCTTTACATAAAGCAACTACTTAATTTCTAGGTCATACATAGTAACAACTACCTTTTGGTAAGCACTGACCATGTGCATGGTACTTCTCGTATATCATTCTCAATCCTCATAAATCTTTTGTGGGATAAGTACTATTATTAACCCTACATTTTAATAACAGCTTTATTGAGATATAATTCACATACCTTCAAATTAATCCATTTTTATTTCAGAAAAAAATATACATTACATAAAATTTAATGTATTTTAACCATCTTTAAGTGTACAGTTTAGTGCCATTAACTACATTCACAATGTTGTGCAACCATCACTACTATCCATTTTCAGAACTTTTCATCATCCTAAATAGAAACTTCATACTCATTAAACACTAACTCCTAACTTCACCCTTCCACTAGCCCCTGGTAACCTCTATTCTATTTTCTGTTTCTATGAATTTGTCCACTCTAGTACATCATGTAAGTGAATTTTGTCATATTTATTACATTTAGCATAATGTTTTTCAGGTCCATCTATGCTTCAGCATATATCAGAATTTCATTTTTATGGCTAATATTTCATTGTACAGATAGACCACATTTTATTTATCCATCCATCTGTTGATGAATATCTGGGCTGTTTTCGTTTTTTGACTGTTAGAATAATGCTGCATGAACATTTGTATATTAGTTCATTTTACAGATAAGGAGAGTGAGTCTTAGGATAACAACTTTTCCAGGATCACACAGCTAATGAGGGGGATTCAAATTCAGCCATGCTTAAAGTCAAGCTAGTTCTCCAGTTCATGTCACCTCTTATGCAGGAGGAGATCCAAGATCTGAATGGTCACTGGTGCACAGGCCACAGCAGACCCCATCATGCTACCTCACAGCCATTCTACTCTGTCTGTTTAAATATAATTGTGACTTTAAAAGTCTTAGGCAAAGAGAGAAAGCAAGAATACCTATTAAATTAGAACTAACAATACTATATTTAGCTAAACAATGAAGAGAATCAAATTTGTCTTACTGATAAGGCTTGGATAGGCTCAGAAAAAAATTTCAAGGCATCATACTTTTAAGTGCTACTAACACTTAGAAAATTTCTTCTTTCATTCAATAAAAATATATTAACCACAATGTATGCGACAGGTATCATGTAATGTTCTAAAGATAAAAAAAATAAAATAAGACAATCCCAGGCTCAAGGAGCTCAAAAGTCTAGTTGGAGAGGCAGATCCACAGAAACAGAGAATTACAGCATCATAATAATAACCTGGCACATGACTAGTTTTATGGCATCACCTGGCTACATGCTTGTGTATTGCAAAGCCCCTTAGTGGAACCCCCAGTCTTTAGGAATGGGGAGCTATTTCATGGAGAGTACAGTCAGCAAGATTCATGACTGCATCTATCTTAACCCCAGTACCCTATGCTTCTCCATCTAGAGACATTCCGTTAGCTGGATGGCAAGATCTACAGAAGACCCTTTAGGTCAAGTAAAGCTTGACCTAAAACCACTAAAGAAAAGAATGGGTTACCCAAGTGGTCAATGTGATGGTCATAGTGATAAGCTTGCCTATATCCCCATCCAGAAATAAAGGACTTATTTCTTCAGTTCCTACGAGTGTTCCTGACAGGCAGCCCTTGGTTCTTAGCCCTCTTCAGGGATTACTCCAGCTGTAGAAAAAAACACTTTGCCCAAGATTAGGCAGCTTCTCTGGGCAACCCACTTCCAACTTCACTGACTGATGTGAGGGGTCGCCCCATCTTCAGAATTCCATTCAGGGTTGTCTGAGGTTTCCATTGAAATTAAGTCATGTTTGACTACTCCCTCTGCTGGCTCCAGCCTCTTTCCCCTCCTATCCACAGCTGTTGATCCCTCCAACCCCAGAGAATCTCCTAATAAACCTCCTGCATGCTAATATTCATCTCAGAGTCAGCTTCCTGAGGCACTCCACCACAACAGCCATTCATTGGAATGAGGATAACAAACTGTACCAATGTCTAAAGAATTTCAATCTCAAGGCCTTGGGGTGGCCCAAACCTCATGAAAAACTTATAGACCCAGGCATAGTGGGACCTCATATGAAAATAGTTTTCCTTTGGGAAGATTAGTGGAGCATTCCCAATCTCCTTTTCCACAATCTTCAATGACTTGCTAAAGGAAATGAGAAATACAGCAATTGCTACTACAAATATACTCAGTCTGAAAGGGGGAATTTGAGAGGAGAATTTATAATCAAACCTAAGACCTACAAGTCAAAGCTCATATTTACATCATAGGTGATAATTTTAAAATCCCATTAATGTTCATATAAAGGTTTGTGCCTAGAGCAAGAGTGAATTTTCCATCTTAAAAATGTCTCCAAGTACTTTAAAAAAGCTTTTATTATATGTTTCAAGTTATTTAGGAAAGGACGCTGAAGTTCAAATCCACATGATCTCCAAATTGCAATGAATTTTAAATAAGCCTAAATTTGAAACTTCCATGTGTTTTAAGATGCTAGTTACATTAGCTTACACATAATCATAAAGAACATTCTAGTCTCACTAAAAGGCTTCATAAAATCCTCCACAAATAATTTACACAAAAGATAGTTTTTTCTAGCACTAATATTTTAGCTTAATTAATAAATCTAATGTGATTTTCCACAGACAAAAATATAAATTGCTTGTTAAAATAACCATTATTAAAGAGTTGTAAAATTGCATGCTCCTATAGATATGTTACAGTTTGGAAATTTTACTACAGAAGTGTGATATGGTGATAATATATAATTGGTCTTTGTCCTCAGTGCCTAGAGCAAGATTTTCTAAAACCATTGCAATTTCCTGAGTGATAGGGGTGAGAGGAGTACCTTTTCTTATTTATAACAAGCTCCTTTCAACCCTACCTGAGTTTATGCTAATGAGGTGACTCTTTGTGGGCCCTTAGATAGCTTCAGGATGGGGGTGGATTGCCAGAGAGACCAACCATGTGATTAGGACACGGAATTAACCAAAGTATACTATGATAGATGAATGGATAAAGAAGCTGTGGTACATATATACAATGGAATATTACTCAGCCATAAGAAGAAATGAATTACTGCCATTTGCGACAACATGGATGGACCTCGAGATAATCATGCTAAGCAAAATTAGCCAGACAGAAAAAGTTGAAAATCACATCATAGCACTTATATGTGGGATAGAAACCTAAAACAACAAATGAACAGCCGTAAGAAACAGAGACTCTTGGACATGGACAATAAACTAGTGGTTACCAAAAGGTAAGAGGAAGGGGGAATGGGGGAGGTAGACGGGGTAAGGGAGGTCAAATATGTTGTGACAGAAAGAAATCTAACTATGGGAGGTGAACACACAATGTAAATATACACACACACACACACACACATACATATATATATATATATACACACACATACATACATATATATATATATATATATATACACACACATATATATATATATATATATATATATATATATATGTGTATATATATGTGTATATATATATGCCTTACTGTTAAAATGTACATCTGAAACAGCGGATTTCATTAACCAATGTCACCATAAAAAATTAATCAATTAATTTATTTATATAAAAAAAGAAGCTTGGACCTTTTAGCCCCACCGCTGGACCTATGGAGAGAGGTATGTCTGCGGTGGAGGTATTGGGCAAAGATGGATTTAATCGCCAAAGGCCAATGATTTAATCAATCATACCTATATAATGAAACATCCATAAAATCCCCTAGACCAGAGAGGTCAGAGAGTTTACAGGATTGTGAATAAGACTTCGTCCACATGTCTGGAGGGTGGTACACCCCAAACTCCTTGGGGGCAGAAGCTCCTGTGCTCAGGATCCTTCAAACCCTTGTCCTATGTACTTCATCTATCTGTTCATCTGTATCCTTTAGAGTAAACCAGTAGTAGTAAGTAAATTGTTTTCTCTAAGTTCTGTGAACTGTTCTAGCATATTTTCAAACCTGAGGAGGGTGTCATGGGAACATCTGATTTATAGCTGGTCAGTCAGAAGTACAGAAGGCCTTGAATTTGAAATTGGCATCTGAAATGGAGGCAGTTTTGTGGGACTGAGTCCTTAACTTATGGGATCTGGGTAGTTAGTGTTGAACTGAATTGAACTATAGGATACCCAGTTAGTGTCTGGAAAGTTTAAGAATTGGTTGTTGTGGGGGAAAAAACTCAACCACACATTTGGTGTAAGAAGTATTGTGAGTAAGAAATAGATCATATTAAAATATAAAGCAGACTGATGAAAAAGGAGAAGGAATTATGATGTACAAATTGCCAATTATAAAAACAATCTTGGGGATGTAAAGTATAGCATAAGGAATACAGCAAATAATATTGTAATAACTATGTACAGTGTCAGATGGGTACTAAACTTATTGGGGTGATCACTTTGTAAGTTATATACATGCATAATCACTAAGTTGTATACCTGAAATTAATATAATATCATATGTCAACTATATAAAAAAGATGTAAAGTGATTTTTAGGTGATTGAATTGTGGGGAATAAAGAAATACAACTAAATACAATGGCCTTAGCAAAAAAGGGACACTTGGCTTAACCATAATCATTGCAAATCCTTAATTTTAAATATTTAAACATCAGAAATCACTTGGAAAAGATCCATTTTTATGCCCACATACACATTATTTGAAGTGACATACCACTAGGTGAACATGTGAACTCAGGCAAACAACTTCAACTGCTGATCCTCTGTATAATGGGGATGTAAATAGAACCATTTTCACGATGTTATTGATGGCAGTCAGTGAGTTGATACATACATATCTCTTAACAGAATGCCTTGCACACACTAAATGTGTAATACTGACTAATATCATCATTACTCTCCCTGTACTTTCCTGTCCACAGAAGGTATTGCCAACTCTCATTTAGAAGTTGAGAGCATCGGCTCAATACGCAGACTAATCATATGACCTTAGGTAAGTTACTTTACATCTCTGACACTTTCATCATCCATACAATGTGAGGGAAGGCACAGGGCTGAAGTGAGGATTAAATGAGATAATATATGTAAAGTGCTTAGAAAGATTCTATTGTTATTATTTTAATAAATATCACAAGCCCTTTTACTAACACATTTTGAGCCTCCCATTAAGGAAGGCTCTCCAGGTCGTCTAGGGGAATTCCACTGTATGAGCCCATGCATGACTTTGTAGCAAAAGGTGCAGAGCCTCCTGCACTTACAGCATCACTCAGCATGCTGGGATTTACCAGCAGAGAAAATCAATATCCAATGACTCACCCTTGCACCCCCTTGTCATGGAAGGTGCTCATCTAGTCACCTTCTCTATCGAGCCCTCTCTAAACCTCCAGACCTGGACCCTGAACTCCAGTTTCAGAGATCGGCTCAGTTAATCCCAAACAACTGTGCCACTTTCTTCACCCAAATGTAGTCTCACTGGGGTCACAGGTGCCAGACAACAGGTGTGCCCTGGTTTTTCAAAGATATTATCTGAATGCTTTTGATGTCCCTAAACTATACAGAGTAGTGACAAGATGAAAAAGCTCTGTGTAACCTGGGTATAGACATAGCACAATATAAAAAGGTGGGGGATGAGTAAGACTTCTAAAATAAATGATTTTTCTCAAAATGGGTTTTTCCTCAGACGTCAATTATTATCGTCTTTGGGTTACCAGACTACCATTTTGAAATTAGAATATGTGATAATTTGAATCTGGAAAAACTATCTAAAAAGCAATCTATATTAAAAAAAAAAAAAACCTCATAAAGGGTTTTTCTACCACAAAAGATTTTTTTAAATGGTGAAAGTGCCTCATATTTCTAGTCATTTTTATATATTATCATATTTAATTTCCACAAAAACACTAGAAACTAACAGTCCCACTTTACAGACTAGGTATTGAGACTTCTAAGAAGCAGTAAATTACATGTCCAGGATCCATAGTAAATTTATTGAAAGCCCAGGACTTTAACAGAGGCCTGTGACTCCAGGTAGTCTGCCTTTCTCTACAGAGAGGTCCTTACAAGATGGAAATTCATACCCTTGAATGTATCCAAAACGACATATATTCTACTCTCCATTGAATAACTCACCCAGGTCCAAAGTTGGCCTCTGATTAATGCTGGTACAAATACCAACTTTTCACTCCATAAATTGTTTGGGGGAATTGTTTACTTTCTCTAATGGTACAAACTAAAATGATGATTCTCTTATATGAATCAGAAGATTCCTCCAAAAGAAATTCAATGCTTTGAAATAAGAACTCCACTTTGAAATAAATCAAAGGAGATTTTATGCATAAATAGAAAGGTTTCCTTGGCCTCAAAAGGAGCTTTGCTGCTATGAACATTAATCCTTACTGGTGAAATTGTGTTGATTTAAGGGAGAGTCACTTGTTGAGGCGATGAGTGAGTGCTGGGCAGATCCTGATTAGAAGAACATTCTGGGTTCCAGTAGAGAAATGACATGGCAGGAGAAATCTGGAGTGAGATTCAGAGAAAGGAAGAGGAAAGTCTGGCAAAGAGGCAAATTGTGAATTTTAGATGCAAGGCACCCAAGAGAGACTTTCAAAGAATTCAAATTTTGTCAACTGGATTGAAATGAAAAGGATATCCCAGAGGTATCTACTTATTTGAAGCTATTATTTCAGGAAGAGTTTTCAACAAAATTCACTTAGGGGGTACTTTTGATTGACACCTATATTCTTAAAAATAATTTTTTTAAAACACCATTGCAAAGGAGCACTAATGAGTAGGAACAAAGGTAAGAAAAATAAGGATTGTGATAGGCAAGCATCATAATTACCATCATCACCACTACCACTGCCACCACCATCACCATCATCCTCATCATCTTCATCATGGCTAATACTTTCTGAGCATTTGTTCTGTACCATGGACTATTTCAAAGATTTTACAAAGTTAATTCAGTTCTCTCTCTCAACAACCCTATGAGGAAGGTTTATTACTATTCTCATTTTTAGATTAAGAAATAGAGGCACAGATTGATTAAGAAACATGTTTCAAATCACACAACTAATACATAGTGAGTTGTAAATTCAAATCTAGGTCCTCTGGGTTCAAAGTCTATGATCCTAATCTCTATAATATTACAGATGAACTGGGTTGTTTTAACTTTTTACTTTCCTTCAAAAATACATGATAACATATATTTTTCAAAGCTATGAGGAGCTTTGATATAATAATGCCAATATGTCTTCGAGCTACTGAAAGATATTAGCAAAAGACCATTGGGACAAAGACTATTTCTTTCATAGCGATGAGAGACACTCTTTAAGATGCACTGTATAATAATATATGGCTTCTGCTAAATTTATAAGCATTTACTTCTTTCTCCTTCTTGACATTATTTTCAACTAGCTCACCTTTTCCATATTCAAGACTATGTATTTATGCCCAGGAAGTCTGTCACTGTACAAGTATTTTCTTTTTCTTTGATCTATTTCATTTAAACTCACTCAAAATTACTCTATTAACTTAGACAGTTTCTAAAATACCTCCAACACCATTCTTATGCATAGCTTCAATTTTAAAATTCCATTCACAGGTATTGTTTCATATGATTGCTTTAAATTCCAAAGCAGGCCACAGAGTGCTAGCTAACTTATATTGACCTAATGCAGGTTTAAATGACAACCATGGTAATGAAAAATGAAGGGTGGTCTAATTGTAGTTTCAAAATGCTCTTCTTCAAAATTATTGAATGTCTGCTGACATCTCTTATGTTTCTTAAATATACATATCTCAGTTTGGATAGAATGCTATGACCTTCAGAGCTGGAGAACAGAACAGGATCCTAAGAATACTATACTCACCAATTAATGAAATAATAAAACTAATTGTGATGACAACTTAAGGCTCTACGTGTGCTGAATTTCACTTTTATGACAAGCTCTAGGGTTGAAAAAGCCAGGAAAAGAAGTGTATTCTTTTGTATCCACCCAAAAGAAAGAGCAGAGTGGTGGCTGGTGTGAAATGACTTCTATGAAGAAGAAACACACATATCCATGCATTCATGTGCACACGGGCATGCACATACACAGAGTATTTATTTGCTCATGAGCAAACTTCTGTAGAATATTACTGTTAAGACAAAATTCATCTCATGTTACTTCTCTACTTAAAACCTTCCAATGGCTTCTCATATCACCCAGAGTAAAATCCAATGTTCTTATAACTTCTTGTAAGCCCTCTGCTATCTAGTGTTGGATGTTAGCTCTTTGACCTTCCAGTGTTGTGTTGGGACTTGTGCATACTGGCTCATGAGACTGATTGACTGTGCTCATCTCTTCTCAATTCTGTATTCAGTGATAAGTTGGTAGGTTGATATGAGCCACTGTGAAGTATCTACACTATGCAAACCCTACAGATGAGAGTTAGGTTTTTGGTGAAATGCCATCTCCTCAGTGAGGCCCTATCTGACTACTCTATTTGAATTTGGATCCCACACTCTCACACTCCCATTTTCCATAGCAGTCAGGACCTCTGATAATTGCTTTTTTTTATATATGGTTGAGCAGATGTTTTATTACACATTGCTTTAATGTATGTGAGTGATTTAATAGGTCTGGTTCAAAAGTTCAATCCTTTGTAGACATGAGAAAGTAACAGATTTTGAAAGCCAAACCTTTTAGTATAATTCAGCAACTTGGTGGTTAATGAAATTTTAACTCCAAAATATATTGGAAAATCAACTCATATACCTATTAGAGTTGGGAGTATTAAATTAAAAATTAACATTTTAAAAAGTTTCAGATAAAGCAATATATGAATTTTTGGTACATCTGAATTAACCTCTTGTTAAGAAAATCCATATTATATACCATTTTTTATTTTCCATTTTACCATATTTTTTATGGTGCTTGTTACTGTAAGTGCAAAGTAATATAAAATTAAACATGGTCAATTCTACTTTTATTTTAGGCATATAAATTATTTTTTCTATATATTTTATTTCTTGGTTTATTGCCTGTCTTCCCCAGCTAACACGTAAGCTCCATGAGAGCAAGAATTTTTGCATATTTTGTTTGCCTCTGTATTTGTAAATTTATTTGTACCTTAACTGTGGACAAAGAAAGTAGTCTTCAGTGGTGGAATTTTGGTGAGAGCTGGTTGTGTATGTGTTGAGATGGGTGGGCTTTCCTGGTTTCTTGACATCATATAAGGTAGGCACTTATTTTCCTATAGGACTAGATTACTTGTAATAAATACATTTCAGTTTTGCCCCTAAAAGCAATACCAAATCAAGGTCTGCCCAATTGTGTTCTAAACGGAACAGGCTAACATAGGAGTAAAGACTCATTCTTTCATTCATTCATGCAAGAAACACTTACCTAAAGCCTACTATATTCCAGGTCCTTACTCAAGTGCTGGAGATACCATAGTGGACAAAATAGATAAAAATCTGCCCTAATGGAGTTTTCATTCTACCAGGAGAAGGCAGATGAAAAACAAATACAAATAAGATACGGTGTTAGGCATTTGTAAGTGCTATGAAAAAAATAATAATAAAGCAGGGGAGGGATAAATTAGAAATACAAAATAACAGGTTGGGGGAAATCTATTCCTTAAGATATCAGATTATCAGGGAAGGCCTTTCTGAGGAAGAAATATTTGAGTTGAGACCCAAGAAAGAGCATTCTAAGTCGAGGGAATACTAAGTGCATTTTGGTCATCTCTTGCTACATATTTTTAAAGATCATGTTTTAAAAGATCAATCTACTATTATTTATCATAGTTCTTTGGGTTGACTGGGCTCAGCCAGGGGTAGTTCTTGCTTGAGGTCACTCATGTAGCTGTATCAAAGAGTGGCTGGAGCTGCAATCACTTGAAGGCTCAACTGTGGTGGAGATCCAAGACAACTTCACTCTCAAGTTCAGTGCCCTAGCAGAGATGGCTGGAAGGCTGATTCAGCTGGGATAGGTGACCAAAGTGCCTACATGTGGCCTCTCCAGCATGGTGGTCTCAGGGTATTTCTACTTCTTACATGGTGTAACTCGAGGCTCCAAGAGTGTTTGTTCCAAGAGAGAAGTGGAACCTACCTGTTTCTTAAGGCCTGTACCCCAAACTTGGAATAGCATCACCTCTGTCATATTCTACTGGTCATAGCAGAAACAGATACCTCCTAATTTAAAGGGAGGGGCCAGGACTCACCTCTTCTTCTCCATGGAAGGAGTGTCAAAGAATATGTGGCCATCTTTAATCTGACTCAAAATGCAAAAGCCCTGAGGTAGAAATAAACTTGGCATACTAGAAGCCAGAGTGGTTAGACTATAATGAGCTGGGTCAGGAGGTTGGTAGGAGCATATCATATAGTTACTTGTGGGCCATGATAAAAATTTAATTTTATTCATTCTTCTAAGTATTTTTTATTGTTTTTTCTTTACTTTAGGTTCTACAATCATGAAACCTTAGTTCTATCCTGAATACATAGACAAAATGTCAACAATGATCTGGGAGAAATGCCTGGAAACAATAAGGGAGAAATATGAGACCTCTAAAATAGCAGCAGTACCGCTATCCTAGTCTTAGAAATAAGTAGCAGCTTAAAAACAACCTGTTGTTTTTAGATGGACTCTCATCCTTTCTAATCCAAAAGATCAATGTCACTAGGTATCATAATGATACCCTTCAACTGCCCAAATAGCTACTCTATATAAGTCACCCTTAAATATATAGTTTTATCTTCTCTTTCTGCCAAAGGAGGTTGTTCATACAGCAATGCTCCTTCTAACCTTATTATGTTTACAATTTGCAATGGGAAAATGAAATGAATATGAGATAGATAGATAGATAGATAGATATAGATATAGATGATATAGATATAGATATATAGATATAGATATAGATGATATAGATATAGGTATAGATATAGATATAGATATATAGATATATAGATATAGATATAGATATATGGTTGTCTACTCATATTTATCTGGTATGACACAGAGTTCCAGGAGTCTTACCAGAATAAGGAGCAGCTTTAATATTTTTAAAAATTCCTAGATTAAAGATAAAATGATATGTTTTAATGTCTTTCCTTAGGCCTTGATTTAACCAAATGGACAGTTCATGTCAGTGCCCTCCATGGGGTCCTAACGCCACTAGGAAATCAGATGAGTCTCAGGAGGTCCATTAGGGATAAAAAAAATCAGCAATGAGGCATAAGACAGAAGAAAAGGTAGCACAAGGGAACCAGCACCTGAACAGAAAGAAGAGGGTTGAGGACATGTCCCACAGTTCAGTCTTTAGCACTCACACTTTTCCTTGTCTTTCTTGAGACTGTCCCCACTTTTAAGTACAATTTCCATGCAGCACACCTCACTTGAGGAGCCAAGAAGAGGAACTCTGGAGAGAGATGAATCAAGGTTGAGTCCCCATTCTGTCACTTACCAACTGGGGGATTTGGGGCAAATCACCCAGATGCTTTGTGCTTCAATGTCCTCATTTGTAAAGAATGGATAATGACAACCATCGAGCTTTTCTGAGTATTAAGTGAGATAATGCACATTAAATGCTTAGAATGGTGCATTTCATATACTGAAATCTCAAAAGGTGTTGGCTACTTTTGTTATTAAATTCAATTTCAAACTGAATCTCTAGAAGCCATAATGCACATGTGTGTTTGGTTCAATACGAGAGTCTAAACTATAGGTTATTATAAACTTTGATTTTTTCTTGGTTTGTACATGACTAGATGCTGTCTGTAACAGCTGCTCTTAACATTTGCCAGCTTAAAAAGGGGGAAACAGTAAATGTCAGCAGTAAAAGGCTCCAGATCATTCTGCAGCCCTTTTGCTCAGAATTTTGCACAGAACATGTGTGCTAAAATCATGAAATGAGTAAACAAACTCCTTCCACTGAACTACAGGCTTATCTTTTCTACAATTCATTACTATGAGACTCTTCCAGAACCACATTTTATGACAATAATAATTTATAGCACTTTGGGCCAGTTTCTACAGTTTCTCTTGAGTTAGTCATAGTCAGGGACAATTTAACAACTTTATTAAAATAATGACTGTACATAAAGTTATTCCCTTAAATTTATTTAGTGATGCCCTTCAAGGTTTTAAGAAGTGTTCAAAGCATTCTCTATGGCAGCAACTCTGACCACTTCAAACTCATTTAGTTCCTACTTGCTCACTGCCTCATGTATGAAAATCTCAAGGACATGGCATCTCCTTCTACACCTAGGAGAGTTTTTAAAAAGTGATTCAAATCGTGTTTGTTTATAAAGCAACAAGCATATAAGGAATTTCACTCTTTGTTTACTTCCAAGTTCTCCGTGATGCCAGCCATTTAGAAAATACCAGAATAAGTGAAATTAATCTGTGCTGTAATGTAGAATTTATGTTGTAGGATCTAGGCATATGTTTTTAAAACTTGAACATAAGTTAGAAATATTTGCAAAAATACATGGAAACTGCTAACCTTTTAAGCCTATACTGTCCAATATAGTATCCACTAGCCATATGTGGTCATTGAGCATTTAGTAGGTAGCTAGTCCAAACTGAGATGTGCTATAAGTATAAAATACATACCAGATTTCAAAAGCTTAGTACAAAAAAGAATGTAAAATATCTTATTAATAATGTTTTATATTGACTACATGTTCAGATGATAAAATTTTAGATATATTGGATTAAATAAAATCTATTACTAAAATTATAATTAATCACCTATTTCTTTTTATGTTTCAATATGCTTACTAGAAGATTTTAAGTTACATATGTGGCACGTTATACTTTGGGCAGTGCTGTGTTAAGCTATTTTAATTAGTATTTATAGATTTTATGTATATGTCAAAAAGAGGGGGGAAATGAATGTATTTTGATTCTCTGAACTTAGATTATTTAGAGGTTAGTAAACTCTGACATATCCACTGTCTCCTCACAGCTCTACAAAATTGCCAGCACTGCCACTTAGTTACTCTAAGGAAAGGGTCTCAACTGGGCTAAATAATAACCACTGTCCCATATGCAGGGTCTAAAGACATCAGAGTAGAGCTGAAAGAAACTTAGAAGGTAATATAACCTTCTATGGAGATTTTAATTTATTTTTTCTATTATCTACTTACTCTGCTTGTTTGGGCTTGTGAGTTTGGTTGCAGCCAAATGCTGACATTCTAACCTACTAATAATACAGGGGGGAAATAAAGAAGAAAAGACTGGATTTAAAAGTGAGAGGAGTTATAGTTCAATGTATAAGGAGCCTATGAAAATATTTTCAAGGTAAGTTTATTGACTTGGTTCTCTTTTGAAAAGAATTTGTTAAGCTTTATCCTATCTGGTGTTTTGCCATTTAAATTCTTACTTGGTAGTAAGAATCCCCAGAGCCTATTAGAAAAGTTTGTTTTCAAAATAAAAGTAACAGACTTTAATCTTCCTATCAAAACATCTTCAGCATCTTCAATGTATCATAACAGCCTTTTTGGTGAGAATAATGTTAACCAATGTCTTCTCTTATCATCTTTCCTCTTCAAAAGCTCAAAGTATTAAGCAGGACAGGTACACATATCCTTCTTTTGCAAGTGAAGAAATCAAGGCACAAAGGCATGAATAACATGCCAAGGTCACACAAAAGGTCAACAATGAAGTGTGTGTGTGTGTGTGTGTGTGTGTGTGTGTGTGTGTGTGTGTTATATCAGGCACTGGGAAAATTCTGCAGCCCAGTAATACCAGGATAAGACCCTTGGAAGTTCTGCATTTGAACAGCTGTTTTGGGATCTGGACTGTCTAAACTCAAAAGGTCGAAGCTCAGTCACTAAGCCAGGCTGGAAGCAGCTTGGTTATTGTTAATAGATATGTAACCCAGGAGACTACTGCCTAGGCAGGTGAGAATCACAGAGATCTGCTGGAAACACCGAGCCTAATCTCTTCTCATAGACCACGAGCTCTCAAAAGTAGAGTCTGTGCCTAATAACATTTTTAAAAATAAAAATGAGAGCTCTTTATAAAAACTTTGAGCAGTACTATATACAAAGGAGGAGGCAACAAGTTATTTCAAACTGCACCATCCAGGTTTAAAAAATAGCTATAACATTTGTTGCATGATATCCCAAACCTCTTTATAAGCATCTATAAGATAGTAAGATGGGTGGATGGTTAATATGGATGAACTAAAGGACAAATGGATGACTGAAAGAGAGAGGAAGGGGACAAAAATGTAAGAAATAAGAAAAGGAAAGAGGGAGGAGAGGAAAAAGAAAGAAATATAAATATCTAAGAATCGAGTCATATTATCTTTGCCCTTTTTAATGAAATAAATGTACTGGAATTTAATGAAAGAAACACAAACTGAAGTGAAGGAAGTGCTAAACTTCAAAGAAGTGTTGTAAAACCCCAAGAAATAGTAGTTTCTGAAAAAGCCCTGTGGCATAAAGTCAAAAGATCATAAAAATCATTGAGATTTGAGTGGTTTTTTTAAAAAATAGCTACAAGTTTAATTTTGTATAGACTGATTCTATGCCATGAAGGAAGATTTCAGTAGCACTCACTTTTCTTATATTTCTTCCCTTCTCACCTTCCCCACTTTCTGATTTTATAGATGATATACATTTTTACCATATAAAGGTTTTTTTTTTTTTTTTTAAATACAGTCTGTGGTAAATTCTGTACTACAATCATAATTCTCCCAATTCTTTATATTTAAATCTTTATTCAAATGCATTTCATGTTTAACACCAATTCACTAAACCTTATTCATTCCTTAGTCCTTTATTTTGGCCATCATTTGATGATCCCTTAAAGTGGAGTGCTGCTATGACAAAATTTTAAGTTGTATGCCATTGGCTTGGAGTGGACAGCATGCAGGTGACCACAAAAGAGATGTCACATGATTTAAAGGTAGAGAAAGTGGTAAACCATTGGCAAAACTGTTGCCTGGATAATTTTAAAGAAAAACCAGGTACTTACTAACCTTGAAGCTCTAAATAAACCCGTTGGAATGTTAGTAATTGTTGGCTTTTACTTGTAATACATTTGTTTTTGGTAATGGTGTAGCTCTGGAATTAAGCAGCCAGAATTAGAAATATTAAATATTCCTTGCCTTCAGTTATCAAATTTAATAAAGCTGCTGTCTTTTCCTGATTTATTTGTGGCATGGGAAGCTCTTTTTTTTTTTTTTTTTTTTGCTTCATTTTATTTAGTCGTTTTTTGAATTTTTTTGTTCATTTCTTTTTATATTGAAAAAATAATATATGATCCCACAAACTATACCCCAAATTGTCTCAAATTAAATTATTTAGTCCAATATCTTGCACAGTAGTAACCTGTATTAGATGCTCGATGAATATTGAATGATTTGAATAGAGTGTAGATGCTTAATAGTAACTGATTAGCAAAATATCCACTATAATACAGTGTTCTTATGAGAGAATATTATATGTCCATTTAAAATGATATCTACAGGGAAGTTTTAATTACATTGGGAAATATTTGTGAAATATTCATAACTGAAAAAGCAGACCTAAAAACTTTTTTTATGTGAAAGTATAAAAATAGGAATCCAAGAATGTTAAATATAAAGAAAATATGCTATGTGTGTGTGCATGTGTGTATATAATCTTGAAGTACAAATAACAGAACAGTTTTTCTTCCTACTTGCAAACAAGTTTTTAAAAAGTGTAATGAGGAAAGTCAAAAGGATATGGGGCTTGGGAAAGAGCCAGTGGAATAACTGTAGTCAATTGTGGAAAATTTTAAGGAAAGGAGGATCTCGAACTAGTTTTTTCCAAGATATGAGAGTATAAGTTTGGCAGTAAGGTAGGCAGGAAAGCCAGATGCTGGGGCTCAGAAAGAAATGCCAGAAAGCCTCACATCCAGGGGACATTCAGCTCTTTACTGTGTATTCTTGGCACCTAAAGACCTCGGTTTATACTCTGACCCCATCACCTCCTACCATATGCAATTAATCTCTTTATAGCCTTTATGTTCTCATCTGTTAAATGGGGATAAAACTTCTAGTTCACAACTAAATAACTTTTAGTTATTTGGGACTCACATTTATGAGGCCCAAATAAGATACCATGTGTGAAATTATAGTATGTTTTAGATGTCCATGCCAGAGTAATGTTACCATTATTATTATTTTCTGGTTGCAGCAAAAGCCAAGGGAAAAGCATGAGCTCTGTGATCAACAGACTTGGAATCATGTCTAAGCCTTTCCGCAGTCTGCTACTGCTGAGGGAGTAGCAAGGTAGGTTAACACATTTAGGCCATCTTGTGCTTCCTGCCAATCCCTCAGTATTGCAGGCAGCTGAAGCTCTTTGACCTTCATGGTCACACTTATTAGTCACCATCCTTTAGTAAACTGGGCCCCTGTCATTACATCTCCTTTGGACTACTTGGCCATGATAACACAGTATAGAGGCTGTAAAATATTGCACAAGATTTAAACTACAAGCTTGCTTCTTTTAACAAATTTCACCATTACAACTGAAATCTATATACTCTCTACCCTCCACCTCTAGCATAAGTTAAAATTAACTATGTTACCCACAACTCTATAAACTGTTAAATTTATCCAGATGTGTTTGTGCTTGTACATAGAGGATATGTTTACTGATTTTATCATCTTTTAAGTTCCAAATGGAAACCTTAGTGGCCTAGAATAGATTTATCTCGTATTCCAAAATATTGCTCCAAATCCAACCATTGAAGGCACAATTTTCAGCAAATTATTACATGTCAAAAATCCACCAGTATTTTCTAAATAACACAAATGAATACTTTTTCTTTCCAGAATAATTTAACATAAGCTTCAGAATAATCACTATAAAAATGGGTTTCACTTGTTAAAGAGGAAATTACTCTTCTCTGTATTTAAAAAAAAATCTCCCATAATGATAAGCTGTATTTCCAACAAATAAGAAATTAAATGGATGAAGAGAAGGTTCATAAAGCTCATTTGGCTAGGGCAGACTCTTGGAGCCAAGGGGCTCTGTGTGGCATGGGTGAAGTTCATGTGAAATGGGCAGCTGTTCCTGAGTGAAATACAAGTGTTTGTTTAACCTGTCCCTGGAGACTTTTGTCATCATAAGAGAAGCAAGTATACCCTGGACTTTGATCCAGGCTTCCCTGGATTAATAGGGTTGAAGGTAGAGGCGTGAAGAAGGGGGTATTAAGAGCCTGAAGAAGATTAGATATTCTAGTCTACTGCTATCTGGGAGATACTGAGGTCCTGCATGACAGGACAGTTTCTGTTGGCCAAGTACAGTGATAATTTGAATATTTTATTTCTCAATATGTTGGCTCCAATTTTGTTGCTGTTCCCTAGTACTGAGAGACAGTTTAGCACCTGTGATCTCTTCCAAGAAATTCACTGGTCTTGTAAATAGAAATCTAGTTTCCACCACCCTCTGCCTTTTATGTGCTTTTTGTGTACTGTATTTACAGCTGCACTTTAGAGTTCTCAACAAACTGAGGGGCTGTGCCAAATGCTGCCTCTTTTGTGAGGTTGTTTGAGCAACAGCAATTGTAGTAGCAACAAGTAGGCAATATATATGAGATGTCTCTTCATTCAGATGCCTCTTGAAGCATTGAGGCTGACCACATACAACACAAAAGGAACTTTGACAATGAGTTTGGATTCTGCCCACTAAGAAGCAGACTAATACCAGAGCATGTTTTTTTGCAGTTTCTCCAGATAGCTGAAGTTTGGAAATTATTATCAGCATGAAGTTGAACTCTTAATAGTAAGTCATGCTACACTTTTACATTTACTGAACTCTTAACAGATTAGGCCTTCAGGCCTCAATCAGTTTCATACATACTCTGACTACAATTTAGTTTCAAATTTTAGACTAATAAAAGTTTCTGAGACAAAGAAACTTTATTTGCTGAAGGTCTAAAGTGTTCCAAACTTCAGATTTTCTCCAACTTCTTCAAGTAAAAACCCAAAAGAACAAAAAAACAAACAATAACAAAATAACCACACACATGTATGCATGCAAACACACATGCACATAACTAGATGAAAGAGGCAGAGGCATAAGTCAACATATAACAAGGTTTCTTAATAAGTTTTTATTTTTTGTCTTTTTCTTTTGATTATGAGATAGTCTTTGAAAGGGAACAATTCTTACAAGTAACTTTTCAGGCATCTAAGCAGCTGCCTTCTAAACTATACTAGTAGAAATTAGCATGACTGTAAAACAGATTAAAAACTTTAGCAGATGCTAACAATAATTGTAAAGCACTAACGGCTGTATCAATATTTTAGAAGTGAGGAAAACACCTAAATTATACAGATTTGAACTGAAGTGATAACTTTTCCCACTGATAATTAAATCCCAATATAGCTTAGTATCACATCTTTTACTTACCAACAAGGTTTTGGAAAACCACATTTTAGCAACTTAAGATAATAGCACTAAAAATGAATGCACTCAGTAGATGTAAACATTTCCAACAGATGGGAGACAGACAATAAAGAGGCCTGCACATCCCAGTACACCAGGGGTTTCCTGTTATGAAGCTGGCATGAACACACACATCTATCAGCAGAATATTTCGCCTACAACTACCAGGGAACTAGAGATATGGGGATTCATTTCTTGAGAAAGACACCCTGTATTTGAATAGCTAGCCTATCATGAGCTGCTGTACCCTCCCCCTTTTGTGGATAGTTCATTTTATCAGTTTTAATCCCAACCAGCAAATCCAAGTTCCTTAACCTAATGTTATTAACGCTATACATAATTCTGTCTTCCATCAACAATTATAACAAAATCTAAAATGCAGATTTCTTGAACAAGCTGATTCTAACAGCAGGATCTGATGATATGGAAAGTAGCACACTTGATACTCTCAGGCTTTGGGTTAAGAAATACATGCAGGTCTGCTGAAGAAATAAATCACAAATATACTATATATTTCCATAAATCATAGTTTGTACTTGGGAACAGTAGTTATTAAAATATGTAATAGAGAATAATGTCTAAATGTCAAAAGTACTGCCTACATGAAAAAGGAGACAAATTTCCAAACTACAGTCTTTGGCACATAGTAGGAGTTAAAATGTCATAGTTCTGGTCAATAATTCCATAGATGGATGCAGCCATCTGAGACGCTTTTTACAGACTAAAAATGAGAACAGTGACATGTGTGAAAAGACATGGAGGATGTGATAGTAGAGAAAAAGGTTTTAGTTTGGGGAGAATTTCTTAGCTATAAGGGCTTTGACATTATTTATCAAGTAGCTCTTCACTGGATATGGCCATGAGGAGGTTAAATTAGCCCCTCTATCAAGATTGAAAAAAACTTTTGTTTCATATCCTCATTAGCATTTCAATTGTCTCATTAGTGAGAATTCATTAGAGAAAATTAGTATATGAAACATGTAGGGATATGCATATGCATATGTATACAATATTTTTAAGTGCACTGATATTCCTCATTTCCTCCAGCAGAGGTCAGAAAATAGCAATACAGGAATATGAAAAAAATCTATGATTATGGAGGGGTTTTTTTTAGTTTTTCCTTACCCACATTTTCTAATTATATTTTTACAATAAATATGCTTTCCTTTTGTAGTAATTAAAAAGTAATAACATTTATTTTAAGTTTTACAAAGAGCACTGTTGGCATATGTATTTACCCTGCATCAAGTCAAACATACTGCTTAATTATTTGTATTTTCATAGATGCACATACATTATTTGAAATAGTCTAAGAAAGCAGCGTATTTTGGCCATCACCCTGAAAAATTATTGTGTAACATCATTTCCATAATTGATGATTGTGAGCAATCTCTTTTAAACAAAGAACTTAATGTCAGCCATGAGATTACCAGAAAAACAAACATCCTGAACATAGCTAATTGTCAAGAAACCCTGCATACACAAAGACAGAAAAGTGAATATCATCTCTATTCATCGCCTTTGTCTAAGAAACCAAAATGGGATCCCAGTTTTCTGAAAAGTAAGTCCCTATAAGTCTTATATGTTAGGACAAGGAAGAATGGAGAAACCAGTCAATGTGACTTACATTTAAAAGCAAGGAATCAATGAAGGATGTTTACTAAGCTCTTCTGATTAATGTTCAACAAATTGCACAATCACCATGCAACGTTTTCATTTCTAAATAATGTCTTTTTATCTCCTAGACACCATAAAAGCAAAGTGAAAAGACCTATAAAACAAAATCTAAAATTCAACCAAAACATTTATGTATGAATTAAGAAAATCTTTTACCTGAATTATGCCAAATTAGATATATGTGTATTTCCTATTTTATTAAATGATTCATAATGTATGGTCTGTTATTTGTCCTTTTTGATATTATCACTCACAAATAATATCATTGTGTCAAAATTGTTATGTGAATCAAACTGACTGTTGCTAGATTCTTCTGTCCTCTAAGGGGATGATTTCTACCAATGAGGAATATGTCTTTATACTGCTCACTTCCACCTACAGAGGCAAGTGAGGGAGAGAGTAAAGACTGAAACTCAAAACCTCTGCCAGTTCTCCTGTGAGACTGGGTGGGGGGTGGTTGGAGGGGGAGTGAGTCTGCTTGTCAGAGAACATCAGTGACTTTTATGACAAAGATGATGCTTCTGGCAAAACAAGGATCAGGCAGATGTGAAAGAAATCTGAATACTTGCAACATGGTGGGAGACTGGAATCCACAGAGAAATGTGGCCAGTGAGAAATACCCAGGGGCGTACAGGTCTAAGGCTTATTAGAATTAGAATGTCCACTATTCAATTCTAAGCTGTTTGTGTTTCTACAATTAACTCCTCCAACCCCCACTGCTCAGAACTCCAGTCAAGTCTGCTTGACTGGATGGTTTGAGGAAAATAACAACAAAGAGGTGAGTTTGAACCTAGGTTGGCACAGAATAAAAGAAAGAAAAGAGTGTGAAGATGTGAATGAGCATAGGTATTACAGAATCAGGAACCATAAACCACAACTAACCATGGGAATGTGAAACCCAGTAAACTCACGGAAATCTTGGAGAGATCAATGGAGCTTCCCCACAAAAAAATGGAATTTGGGACTTGAGCCACTTTTATGTAAATATCCAAAGAAAAGTCACTTTAGTTGATATATTTTGATAAAATTTTGATTGACATTTTGATAAAATTTCAAAATGTTACATTGGACATGTTGCAAATACTTTTTATAATGTGAAGTCTAAGGAAGTATTTGTAAAACTGTACATAAGTTTTTGTACCACATGAAAGAGCCCAAACTACTTAGTAAATTAATCACAAATGTTGTTTCTCTATTAGTTTTGTTAAACTTTTTACCAAATGGGTAATACTACTTCATCAGTTACTTTCCCTAGCAGGTTTAGAATTCTCACCTAATTCTACTTTGATAACAGTGAAAACATTCTCAGAGTGGTTGAAATACCCTTTAAAATACATATGCATATGCATCATTCATGGATGCAAAAGTTTCTCTGAGAGAACAATTTGGAATTCATATGTGGAAATACCCACAGAGTAGCCTTCAAATCCTTCAAAGGCTGGCCCAGGCTTACCTTTACGTGGTGGATCAGACACTCTATTTCATTTACTTTGTAGGTCTCCAATCCCAGGTCCTTGGCTAACCTTAAGATACGATTCTGGGTTGGCCCAACATAGGATCCTCCAAGGTCCACATATTTAACCATTTGGTTCTGTTTCCCCATGGAAAAATAATAAAAATAATTAGGTGTGATGATATCATTCCCAAGATAAAAAAGAGTTCCAAAATAAGCTGATTGGCATTTAACAGGTTGTAGACACATCTTGAGGTATATCCATGAAAAATTGGATTCTATTCTTAACTCCATTCATGCAACGTAATAGTTAATTTAAAGCAAAATTGATTGAACTTTGTATAGGCAAGAGACTTCTGAATCCCATCATTCACAATGTTCCACAACATGGCTTGTGTTTTAGTGCCTTGAGTTTATAAGCTATGAATTGTTGGTGAATTTCTCTTTACTTAGTACTTGAGGCTAATTTTTAGGTACTTAATGCTAAAGAGAAAACAAGAAAGGAAATAATCACTTCTTATGTGGTTTACTAATCCAGATGTTTGAAAGATAGTGTTAGGGAATAATTGGTCATAATTCAAATTCAATGAAATTGCTCTTACGATTAATAGCAAGTTTTCTATATGGTTTTGAATCAGCTTCACAACCAATGACTAAGGACCAACCTTTGAAAAAGAAGTGAGTAGAAAACCTCCCTATATCTGAATGTGTCTAAGCATAATTGGGGACCTATTAGGAATACCAGAGAAGGCCCTCCTTTTCCGTTTTTTGTTTGTTTGTTTATTTGTTTGTTTGTTCACTGTCTTGCTCCCCCACCCCAAAGAGAACATAAGTTTCACAAGGGTATTTTGTTTGATTCACTGATGTATTCCAGATACCTATTTATTGGTGCAATAATTTACTGGGCAAGTACCAAGTGTCATGAAGTGAAAAGAGAAAAGGGACAGAAGAAAAGTTTGAAAGGGAAACAAGTTGGGATAGAAGCTGTGGGAAATGTTTCAGAGTAATTTTCACTCTCTTACAAAGAGTCCAATGAAATTCCAGGCTTTCAGCAAGAAAAAGAAAAAAATCAGCCTCATATTTCTCTACCCCATCCTTAATATCTTACCCTAATGGTATAGGTCCTGCCTCCTACACGGTCCCGGGCTTCCAAAACAACCACATTCAGGCCAGTATCATGCAGAAGTTTGGCTGCTGCCATACCTGGAAGAAAATACAATAATCAGAATCAAATACCTTATAGAAACTCAGATAAGCTCTTCATGCTAACAGCCAATGGAAAAAGTCCATGTTGGCTCACCCATATGGTCTACTGTTACATTTAACTTATAGGTGGCTAGGGTTTCTCAACAGAGGAGCAAATTCCAAGTCTGGGAAATCAGCTGCTATTTATAGAAAGAACATAAAGGGTTTATTTTTGGTAAATGTCTCAAATCTTAAAAACAACTTTGGTCACTATATCAAAGTGTTTATCGTTAGGGACTAAATTGCATGGTACACAGATGAAAACATAAGACCATACTTAAGAGAACTATATAAGCCCCAGCAGACACAGGACCAAGTGTAACCACTGACTTCATTTACAAGTTATATCTGAAAAACCAGTAAGTTGCTGGGAGAGTGGGCCTTCAAATCTTGTGAGAGGGTTTACAGTTAAATTGGACATTTAGAGGTTAATATAAAGTTTTTACAGTTAAATTGGACTTTAGAGGTTAATGTAAAGTTTCAAAAGCAAGGACATAAATTTGACCATCTCTGAAGAATGAATTGACCATTCATTCATCCACCTAATTATTAATGTAGTCAAAATACTTAATACATTCTCACCACCATAAATTTAGCTTTTAAAAAAAGCAGTTTTTCAAGGGCAAAAACATTGCATAGGAAAGTCTGCCTTTTCAAAGATTAAAAAATAATAATAATAATAATAATAAAATTAAAAAGCAGTTTTATTGAGATAAATTTACATACAATAAAATTTACCCACTGAGTTTTAACAACATATAAAGCTTGGTATAGAGTTTATATATGTAGTTTTTGGTATAAGACCATCCTGGATATAGATTTTGATTTCCAAGTTCTTAAAATCCTGCATCTGTAAAAGCACTCTGTATTACAATTTAGTAAAAGTTTTCTCAGACAACAGAACTCCAATGCACAGAATAACAAATTGAATTTGCTCATTTCCAATTATCTTACTCATCTGCTTTTATGACACCAAACAAAATTAAGGAAATGCCAAGACACTGTGCCTTAGAGAAAAATAAAACAGTTCCTATCTTGTCCCTAACAAATAATAGTTCTGGGACTTTTAAGCCACATTAACGTGAAAAAAGGATTCTTATAAAAATACTCATATAGCGCTCACCACATTTGAGAAGCTGAGTTCTCACAGCAACCCAATGAGAAAAGGTACTATTGATATTTTCATTTTATGGGTGAGGAAACAAGCACAGAGAGGTGTCCAAGGTCACATAATGAGCAGGTAAAGTCAGGCCATTTCGCTCCAGTGTCAGTATTTGTAACCACTACGAGTACTGCTTTCCACAGAGCCTCAGAGCCATCCTCTTTGTAGATCGTATGTCTCAATTTTTGCTTCAGGGACAAATTACATTTCAAAAGATATTTTTCACTTTACTTGGATCAATGTGTTTTTAAAACACATTTGTATCTGTGGTTTGATAAGACTCCATGGAACATAAGATATGAGCCCACTGTAAAAGCCATAATAAAAATCCAAGGCTTCATTCACCACCTATAGAATAATCTAAAAGAAGAAACTCAATTTTTTAAAGAGAATGAGTTGGCATTTCACTATTTGAGTTAATCCATCTTCTGATCTCTGTCCTTGAGGGCAGGGCCAGAGCTTTTCAGTTGGCCGTGGGGTAAGAGTCTCAAAGTCTACAGTCAACCCTAATTTAGGAATACAGGGCTTGGGTTTTTAACTCCAGTTTCCTAATTTTACCTTTGTAAGGAAAAAAAGAGAAAATATTTCTATTTAGATTCAAAATTGCAGACAATTCAATGCTGTTTCTCTTATCAAGCATTAGTTAAACAAATGAAATATGAAATAAGATGCAGCCATGGTAACAGCTGTTATCAAGGAATTCAGACCTGCTGTGTATGCTGAAACTTAAACAAAAGGGTTCAGAACAAAATACAACATCACTCATATACATTACCATTTTATATCCTACAAAACATACTGTCTTTTAGTAAGTATAGTTACCCAGTAGTATCTGATACTAAACATAAACAGTTACTAAAACAAGCCAGAGTCTTATCAAACCATTGAATAGAGTTCTATAAGCTCATGTGCCTTAAAAAACCATAAATAGAAAATTACAAAAATATCTTTAAATAGAGCAATACAAGGGTATGTTGGAAATACCTCGCAATTCGTCTCACTAATGTTCATAGGGGGCTATTAAAAATGCTTGGTGTGCATCAACTGACATAAACTGATTTGAAAAAGAATTGACCCAAATAGCAATGGCTTATGAAAGGCACTGCAATTTAGGAGGAGGAAATTTTAGGGTACCTTAAGAACCTGAGGAATTGGAGTCTGGTCAGGAGATGATTAACATAGTTAAGAAATAGCTCTCAAGATTCCTCAGTGATGACTGGTGAAAGAACTAATGGTTTGGCTGAAGAACGAATGAGCAAATAATTAACTATACAGAGCTGCCCCAAGAGTTCATTTCTGTCTGTTGTTTGGAACTTTTAACACGTTTTGCAATAAAACAAAAATATAAGAGATGGTGCATTCTCTAGGAAGTCCGGGAATTTTAAAATGCAGCATTATTGTGAAAAAAATCACAAAGTAGCAGAAATACATTTGCCCTAAAACACTAGACAATGTAATTGTCACTGTTTAAACACTTAAGCAATCATTTCCTGATACAATGCAATAACAGATTTTTTTAAAAAAGAAAATATTTACAATAACAGCCACCATCAGAAAGCATTGAGCACTTGCTTTGCTCTGTATGAAGTTCTTTCCACACAAAGCACTTCTAATCTTCACCACAATGCTGAGAGGTAAGATTACCCTCATTTTAAAAAGAAAAAATGGATGATTAGAGACATTCACTGACTTGCTATAAATTACACAATTAGGAAACAGTAGGGTGAGAGTTCAGCCCCAAACCTGAACTCTCAGCTACCACCCTGGTACCAAAAATGAAAAATTAAAAATACAGTAACTAGATACACTGACTGATACAAAGTACCTTAAAATATTCTGCTCCTTATCTGAATGTAAGAATCTTGAAATATCAGTTCTTATCTTAAATGGATATTTAACTTTTGCAACCAGTTTAGGACCAAGCTTATAATCACTTTGTACTTTTATAAACCTAGTTAAACTTGAATTTAACATGCAGGATCAATTTACATTTCACAAATGAATTATAATTTGCCACTTTCAGAAGAAGCTCCTATGCGCCCCTGACAAACTTAGGATGAGATTCTCTTATTTGTTGCTTCCAAATAGTGCAGGGTCCATAGGATTTTGGCTTAGGGAGTCTTCATTGGATGGATAACCATAGCACTGCACACAGCAATAATGGTAGACTAATGCCTAATGCCATGAAATTATAAAAATATTGCTTCTCTCTTCCTAAGTAGTTTACTTGGAAAAGATTTCATTAAAGTGATGGCTATCTCAATTATTTGGATAGCTCAGTTGGGATTAGACACCCAAATTATTTTAAATATTGGAAATCAGTGGTGTGTAGCATTATTAGCCTTCTCTGCTTCCAGTTTTGTGCCATGGAAAATGGCCCAAGAGTTAGGTGCTGTAGAAGACTAGAAAGTACACAGTACAGGTAATCCAGGGGCCTATTCTTAAGAGCAATGTAGGAATTAGGATTTGGAGAGAAGGGAAAAATCAAAATCACCATCAGCCTCATTCTTTGATTTAGCATTCTGTCTCATGTCCTTCATATCAAAATCAGATTTTTAACAAAATATTTTAAACATTTTAAAATGCAAAGTTAATTGTCTTGAAAATATTGTGAAACATCTGTACTTTGATACTATATAAGAATTTTGTCCCAATTTTTTTTTAAAAAAGAATCACATTAACTAAAATTGACAATGAAATTCACTACACCTCAAAGCATCTCTAACCTCATGATCCTGGTAAATAATATAGTCATTCCTCTAAGAAGGAAAAAAAGCCAAAAATACACAAATAGCTCTCATCACCTTCTGGTCACTTCTGACAAAGTAATAGTTTTATGAGGAAATTCTAGAAACAATCAAGTGACTTTCTAATTAAATAACTGGAATTCTTTGATGTCTTTAAAGAGAATGCTTTTTAGTCATTTAACACAAATACATGCAAAAAGAAAAAAGCCTGGAGTAGAAAGAAAAATATCCTCAACATACAATTTAATTCATTAAAGGAAAGTGGTATTTGTAGGTAGAATTCAGATGTTAATTGTTGAAGTTTCAACACAGAGTTAAGATATCACTAAAGACAGCTAACATTTTGAACACTGTGTTTCAGCTTCTAATCTAAGTGTTTTTCATATAAGAATTCATTTATCCTCCCAACTACTTTATGAAGTGGTTAGATGTTGAAAGTGAAGCACAGAGAGGCCGTGTCATGTGCCCAAATTCGCACAGCTAACGAGTGGCAGAGCCAGTATTTGAATCCAGGCAGTCCGACTCCAGATAACAAGCATGCCCAGCAGCCTTCCTCATACTAAACAGTGAAATATTGAAAGCCGTCTATTGAAAATTGCAGAGCATACAAGCATCAGGGCTGGTGCTAGCACATTCCATGCCTCTGTGTAAATTACAAGAAGGTACACACTCTTGGCAGGTAAATTTTTTTATAATATTTTTAATTTTTCGGTTAGAGTTCAGATACAATATTATTTTAGTTTTGGGTGTACAGCATAGTGATTAGAGATCTATAAAACTTGCCCCAATAAATCTAGTACCTCTCTACCCCACACATTTATTACAATATTGCTCTCAGGTAAAATTTAAAAAGACATCCTTCCTTCAAAGAAATGCAACCCACCTCAGTGTAAACAGCTTAGCTGGCAGAGTGTGGGCTGGACTGTACCCCCTTTCACTGCATTGGCCTGGCACCTTTGCACAGGGTACTGCCTAAACAGCTTATGCTATGGCCTGGAAACTCAAAAACTTTACTTTCTGAATAATAAGAATTAAATTATTCTGTGTCTCCTCAATGCTAATACACAGTTGGCACTTGTTTGTTGAATGGATTCATTTAATACCCTTCAACAAAGATGATATTTAGTTACTTAGTCAACAAAAAATAAATGGCCGCAATGGTGTCCATATAAACATAATATATTTAACTAAAATATTTACACATAGTGAAACTGATTTACTCTGATAAAGGATATCCTTGACTTTTTCCAAGAGAAAGAGCTGCAAAGAAAGACAACCAACCAATAATCATAACTATCTTACATTTGTATAGCACTATAGTTTCCAATATTCACACACATTCAGTCCTTAACAATATCCCTGTGAGGCTGGCATTGTTATTCCTATTTTTCATATTAGGAAATGGAAGCTCAAAGAGATTCAAGGGCTTGCTCAGCATTATACAGCTAACGATGGGAGAGCTAGGGCAAAACCCCTGTTGTTCTGTGTCCTCTGTTTTACTCATAAGTCACATTACATCCGATAACATACACAGACCTAAGTTGTTAAAAAAATTCTAAAAGCATGATGAGTTTAAAAATTATAATATTTCTTAACTCTCTTGGAAAAAAATATATTGATAAAACCACCTTGAGCCTGTCAATGCTTCAAAATCCTGAGGACATATCATTACAGGAAGACCTGAAAGCATTTGGAGCAATGCTATGCCCTCTAGAACAGCTCCACTTAACTACTTATTAAGAGGTGCTTTGGCCAACCAGTTTTCCTTCTTAAGCACAGACTGATTCCTCTTTCCTGAGAATGCATGAATTACAACTTTTTGGAAAACCAAAACAACACAGGACATACCCCAAACATATGAATGTGTACCATCATTTTGATCATTGAGAAGCAAAGTCTATAATTATGTTATTCACATATTGCCTCCAAATATGAGAAAGATAGACACAACGCCTTCTTGGAAGCCCTTTGCTCTGTATTCTCTAAGATGGTCAAAATATATAGCACAAAAATAAAAGGCAGTAGCTTCTAAAATAAAGGAGACCTTTACTGAACAAAGTCTCAGGCTGTGTGTGAGACTATTTATGCTCTTGAAAGGGATAAAAAACATCAAGCTTTCATGAGTTGCCATAGAAACCTTTCTCCAAATGTGGCTGCTTTAAAATACTAGAATAAGATTGCCATCCAAGGCCTTTCAGTATATGTCTAAGACCACAAATTTTTTTCTTTATCCTACCTTTATATGCAAATGATTGCATTTTTAAAAAATGTCACCAATCATAAGTTTTGCTTCATATCCAAGCTTTTGTCTTTACCCTTTGTTGTTTAAAAGGAGTGGGATGCCTTTTGTGTATTGTTATCGTGGTAGACAAAATTTGCTTTTGTTTTACCTCAACATGGTCTCCCATGAAAAAAGGATACAAACCTAGAAATTACAGGTTTATTTTTCTCAAGTTGTGTGTTATAGTCTTCATTTTAAAAACTGTTACATAAAACTAAACTTTTAATTTTCTTGCCTCAAATCTTTTTAGGAATTTGATAGAATCTGTATAAATAAATAAAAAGACACTCTTTTAAGAATACTGTTGTCTAAATATAAAAGATAATAATATGGTGCCATGATAGTTTCCTTGACTGTGATGTGAGGATGAAATATCTTTTTGCCATGATAGTAGCCCTCCTATGGATTACCAACACGATTTTTAAGATCACAAACATCTTTAAGGTAGAACATAAGATTGGAGAGATACCATGCTCTCTTTAGTGCACCTACTTCCTAGATCCTACTCTCTGAAAGAGCTGGGTGTTATGAATAGCCTGAAGGTCAGAAGTCTGCTGTAGAATACTTTGAATACTTCTCCATTTAAACATCTCTGTTTACCAAAAGTGAAATGATGAATTAGGAATTCTAGAAAGAGAATAAAATGTGAGTGTTGCCAAGAAAAAGAAATCTGGGTAGGGTAAGACATAAGAAGTAACTAGAAGAAATGAAGATAAAAAGGAGTCATTTCGTGATGCCAAAGCTAGGCCCTCCTTCTGTCTTCTGCCTGGCCCAGGAGCTTTACTTTGCCCCTGAAACACTCCTGTAAGCCAAAGACCAAGGCAGTCAGCAGTGTGCAAGGATCAGAGTGAAAAGGAAACACTGCCTGGTTCAAAGAAAAGGCAGAACACTGCCATTCTGTAAAAAAAAAGCTCTATGACTAATGGACCACTGGTTGGTTGTATAACCTTGGGCAAGAGTCCTTACCTTTCTGGGTCTCACTTTCCCCACCTGTAAAACTGGGTGATTAAATTAGACCCCTTCCATTCTGTAATTAATCTAAATGAGACAGGACACAATTTTAAGTAATCTGAGATTTCATTACATAGGTAGTGTCTTTATAACTCCGAAGCATCCAGTCTGAAGTCTGTCCTCTGGAGCATGATTTTTGGGTGGCATCAACAGGTGTTAATAAAAAAATGTTATTTTTATACTCAGGTATGACAATTAAATGCTGATTTAAACAAAGCTGGTGAAGGGTAGGTGTGCTAATGTAATTAGGGGCAAAAGGTCTTGATGTCTGTGACTTATTTTGAAATGCATCAAAAAATAAGAGGAATTGATAGATGAAGAAAAGGATAGATAGATGGATACAATGGACTGAAACATATAGAGCAAAAACTTTAACTGCAGAATCTACTTGGTAAGTATATGTGTTGACTAGACAATTTTTTGAAAGTTTTCATAAGAAAATTCTGGAAAACCACACTAAAACAGTTTCTATTCTGCTGGACTTGTCAGAGCCTTTAATTAACATATTATATACCTTCATCAGAAGAGACTATATATACCATTTACATAATTTCTTAGTATTTATAACTTACTAGAGGACTAGGGATAGAAATGATTTTTTTTGAGGACAGAAATATCTCCTTACATATTTGGGGAAACACTACTTAAAGAAACTGGGACATTCGATCAGTGTGGTTACAACTGGTGGTGGGTTTGTCACAGAGCCCTTCTCTCAAGAAAAAAAATTCCTCTTCTCTCTCCCCCAACAATTCAAACATTCTAAACAACACCATTGCCCTTAGGTTTCACATTATCAAGGAGTTGATGTCCAAGACAGGACTTACTTCTATAAGAGAACAAAGCCTAACTAGAGAAGCACCATAGGGATAGGAAGAGGGTGACCATAATATATTTGGAAAGGGAGCTTCCTGGGAGGCTGGAAATCTACTTGGTTCAGCCAGTTATAGAAAAGTGGAAAATGGTGAAATGAGAAGGAAAAAGACAGTGTCCTACCAAGAAGAGAACTAGAAAATTCTCTTTTTCTTCTTTCAGAACATGGAATGCAACAGGATTGTTAGAGAAAGGCAGGCCAAATATAGGAGTCCAGGGATCTGTAAAGTCTTAGGGGACAATACCACAGTTGGAGCCCCAGGAAGGGGAAAAGTGGGCTGCTACCTCTCAGGTGCCATAAATTAGCCAAAGGACAACCGGATGAGTATATTTGGGTAGCGTGGTGTTACAGGTTGAATTATGCCCTCTCAAAATTCATATGTTTAAATCCTAATACCCAGAACCTCAGAATGAGACTTCATTTGGAGATACGCCTTTACAGAGGTAATCAATTTAAAATAAGGTCATTAGAGTGGGCCCTAATTCAGTATGACTGGTCTACCTATAAAAGAGGGAAATCTAGAGACAAAGATGTATACAGAGAGAATGTCAAGTGAAGATGAAAGTAGAGATCGAGGTGATGACTCTACAAGCAAAGGAATGTCAAGGATTGCAACAAACCACCAGAAGCTAAGAGAGAGGCATAGTACAGATTTTTCTTCACATTCTCAGAAGGAACCAACCTTGATCTTGGAGTTCTGGCCTCCAGGCAATATGTTTTTGTTGTTTTAAGCCACCATATTTGTAGTTCTTTGTTACAGCACTCCCAGCAAACTAATACACAGAAGAAATTGTATTTTCCATATTAAAGTAATTTCACTGTTAATTGAACCTACTTTGGGATAACCTGGTGATGAAAGTCCTAGCTGGCCAGGCTAGATTGGCATTTCTTATATTCTCAGGAGTACTGAGGGATTGGTGTAGGTGCGGGGGAGTGGTGAGAGGGCAGAGAGGAAGGGAAGTTTGCCAGTGGTACTATTTCTGGACCTGGGGAATGGGGTACTAGCCCAAACATGAGCAGTTGGGTGAATCTCATGGGGACAAAACTTAAGGATATGACTTTCAGCCTCAGCACTGTAAGCAGCATAATAAAGGGGAGGCCTTTCTGCATTCAACGTAGAGCAGTAAATAATAATGATGGTGCATGAATGATCTAGAACCTAGGTGAGGAATGAAACCTGACATGTGCATTAAGAAACCAGCCTTTGCCAAGATTGTACAATTTCTTTGCTTCATACAAATTCTGTAGCATTTTTAGAATGTCTGATGTTTAAGTCTCTCATTAAACTCTATTCAAAAATTAAATGATTGCCAATGTCATTTATGAAACTATTTAAGTACTGAGAAAAACTCACTTCGGTCTCAGTGCCATGGAAAAGCTGTGACACACCTAGATATGAGAGGTTTCATCCTGCCATCTCAGTGGGACAGTCAAGTTAAGTCAAGAGTATGAACTTGGCCAGGAATGGCCCATTTGGAAATGTGTACATAAGAAAATCTATACTTTGTTAAGACTATAAGTCCCACCTAAAGAGAGTGTAGACTTGAACCCATGTAAGAGTACACATATGTGTGTACAGTGTCTAGCACTGTATGAGTATGTGTGTGTGTGCATGCACTCCAAAGCTGTGCCCAATACACATAGCTAGAAGAATTACCCAGGAGTGGGAGTGAGATGGTAGCAGCAACGCACAAGCTGTCACTGCTCCTGCACTGCCACTGGGTGCCATCCTTCCTGCTAAAATAAGGAGACAACACAAAGCTACCAGGATAAATAACTGGAGTTGGAGGAAGAAAATAAGGATCTTGTGAGGTAACACCAACAATGAGAATCCTTATGCATGTTTTTTTAATTGACTCAACTAGAACAGACCTTGTATCCAGAATTCTAAACAAGTAAACAAAGGACAATTAACAAAAGGAGTTGTGGCTCTTCTGGCAAACACTATTAAGGTAAGTGTCCTGGAAGGAGCGTGAGATAAATAGTGGTGCCACGAGGGGATAAGGGCAAAGGTGTATTTTCTGAGAAGCTGCTTTCACATGTTAGCCTTAGAGCTAAGCCTCCCTGCTTTATCATCCCCATGCCTAAGGTCAGCATCTCTGGCACAGCATAGATCTGAGCAGACAAAATATCTTCTCCAACACCAAGGAAAATCAGTAACCCTATCCAAGGTTCAAGAATTTGCCCTCAAAAAAAAAACTTACAGGGTATTCTATTTTACTCCTGAAAAAAGACCCTGCTGAAATCTTAGTATTTTAAAAATTCAATTACAGCAACTTTTACATCATGTTTATATCTACTCTCACTTTTTCTCTTATTTGTTCCATTTTACAAAATTTTACACTATGTGTGGCTTTTTCCCTTTTAAAATAGAAAGTAGTGGATACTCTCTAGTACCTCAATACAGACTACACATTCTGTGACCATCTAGACATAAAATTTGAATTTGGGGCAAGGCTAATAGCCCAAGAGCACTTTCTTAAAAGTATGGTACGTCTTTCTCTGGCTTCTCCCTTCCTGAGAAAAAAAAAGCACCTGCCAATCTGGCTACAGATAATTTTCTTTCCATTTCTAGTTGCTCTGGTAACCTCCTTCTGCCTTATATCTCCCAAGTGCAAGCCATTAGAAGTTATGTTTCCCAGACTAATCTATCAGTTATGTATATTGAGGTTCTGGCAAGATCTTGCCTTCACTTTTCATTCCAAGACAGAAATTGAAAATCCAAAAGCACTGGGGAGCAGGGCAAAGCATGTAAAGTATGAAGTGAGCATGTGTAAAACAACATCTGGGAACAAGTACTGTGGAGAGCTTAAGACTGTGTGCCTTCAACAAAAGCATTTAAATCAAATTTTAAACACTGGAGAGTCATCCCCTAATTATGAGAGACTTAGCCTGTGGACAATCAATTTAGTACCTCTGCTCTAAGCCTAATCTGTGTCTAATCTTATTTAATAAGGATGTGGCTTCAGCAAAAGGTACCATTTTTCTGGGGCCTCATTGATTTGTCCGCACTCTGCATGGCTTCAAAAATGGAGGCTCTTCCTGTTCCAAAGCAAGGCTCTTCTAAGAAAATACCAAGTTTTGAGTATATTTAAATGTAGGGAAAATTGACAAACTTAAAACCGATCAATGAGAAAATCCAATTCATTTTCCCAGATTTTTTCTGACTTATAACTTGGGCCCACTCATTTACTCAGGAGCTCAAGTCTAAAACCTGGGTTTCATCACTGAGTCTTCTTGGTCCCCTGTCCCATCTTACCCTTCATGCCTTGCAAGATCCAGCATGACCTGGCCCCTGCAAACTTCTCTAGCTTATTATCCTTCCGCTCCCCACCCTGTGCACTATACATCAGCAATATCGAAACCCCTCCCCCTGTGGTTCTTTCCATACTATTTCCACACTATTTGCTATTTCCAAACCTTTGTTATGCCTGGAAAATTTCACCTAATTCCACTTTATCCCTCAACATGCACCTTAAGTGCACCTAAGCTCTAGACAACTTGATCTAACCAACTCCAGGGTGTTTTAGAAGCCCCAAGTAAGGTTTTCCTTACTAGATCACCTACAATAAGTATAAGGAGACCATGGTGTGCCAGGAGAAGGGAAGCTGAGGCAGATTTTGCATCCAAATCCACTAGAATCTTTCAGGCACTCCATAATTTCAAATTTTTCACTCAAATTATTTTTGGACATATTTTCCTGTTATTTCATATCAACAGACTGGAGATGGTTTGAAACCTCTCCATGTCTAGCTAAAACCTAACTTGTGGTTTGATAAAAGCCTTAACAGAAAGCCAAAACAAGCTGGCAATGTTCGAGAAGAAAAGGTCTCAAATGGAACTCAGATGAAATTACTTGTTTATTAGGTTCAGTTCTTTTTAGGAAAAATTAAACTTTAAAAACTAAAGATCATTTTAAAAGCTCGATGAGAGATCTTGGATTCAGTTGTCAAAGTTAGTATCAGAAGAAGACTTGCCACACAAAAACTAACATTAGTGCAAAGATTTCCAGAAAAACAAAATATCTATGGCTTTCTAGGCAAATTATTTCAGGAGTGTCTGCAGCTGGGATGCGGTCTCCCCATTCACTTTAGGACAGTTGCTCAGTTACCCCAACTGAAAAACAAATTCAGGTACTTTTAGTAAGAATATCTAGATTTCATGCTGAGTGGTGGGCCCCAACCCTTGCCAAACCAACTGTCTTAACTCTTTATGTTAAATTGGCTTTGTATTACTTTAAGAAGTAAATTTTCTTTAAAAATTAAAAATCTCTCATTCTAAATCTGCCATTAGTCAGGTGATCAAATTTATGCCCTTGGTTAAATCTCAATTTCCTGACCTGTAAAAGAGTGAAAATATTTACACCTTACCTCATTTAATAGTTGTGAAAAGAAATTGAGGCAAATATATAAGGTACTGAACACATTGCCTGTTGCATGGTAAATACATGACAAATATCTATTTCATGAATTAATGAATCCAATACCTTAGGAAACATTTGGCTTTGAAATTGGAAGAATTAGATTCTGACCCCTCTCTGTATCTTAAGCACTGTGGAATCCTGGGCAAGTAATTTCTGAACTCCTCTTAATTTCAGTATGTGAAAGAGGGATGATACTTTGCAAGCGGAGTTGATGAAAAGGTTATGTGTACAAAATTACTTGCATATATAGGGCCTGCTGTTGATATCTGGTGATAGGCTGAGCTTGGGAATTAATCAAGCCTTTACTTCTCCCTCACTTCCATCTCCCTACAAATACTTATTAATAACTGAAAGAATTTTACAGCAGCTCTCATCGTCCTTTGAGTCAGTTTAGGTGGTTTATCTATAGGCCACATAATACTATGTTGGCATAATCTCCTAGGTTTTAATATTTCTTCAGGCTGTGCATCAGAAAAAGAATAACTGGGCCTTAAACTACCATCTTTTTAACCTATAACAAAACAAATGGATAAATTATATCATGGAATGGACAAATGCCCACAGACCATAGCAGAGGAAGGTAACGCAATTTTTTCTCTGGTGATAGCATTTTTATGGACTTGGAGAAATCCAAGCAGTATTTTTTTTTATTAATCATTATCAGAAAGAATATTTTAACATCTCTTTTCTAAAGTTAAGATTATTGTGTTTGATAGATATCTTGATCCAATTAAATGAATATTTTTTTAATTTTAGTGTGCAATTTCCCACTGTCCAAATACCTATTTCCTACCTTTCCTTCTCAAACTTCCTACATGACACCATCCCCTAGCCCTCATCAGCTAATGACTCTGCTTCATATTTTATTGAGAAAAGTTCATCTTTCCACAGTAAATCCGCAAAAATACCTTCACCTGTGCCTGTATGTGCTGCTTTAACTTCTATGATTTAAATTAAGTGACTTTTTAACAAAGCCAACCCTCCCCACTCTCTTTTAATCCAATTCCCCCCAGGGCTTTGATACTCTAATTGCATACTTTCTCTCCTGCATCATTACTTTTTCTCTCTCTCCTGATCATTGTTATCAGTGCATATAACTGCTCTGCTACCTCCCATCTTCAAAAAATCTAACTGTGGCTCAATGTCTCCTTTTAGTTACAATCCCTTCCCTCTGCATCCCTTCACAGCATTTCTTCAAAGAGTTATCTACAAATATTGCCTCTATTTCCCCACCTCACTCCAGTCAGTCTTTCATCCCTACCATTCTACCTAGACTGCTCTTGTCAAGGATGCTAGTGATTTTCATATTGCCAAATGTAATGGTCAGGTCTTTAAATCACTTGTTCTCTTAGCAGCTTTTGATCTTATCCTCCTTCTTTACCTACCATCTTCACTTCGCTTCTGGGACACACACCTCCTTCAGTTTTTCCCTCTCTCATTGCTCCTTCTCAGATTCCTTTGTTGGGTACTTCTCTTCCTAACCTCTAAATGTTGGAGAGTCCCAGACTCAGTTCTTGCATCTCTTTTTTTAATCATTCCAAGATTATTTTACCAAACCCCATAGCCCTGAAACTCCAAGTTCGATATATAAATTACCTAGTTAATTGTGCCTTCAGCTATTTAATAATCATCTCAAACTTAACATATCCCAAACAGAGCTCTTGACTTCCTCCCCTAAACTAGTTCTCCAGTTGTGTTCATCTCAGTAATGGTACCACAATTCACCCAGTTGTTCAGACAAAAATCCAGGAATCATCCTTGGCTTTTTCCTTTACCACTTTGCCCTCCAAACAATATACCAGTAAGTCAACTCTACGTGCACACACCATTTCTTAGCACCCTTACTACTACCACCATGGTCTAAGATGATATTTCTCTTTCAGACTTTTGCAATAGCTTTGCAACTACTTCCACTCTTTTTTTTTTATGGTGACATTGGTTAACCACCTCCAATAAGTTTCAGCTGCACATTTTAACAGTAAAACATATATATATTTTCATTGTGTGTTCACCTCCCACAGTTAGATTTCTTTCTGTCACCACATATTTGACCCCTTTAACTCCATCTACCTCCCCTCTTTCCTCTGCCCCCTACCCCTCTGGTAACCACTAGTCTATTGTCCATGTCCATGAGTGTCTGTTTGTTTGTCCTGTTCGTTTATTGCTTTTAGGTTTATATCCCACATATAAGTGATATCATGTGATTTTCAACTTTTTCTGTCTGGCTTATTTCGCTTAACAAGATTATATCAAGGTCTATCAGTGTTGTCACAAACAGAAGTATTTCATCTCTTCTTATGGCTGAGTAATATTCCATTGTATATATATATACCACAGCTTCTTTATCCAATCATCTATCATAGGACACTTCTATTGCTTCCATGTCCTGGCCACCGTGAATGATACTGCTATGAACATCGGTGTGCAAATATCTTTTCAGATATGAATTTTCAAGTCTTTGAGGTAAATACTCAGTAGAGGGATTGCTGGATCATATGAACTACTTCCACTCTTGCTTCTCTAAATTTTCAATCTGCACAGTACAGAATACCTTTAAAAAAATCAAATTCATGGCACTTCCCTGTTTCACATCTTCCAATGACTTATGTTGCAAAGAAGTGTTTCCGCTCAATTACTTAACTTGTAAGTCCACATATAACCTCATTCTTACCTACATATCTTGTCTTAGTATGCTTTGCTCAATCCACTCTAGCCATATTGATTTTCTTTCTGTTCCTTGGATATATCAAAGTTGTTCTTACCATAGGGGCTTTGTACCAACTGTTCTCATCTCTTGTCATATTCTTCCCCCTGATATTTACATGTTCAGCATCTCAGAGATGAGCTTATGCCTCATCTATAAGAAAGAGGTGTTCCTTGACTCTGATCCATCTCCCCATCTATTTTATTTTTCATGGATTACTTACCACTGGCAGTACTTTGTATGTATGTATGTATGTATGTATGTATGTATGTATGTATGTATGTACGTACGTACGTATTTGGTTGATTTATTGGTTATTTATTGTGTGACCCTCCTCACTATATTATAAGCTCTGCAATGGCAGGGATCTTGTTTTGTTTCCTGCTTCATCCCCAACACCTGGGAGAATTTCTGTTAATTAATTTCTGTCAAGATATCTTCAATAAATGTTTGTTGCTGGCATGAAAGAAATCAGTCAAGTCAACTAATTTAGCTGTGAAGGATAAAGAGCGGTTCATTTTGCAAAGAACTTAATCTGGTGGGTTCATCATAACATAGTTCTATTCAAAATCTGATGTATCACAAAACTTATTCTAATGTTAACGTGACCATTTGATCACAAATAATTTAAATTAACATTTAAAATTTTCAGCCCCAAATATCTTTTAATTACAAATTTAATATAAAATTTTTGCAAGGGAAAAAGTAGCAATTTTAAAATGAAGTCTTCCACCTGGACAAGGATTCAAACAGATCCACAAATATGGCAGTACAATGTCAGCTCCACAACCTGTCTGCCTCACATCTGAAGTCTATACAGTTCCTCTTAAAAAATAATAGCATCTGCACTGATTAAAAAATTAACTGCTACCGCTGCTAAAGGTCATTAGAGCATGTAATATTTTAGAGGTATTTTAAGGGCTTTGTTAATTATAAATTCCTCTAGGGAATTTAAATCTTATACTTGCAGCACTGGACTGTAGAACAGAAAGATACCTGATCTACATTGTACTAGCTACTTACAGAAAATTCTTATATATTAAATGTGTTTTAATATTATGCTCTAGCTGAAATACTGTGTGTGCGTATTTTAAGTGCCTTAAACAAACTCTCCGCACTCCCAAGCTTTGGGCATAGCCCCAAACATTAATAGACATTTCAAATTGAAAGATGAAGCCACCTCTAATGAGAGAGGCCAATTCCATCTTGTTGAAAAGAGGTGTAATCCAGACCTAGGGATCCTGTGATCCTTGACAAATTCTTCCTAGACAAAGGAGCAAATGGAACTTAAAATGCCAATGTCACCACTTACAGAGATTTGGAACTCATTTTAGTACAGGTGAGTTTTGAAACCACTAAGTTCCCCTGGAGGTTTGTAAAAGTAGTAAAATCACAATAAAAATTTTACATAGAATAATACCACGAGGAAAACATGTTCTAGGAAGTCAATGCTTGGATTAGGCCATTTTAATTACAATATCAGAATCATATGATGGCTTTTGGCCATACAGCTGGGTGAGAAATCTGTGCACTGAAAATGGTTGAGAAACTCACAGAAGACTACATGTATTGCAAGGACATAATGATTCTCAAAGACAGAGCATTTCAACATCTTGGCTAAAATGTTTCTAGTATCAGTTACCTTTAATTGCTTTTTCTTTGAACACCATCTTTATTAGATTACCTTGTAAATTTTGGAACTTAATAACATTATTTATTAAAATACTCTTATTGTTTAATAACATACTTTCTAAACTGATGAATACAATGTAATTATTGTTCACCAATTAAGGGACTGAATTTGGCATCACAATCTGTAAGTCCAGGCTCACAGGTCAACTAAAATGCTCCAACATTTGTAGGAAAACTGCTACTAAGGAAAATACTTATTACATGTTAAATATAATACCTAAGTACACACACAAATATATTCATGTAAACATACACATTTTATATATAAGTATATACTTAAATATACATGTAAGTATTTTCCTTGGTCAGGGTTTTCATGTGAATGTTGGAACACTTACCCAAAGGATCTCTTCCAGCCCCAATCATCTGGGAAAAGCATACAGGAGAAGCAGGCAGCTCACCTGGGCAGGCACCTCTACCCACATGCCTTTTTATAACTAGAGGCCTCTCCTGTTTTCTTCCAGTCTCCTCCACTAATGCAGTTGACTTCATTTCTTTCCAGAAAGCAATACAAAATAACAACTTTCTAGGTGCATCCACACTATGCTGTATACAGAAAATCACATTTTAAAATCTTAAGATGATTCTCAAAAGATTAAGCACGGCATTACCATATGACTCATTACACACACACACACACATACACACACGAGATATGAAAACATATGTCCACACAAAAAAATGTACACAACTGCTCATAGTAGAATGATTCATAATAGCCAAAAAGTAGAAACAACCCAAATGTTTATCAACTAATGAAGAGAAATAAAATGTAGTATATCCATATAATGGAATATTATTTAGCAATCAAAAAATGAAATCTTGCCATTTGTGACAACATAGATGGACCTAGAAAACATTATGCAAAGTGAAATTAGTCAGACAGAGAAAGATACTATATGATCTCTCTTATATGTACAAACTAAAAACAAAAACAAAATAAATGAATAAAAACAAAACAGAAAAAGAGTCATAAATATAGAGAACAAACTGATAGTTACCAAAGGAGAGAGGGTGAGGGTATGAGAATTTTTAAAAAGAATTCATAAGTAAATAGATGAATATTAATCAAAAACTACTTGAGGAATTTACATCATAAATCACTTCCATATATATTTTAAATATTAATAAATCTTTTATTAATTTTGCCTGACTTATATCTGCCAGAACATGTAAGGATAGCTTAGAAGTAGACATGTGCTTTGTATGTTTATTCTGAAAAAAATTATTTCTTATAGTAATCCATACCATTTTTCTAAGATTTTAAAGCAGCCAATTTATATGGAGAAATAAAGAAAGCAGTGAATTTGCTGATATCTCCTTGTCTATAGATAATTTCTACTGTCAAAGGTTTGTCATTTCCTTGAGCAAAATATTGAGAACTCTTAAAGCAATATCAGGTCTTTTACGTTCAATCCTGCAGGTTTGAGGACAAAATGTGAATAACCTAATCTACAAATATATTCACAAATATATATAACAGCTGTATGTAGAGAAAATATGAAGAGTTTCCCATTGCTGTTAAAATAAGGAGGAGGAGGAGGGAGAGAAGGAGGAAGAAGAGGAGGAGGAAAAGGTAGCGGTGGAGGAAGAACTGGAACATGACTTTAGGAATAATTAAAGAAGAGAAGAATCTAGTATCTGGCATCCAAAAGTAGACCCTGAAACAAGGAGTTAAGTGCCACTAGTTTATTTGGGAGGTGATTTCAAGAAGCCCTGGTAGGCTCTGGGAAGGTGAGACAAGGGAGAAAAGGTAGGTAATAAGGGCTGCAGTATCAAGCAGGTTGCCACAGTGGGCACTGGGGCTGGATCCCACTGTGGGCCTCTGGAAGACTGTGTGGAACATGCCTCAATGATCCCAACTAAGAGGTGAGGAAGCTGGGTTATATAGTCTGTCAGTCATAAATGGACAGTTGCTCCTGGGGGCATTACTCCCACCCCACTGTTGGCCTGTACTGGGATCCAAGAGGGGCTCCAGTGGCTAGAGAAAGCCCTCAGTTAAAGACTTGCAGTAGTCAGAAGACAATAGGTTCCTGTGTATGGGACTAGGTGCCAAGGGGAGATGATGGGATCCCTACAGTGTCTGCTACAAATGTTAGCTTGAAAAATGGTCTGAAGGTGATTCTGTTTCCCAAAACAGGAAATACTGGAGGTGAAGTAAGAGCAGGCAAAGGAGACTAGAGGAGCAGCTAGAGAGGTAGAAGGTATACAAGAAACTACGGGATCCTGGGAGTGATGAAGATGTTTTAAAATGTCTGGTTAACAAACAGCATGAGAAGCTGGAAAATCTTTTCATAAATTGTGGTAACTATTTTGGAAAATAATATTAGTTAAATAAAAATTTATAGGATCCAAACATCCTATACTTCAAGGCTCAGATAACAAAGACATAGGAAACAATATTCAAGTAGACAAGTAACATTGTGAAAAATATAAATCCTGACCTGTTTCCACTCTTCATCTCTTTCTGACCTTCTACCTGATGTAAAATTATAGAAATCAAGATATGGAAGCAACCTAAATGCCCAACAACAGATGAACAGATAAAGAAGTTGTGGTTCATATATGCAATGGAATATTACTCAGCCATTTAAAAAAATGAAATCTTACCATTTGCAATGACATGGATGGACCTAGAGTTTATTATGCTGAGTGAAATAAGTCAGACAGAGAAAGATAAATACCACATGATTTCATTTATATGCAGAATCTAAGAAACAAAAAGAACAAACTAATTAAAAACAGACTCACAAATAAAGAGGACAATCTGGTGATGGCCAGAGGGGAGGGTAGTCAAGGGGCTGGGAAAATGGAGTGAAGGCTTACAAATTAGTAATTGACAGATGGACACAGGGATGGGGAGCATGGCATAGGGAATGCAGTTAGCATTAATGTAATGGCTAAGTGGAGAGCCAGAGGAGAGAAAGAGCAATTAAGGATATCATTTCATCAACTATATAAATGTCTAACCAATGTACTTTATACCTGAAACTAATAATAAAATAAAATTTGAAAAAATTATAGAAATCAAGATATCGCACATACCACCCTATAGGAAAGAAATTTCATTGGCCTTTCTTATGTGTATAAGAATTATATGTAAGCAAGTTCTTTTAGAAATATCAGGCAGATATTCTTGTTACTATATTTTGCATAATAAATTTGTTCTTCACACACAGCTGCAATTATTCTAGTAGCAATATTAAATAAACTCTCAGTTTACAAATTACTTGCAAACATCATTTTTCACTGTCATTGAAGTCTTCATCCATTGTATTTGAAAACTATTGAAAACCGATGCCAAGAATTTATAGGTAGAATGCAAGATTTGAAGACTGGCTTAAATTCTAAGTGCTAATATTTTTAAAATCCTACTTTCTAAGAAAAGATATTCAAACATCTTAACACACACATTCACTGGAAATTTAAAATTCACTAATGCTTTTAATTTTAAAGATTGGTTTTAAACTTATTCTCCAGCAATCTTTAAACCTACAAACTCTTTTCAAAGGAATTCATCTATAGGGAAGGAAATATTTTTAAAGATTTCTGTTTACTGAAATACACCTTTAAAAAACACAACAGGAGAAAAATTCTTTCTCATTTTCATCAGCTTCTCATAGTTTTCTGTTCACAAACTAAACTACAGAAATAAAGTAAGCATAAATCCCAAATGATTTTTCTTCTACATACAAAATGTTTTTGCCTCCCCTACCTTATAGCCATCTCTATCTCTTTGTACTTTTCCCCATTTCTCAGACCTGCCCACTGGAAGCTCAGTATGATAGACTGACAGACTGATTTACCCAAAGAAAACTCATTTTCCCCATGGACACATTCTCCATGAAATCAGAGGGAAAGGAACAAAGAGAGAAAAGCAGATCACAGGCAGTGTATTTTAGATATTCTGCCTTTTATCAACTAGGAGCATATGATTTCCTTTCAGACTCTAACCATTCCTATGTGCAGCCCAATTTCTGATGACAGAAAAGACATGTATGATATCCTACTTGCCCCTCATAAGGTCAGGAATATCATGCCACTTATGAGTAAAACTAAAAAAGCTAGCAGAGGACACAATATGTGGAAACCAAAACCAAAATTATCTTTGCATCCATTCTGACTTGTTCTGAAGGCACTCTACTTTAAGGGACACAGGGATTTCTTTCTTTTAAAAAGTACATTTTTGTGCACAAGCCAACAATTATTCATCACAGGAAATGTAATTTAACATCATATCTTGTGTGTGTGTATGTGTTAAGCTGGAACTGTTTCTTGATTGCTTATTCTTAGCACCTAGTATGTAGAAGGCACTCACTTCATATTTTCTAAATGAAGGACTAGCAGGAACAGAAAGAGATAAATTGGCTTGCTGCCAGCCAAGATTTTCAGTAGATAGTAAATATAAGAGGCTGAATCACAGGATTAAAAACTAGCCCACAATTCCCTTTTACAAACATTTCCATAATTATTGTGTTTTGTCTTTTCCAGCTAGAGAATAGAATTCTCAAAGTGTTAATGCCATCATACTAGTAGTTTAGCTCTATCAGGTTTGGTATGGCAGGCATGGAAGAGATAGGATCTTTCTCTCTCTCTCTCTCTCTCTCTCTCTCTCTCTCTCTCTCTCTGACAAAATGTTGTCACCACTGGACATTATATAATTCTGAATTATATATACTCCCTGCCTTTTTCTATGTTTTTCTAATCATTTTGAAGAAAATGAGCTAGTAGGGAAAATCTGTCTTTGCCTCCCAGCTACTCTGCACTGCTGGACCCTAAGCATTTTGCTTTGAGTCTTCTCCCCATTCTGCTTTAAATCAGTCATACAAGTCAGCAGTAGAGGCCTTGGTTATCAATCCCAGTGATGTGCTTACGGTTTGAACAGAGACTTCTACTTAGGATTGTCAGAATCCAAAGCACAGTATTCCTGCCTTTCTCAGTCATTCTAAACTTAGAATGATTGGACAATTTTCTTTCCTCTGCCCAATTATAAAAATAATAGCAAATCACTGAAAAAAAAAAGAAGACATTTTTCTGGCCCTGAAATTATTTGTTGAATTACACAGAGGATCAGATTTCTGTACATGCCAATTCAAAATGCTGTAATTCATTTAGATGTTATCAATGGTCATTTCTAAGAAGTACAATCAAAGGTTACCTATCAAAACTCTACAGCACATTCCCTCACAATTATGCTCTTCTATCCTTCTAATTCACTCTCAAATTCCTCTAAAATCCCTCTAATATGAATGTCCTTAAACCAAAGATCCCTAGTCTATTAACCCCTCTATTCAAACACTACCAACAAGCCTCCTCAAAGCCTCATTTTCTCCCATGTCCATCTAGGATTCCATTGTCCATTTTTACAGTCACTTTCAGTATCTTCAATTCTCCACTAGAAATCCTACAGAAAGCTGTATAAAATAGTAGTAGGATTGGGAAAAGAACAGAGGTGCACACCAACAGCACTGTTTTTCCAAAACCCCAGAATCTGAGCTGAATCCCAAATGGTAGCCTGAGATAGATGGACAGCTGTATCCCATCTTCACAGATGAGGGATGTCTGTTTCATAATTTATCCCTTGGCTACACTATGAAAAATTTTTCCAATAAAGGAAGAAATCCACATTTGTAGCAATCCCAGATCAGAGGCTATCAACTGCAGCTCTAAATCAGCCTACGGAGTGGTGAAAGAAGAATTAAATTCCCTGGGCCAATGTAGTAGTAAGCCTCCACCCTCCACCCTGTTGCAAGGGCTCAGGGCACCTGAAAGAGGTTATCCAGAAGTAATAAGGCTCAGCACTCTCCCTAGGCCCTTTCAGCTTCTTTCATCCTAAAAAAGGCCAAGTCCTTTAATGGCCTCCACCTCCGACTAAAACTTCATGGTTAGAGCACCTTGTGACATATGAAGCAAAAATGCTGTTCAATTATTGTCTGTCTAGATTAGGGTCCATGATAAGCAGCCTCTGAGACAGATTTGCAAGTAGAGGCTTTATTGGGGTTCAACATGTGTAAAGCAGTAAGGGAAGCAGGATTGGGCAGAGGAAGGGGTTGAACTGAGATTTAGTCACAACAAAAGACCTCAGTCAATCCTATAGAGAACTTCAGAGCCAAGATGATCATTCAGAGTTGTCCTGAATGATCAGGGACCAGGACTCTATATCCTCACACCTACTGCAACGTACCCCCAGAAAAGGAGCAAGCTGTTAGGTGAGTCAGCTCTCCTCAATCAAAGGCAATTTCCAAAAAGGGACTCAGCTATATACCAGCAGCAGCCAATACTCTTAGCAGGTAGGGAAATAACTGTCCTGAAGGCAGCCCACTACAGCATCTTCTACACTGCCATTTTGGGGCCAACAGTAAAAAGAATGAAACTGAAATTTGCATGCCCTGTGTATATTAAAGCATAGATTTGAGTTTCAACCACTTAAAGCTGTATTGGAAGGAAGAATATTTGAATTGGCCAATTATCTCTCCAATAAATCCTATCACCAAATCTTCTTTCAGGTCCTTTGAGGCCCTGAGGTGAAGCTACCATCCTCCTCTCCTTTGTGTCATCTGAACCAAATGAACTTTATCAGGGCTCTTTCCAACCACCCCTCAGAGCATTTACCTGTATGTAGCTATATGAGCCTTACTCTGTTTGGTGTACCCCTCCCATCTGTATATCCCCATGCCTAACCCAATTCTTGGTAAATAACGCATTTATAAGGGTTTATTGAATGAATAATGAATCGACAAATGAGCAAACCTGACTTCATTTTCTCCCCTGTAGAAACAACAAGATAGGAAAACACATTTGATGAACAAGGATAACTCATTTGAGTGTACACCTTTGTGTGTGCTGATCATCAGTGCTTAACAAGGGCTGTCTGATTTTGACTAACTGTTATAGCATTAAAGGGCTATTCTGAGACAGTCAACTGTATCTTACAGGACTCCTAAATAAACTAAAATCTATCCTAGGATTTGAATGCAAACTACAGAGGAAATTAAAATGTAAAACAGGAAACAGGTGTTTGATCAGCTGTTACAATAGACTCTGGACAAGGGCTATATTTATGTCTTATCTACATGGGTGAAAATAATCACAGAATATGATTTGTTACAGGGTTATTTTCTTTTCTGCACTGAAACACAACAGAATTATCTAAATAATGATGTTAAACTTCTAAAACCACAGTATAAATGGTATCCAAAATATTTTAAAGTACTATAAAAAATGTGTTCCTAGTAAATAATGGTAGGCATAAAAATTAATTACAAAAACCAGTTTGCCTACATATTGTAGAGACCAAAATTTACTTGCTACCAGTGAAATTTTACAAATTTATAAAGACATTTGTAATTTTTAGTACCTACAACTCATTAAATTACAACTATAAACTGGCAAAGAAACATGGTTTTCTCTGTATTGTCCTGGGGATGGGGGATATTGGTTTCCTACTGAAGTTATTAAGATGCCCATTATTAAAATTCTGCCATAAAGTAAATTGTCATCTTGGGATGACAATTTTGCGATAATTATAAATGCCTTCAAATGATTACCAACATTTATGTCTAGGAATTTCCTAAAGAAATAATCACAATTATGCACAATGGTTTAGGTATAAGGATATTCATAATAGCTTTGTTTATAATAACAAAAATTTGGGAATGCAGTTGTTCGACAACAGGAGATTGGTTAAATAAACTAAATATAATCATATGAAGTAACATAAAGTTATCAAGATGGCATGAAAAAAGAACATTTAAGACATGATTAACTTTCATAATATGCTGTTATTTATTTTAAAAGGGCTACCAATGATGTGGTAAACATGACGGACAATTTGCAAAAAAGAAAATGTAAGTGGAAATAGTAACAGTGGTTAGTTTTTTTTTTTTTTTTGTAAGATCAATTATGGATAAGTTTCATTTTCTTTTTGCCTTTTTCTCCAATTTACAGATTTTTACAATAAATATGTATTATTTCTGCAATTCACATTACTAAAAAGAGTTTCCACTCCTCAAGAAAAAGTCCTTAAACTGTAAATCACCAAGAAGGAATGTGATTTCATCTTTCATTTATCTCAGTGACCTCTTTAAAATTTTTTGAGGGAATCTTGGTTATTAATTAATTTGATTATTAATTCTTCAACGTATCCTAAATTATTTGAAAAAAAAAAAGCCCCGTTGGATAACAAAAACTCTTCCAAAGAACTTGTTGCTCTTTCCAGTAAAAAAAAAAAAAAAAAAAAAAAAACTGAAAAATAAAATACAAAGAAGTGAGATATAATTAAAGACATCATTATAAAGACACGATTTAAGACAGAAACACGACTGGAATCACAGAAATAAAAAAATAGCTCCAATTCCAGAAGAGGTCAGGATTCCAAATTCAATATGAAAGAATCATTGGAAATGTCTTTTGAGGTAAGCCAAAAGAGGAGATTATTTAGGCTTGAAGGAGAGCAAATAAAACTAAGGCCCTAATAGGTCACCTTCACCATTGTGCTCTCCTGATAATTGTTCATGATGATGAAGCCAGAGTGAAAATTCGCCTTAGTTAAAGATGACTAATATAAGATCAAGAGCTTAAACTTCTGACATGATATGGAAATTAACTAGAATATGACATTTAAAACATTATTAAAAAGAAACTATGGTAACATGACTAACATTTGAAAATCAGACCTACCCAAAGATGCTTTCTGATTGTGCCCTCTCTCTCACAAAATAATAGGTTTCAATGACAACTTTTATATAACAAATAGGATGAACCATTCACTTTGCATCTGTCATTTAGTAAACTAGGTCAGAGCCCTTGGGAAGAAGACCTCTGATTTTTTTAAAGCAAATATTTAAATACAGTCAAGTCCTTCAATTCTAATGATAAAACTTCATAGGGAAAACATTAATTACTTTTTGTGATACTTCTTTTCTGTGTAGGCTCTCAGCAAAATAGAAGAAAACAAAGCATGCCTATGAAGACCTCCTTCCCATTCTTGTCTTTTCTCCTTCCTCTTACAACCTGACTTGAGGGGCAGGGATAACCCAATTCTTTATAATCAGCTGATCACCTCTCAACTTGTTCCTGAATTTCTACCCATTTCTTGGCTTCCCGGGCTTTAAGGTTGTCCTCTTTCACCTATCAGGCATATAACTGGACACCTTATCTCTATAGCATAAATTTTCAATGGCTCCCTATTTCTAACCAGAGAAAAATTTAACTACTCACTTTGCTTTTCACTGTCTCATTGTTTGATCCTACCCTCCTTTTATTAACTTTATAATCCTATTTTCTAGTCTTGCTGGGCTTTCTATCTTTCTATAAATAGAAATATCAGCTATTACCTGGAGCCTGTGGCCCTATGATTTATATTATTCCTCTGATCTTTAAAGCCTCTACCTTCTTGTCTACCCACCAAAACCTTGACTGTTCTTCAGGACTTGTTTGAATTCCACTCCCTTAATCAGACCTTCTCCCACTCCTTGAGTTTTCAATGATTTCTTCTATCTAACTTAGCCCTTAGGTCCCACAGTACAGAACTCAAGTTATTATTATTAATGATTATTATTAATCATTCCTTATTGCTTCCATGTGCTGGTCTTGTCTCTAGCTGCATTTTAAGTTTTCTGATGGTAGGAACTTGGTCTTACCCTTTTTCTGTACCCCCTTCAGTAAATAGATACATGTTTGATTTAGAAACATTATCCACTGGAACTTAGTTTTCTACAGTACCTTTGTTTACTCAGGGGTCTGAAGATAGATCCATTTTGTGAACATGAAAGTAGAAAGTAGAAACAGTGCTATCAAAGTAATAGTACCTTTTACTTTCCACTCAGTATCATTTCGTCAGGTTCTTGTTTCAATAGCACTTCCTCATAAAGCTGAGGTTCATCTTCCAAGACAGTAATTTTATTGAAAAGAAGTGGCTGTGAGGCCTGGAGCCAGCCCTTTGGCCTCTCTTGGTCTGTTTTTCCTTGGACAGAAAACCAGGTGTTCTCACTAGTAGCTAAAAACTAAAGATGCATCCATCTTCAATCACCAATGATTCTATTAAAGCAAATTTTTTTTTTAGCTCCGAAGAAGTTTTTGTGATTTGGATGTTCAAAATGAAGAAAGACTTTTAAACCATTATGTCCCCTCTCTTGAGGGAAATAATGATTTTTATGCAGAGATATTACTAAAAACCTAAGCCTAATAAACGTGGGGCCCTTGTAAAATGGTAATACTGCCCCTTTAACCTGCATAAATCTCCAAAGAATTCTGTTATGGGGATAAAAGCGCTCATTCTGAACATAGCCTCTCATTTTGGCTCATTTTGGGACTTAGAAGAGACTTAGATCTTGTGTATTAGACTATTTAACTGAATTAGACCATTTAACTTCTGCATTACCCTCCTTCCTCCAGGAGGTAAAAGGTTTGTGTTAGGTAGGCGGGGGAAGGGCCAGCCAGATGCCTGCCTGGAGACTTCCCAGCTTATTATCAGAATCCAGACCTTCCAGCCGAACAAGGAAGTCCAGAACGTCCAACTGATAAATGCCCACCCTAAAGCCCTGGCGCCACCACCCTAATCTGGATGCTCAGCTAACATTTAATTAACATTCCCCACTCTATACCCTACCCCCACATAACCCCATAAAAACTACACCCTCCCACCCTAAGGCGCTACTTCTCTGGCCCCTCTCTTCTCTGGACCAGAGAACCTTGCCCGAGAGCCCTCTCCCAATAAAGGCTTGCTTTTAAAACTTCTCTCGGCATGACACGCATTTATCTTACAGTTTGCTCCATTCTTTCAGTAGTTTTTTGGTTATGGAGCTTACCTTCTCTGGGTCCAAAGCCTGAGAAGACCCACAGGCCTGATCAAGGGACCCTACCAATTTAATTCAATTTCTGGGGGCTAGGTGGACAGAGTTGCTTGCTAAACACCAGAGATAGGGAGATAAATCATATAATGTCCCAGAATTTTGGCAGCCTATGGTCAGATGAAGGTTCACAGATGCTTAAACAGGGAGTTTAAACATAGTAAATGAGATGTAGTAATAGATATACACATGCAGCACTGCTAAGACTATATGTATAATGTCATCAAATCCAAAGTTGAAACTGAAATTAGTGGTAGCTCTGATAGAGTCACATACAACTGTACATATGTCATTTGTCCTAGGTGTTGACTGACATCTGCCACTATCCTATGATCTTGTCACCTGTAATAGTTTAATATTAACTAATTTTAAATGTTATTTAAACTGTAGAAGTTCTAATTCAATGTACATCAGTTAAGTGTATATGCACATGTAATTTGAATCTTGACAGGAATAAAGAAATGTACTAACATGTTAGAATTTTGTGATAACATACTAGTTGTCATTATCACTAACTGGAGAAATAATACTTGACTTTACTATGTTAATGGAACATGGAAATGCTACTGAGGTCCAAAATGTTAAAAAAAAATAAGTTAGAAACTAAATTATTTCTTCAAATTCATAGGATAAATTTGACCCAGAGGCCATCGTTGCATACTTATTGTCAAAAATGCAGGAATCGTTAAAATAGTTGGTTTTCAGTTATAAACTGTAGTATACTTTAAAACAAACTTTGCTGACATATGTATCAGGTACATAAGATAACCACTTCGCTAAAATCTTCTTAGTGTGTGCCTTTGCTGCCATGTGTGTGTGAATGAATTATATCAAAACAATTTAAGTTCTTGTTACAGAGGAAATGGCTGTTCTGATAATGGGCAAAGGTTAAGATTGCTTGGAACTTGGAACTCCTCTAATAACATTTTCATTAGAAGCAGAAGAAATCAACCAGGAAAGTGAACGTTAAATTGAGTAACAGTGAGGTGATCCTAATATTAACACCTGCTGGACATCAAATGAATTAGAAATCTTCATATAGAAATGTGTTCTGCATTTAAAATTTCTGATATATTTATCTCTTAAATATATATTAAGAATAATTAAATGTTAAGCTTTAAATTCAATTTAAATTTTAACCTTTAAATTTAGCTGATGGCTTTCTTACATCATATATGTTAGCAAATCATATGCAAGCCAAGAAAGTAGCAGTGTCCCTGTTACAAAATAATATTTCATATGTGTGCGCACGTACATGTGCATACACAGCCAATAGCCACTTCCTCAATCCAAAGTTTGACAGTGGAGTCAGCGGGCACACTGGCACTTCAGACACACTAGTGGTTAGTGCCCATTCTGTCAGCCCAATTAACAATAATAGCCAATGTGTACTGTGTGCTTGCCAGACGTCAAGCCCCAAAGTACTTTACATGCATTTTCTCTTTTAATCTTCTCAACCACTTTTTGAAGTAGATACATTATCTCTATTTTCCAGATGAGAAAACTAAGGCATGGAAAAGTTACCAATTCTGCGTAAGTTGACATGGCTAGTTAGCAGACATCAGGGTAGACACCATATTCTTAACCTTCTATTCTCTGTCACTGCCCCTGGATGACAGGGAGCATAGACTTCAACACCTCACCGGAGGGGAAGGAAATTGTTGCCATCGAAAATAACCAAGCTAAGCCTTAAACGTGTCCTGGTAACTTCTGAGAATATCTAAAGACCTAGAAATTGCGGCTTTAGTGGCACCTGGGTCTGCCCACATGGCCCATCAAGTAGACTCCCCCCACCATGTGCTCCAGGTAATAGAATCAATCAAAAAGAACAGGGTTGTATTACTCTAAACCTTCACACAGCTGTTGTGAAAAGTCAAACTCCTAACGCTTTGCCCGGCATGTAGACAATGCTTTTATTATTATTTATTATTATTAAATAATTAATATTATGAAATATTATCATTCGTTATTAATATATTTGTTATTTATTATAATTAAGACTACAGTCAGGTGGCTGAAGTGAGGACCAGGTCAGAGACAGAATAACAGCCAGGCTGTAGTGATGCTGAAATACAGATCAAGGGCTTCCAAATTTTCCACTGATGAACACAGTAGATCCCAGAGCAAGGGTGAGCTTGAGCTCCTCAGGCCCCTTGCTGAATGCTATAAAGGGATGGGGTGGAGCAGGATGATGCTGGAACCAGACAGGTTCCTGACAAATGCCTGCACATATACCTTACATCCTGTTGCTGCCTTATAAATGCCTCACAGCAAGAAAAATTATTGGTTGGTGAAGAGAAAGAGGTGATTACATAAAAATGTTTGCTTCTGCTCCCATAGATAGAAAAATCCTAGAAGCTAAATAGCTTTTCCAAAAGGTACAAGCTGAAGCCATAATGGCCACCATGTACAGTCCTTCATGTACATCCTTTCTATTCCTCTGCAACAAAGGCATTAGGAGTCTTATCTCAAAGGCAAGGCAGCTAAAAAATTGGGAGATGGGGAAACTTTTAGGGTTATACAATAGGTGAGTGTAGGAAATGAAATCAATTATGCTGAAATACATGCTCTTTTAACATTGCCAAACTACCTCTCTATATCCTCTCCTTGACTGGGATATGCAAATTTCCAAGTACTTCCACACAGTTATTATAGGAGCCCAGGGATATTCTCCATCTTTCTTCACCAAAGATAAGGAGGTAGTTTTGCCATTAACACATGGGCCATATCTGCCTACCCCGTCCTTCAACTCATGATCCCTCGCAAGCCCTCTCTGACACTCCATGCTCTTATACAGATCACCTGCCATGCTAGTTAAAATTTGTAGGTCTGGGTCCAACTCTTCCAGGATCTTAGCCAAGTGCTTGCCACCCTCAGATGGCTGAATCTCCTCTCCAGCCTGGCAAAAACTTTCTCCTTTTGCTTTCAAGTTTCTCCTCTTTTAGCTTTTATTCTGAAGACTGAGCAAGAGCCATTCCAGAATTACAAAAGATAGTTTCCATGGTTCCACCAACTCAAACACTAAAACTAAGCCTCAGGACAGAAACAATGTGCTGCAGTCCAGTTCCATGTGGGAAGTGCCACTATTCTGCCAAGTCTCCAAAGATGATCTGCTCCTTGAGTGAAAGAGATATCAGCAGTTATGCATCTAGATATCACACATATTTCTAAAAAGCTGTTTCACAATTGCCTTGGAATTTTTCAGACATCAAAGAATGAAGTTACATATTAACCAGTTATGCCCCCAAATACATCTCTATTTATCTCAGTTGGAATGACTAAAATTTGCTGACAGAGAATTGCCAGAATGTACCAAGTTTAATCATTAACAAAATTTAAAACCGGTGTCAAATTTAGATACTTTTAAACATAAATTATTGGATCAGTCACCTAATTCTAAAATTCTGATTTTACCATGTTTCCCATTCTCAACATGATTTGGCAGGAAATGCAAAAAGTTTGGTAGTAAACAGATGTGAATTTTAATCCAATCAATTGCTTCTTTGTTGGTATAAAGTTAAAGTTCATTAATTCAACATATTTATTGAGTGCTAACTGGGTCACACAGAGCTCTGGAGCTGGGGGTTAGGGGTTTCTCTGGGTAGTAAAAGAGACACCTTTCTGGTCTCCAGAGGTTTACAGCCTAGTGTAGAAGAAAGATATTGACTGAATACAGGCATACCTCAGATATATTATGGTTTTGGTTCCAGACCCTCATAATAAAGTGAATATCACAATAAAGGGAGTCACACAAATTTTAGTTTCCCAGTACATATAAAAGTTGTTTGTGCTACACTGTAATCACTTAAGTGTGCAATAGCATTATGTTTTTTAAAAATGTACATATCTTAGTTTAAAAATACAGTATTGCTAAAGAAAATGCTAACCATCATTTAAGTCTGCTGGAAAAATGGCACCAATAGACTTGCTTGACACAGGATTGTTACAAAAACCTTCAATTTGTAAAAAAAAAACACTATCTGTGAAGCATGATAAAGCAAAGTGCAACAAAACAACATATGCCTGTAATAACACTAATAAGTGAACAATTAAAAACTCATGAAATATAACAAGGTGGCAGAGGTGAGTTAAACAGAGGCATCTAATCCCATCTGGGGGGATTCAGGAAGGCTACTCTGGGAAATGACCTCTGAGCTAAGATCTGAGGTTAACAAAATGTTTTTCAGTTTCTCATTCTCCTCATTTCTCTCATCAAAGTATCTTCTTCCTCGTGGAGGTAAGTACCCTCTCTTCCAGTTCTCTCCTGGGCCTCCTCTCTTCTCTCTACACTCTTGGTTTAGTTTATTTCATTTACTTCAGTGGCTTCAACTAAAACTTCTCTGTCACACACAACTGTAAGCCCAACTTCTTCCCTGCATTTCCAACTGCTAGGTGCCTCTTTCTGGATGTCCTTCCGGCACCTCCAACTCCAGATGTCCCATCTTTCCACCAAACCTACTCTTTCTCTTCTTCACATCCCTCTTTTTGCTAACACTGTCACTTGACACATGTGAATGAAAAATCCCTCGTTGTCATTTAATGACCACAGAAAGAACGAAACCTTTTGAGGATGACATACAAAACTTCCCACAATTCTTCCCAACTGATCTTTGTAGCTTGGTCTCCCACCAGACCCCTCACTGAAGTTCTTAAGGTTTCCTAAGCATGTTCCCATGTTCTTTCACACATTTGTAATTTTTTCTTCTTTTAATTTTTTTAAATTATAGTTGACATACAATATTATATTAGTTTTAGGTGTACAACATAGTGATTGACATTTATATATATCTCAAAGTAATCACCACAATAAGTCTAATATCATGTGCTACCATACAAAAGTACTACAGTATTATTGACTTTATTTTTTATGCTGTACATTACATCTCCATGACATTTATTTTATAACTGGAAATGTGTACTTCTTAATCCTCTTCACTCCTTCCACCTCCTTCCCTCTGAAACTGTCCCTTAGATTAAAATGTTTTCTTCATCTAGTCTCCTGGTGAATTCATATTCATTAAGACCTACTTCAAATGTCACCTCCTCTGTGAAGTCTGCCCAGATTTTCTCAGGCAGAGTTTGGCATTCTCTCCAATCACCTTCTCTAGAACTTTTTCCATAAGCTACTAAAGCATCTATCATAGGTCATTCATATTAACTGCTCATGACTCTGCCTCTCACATCAGCTTGTGCACACCCCAGGGACTAAAGCCCTATAAAATTCACCTTTCATTCTCTTTAGGATAAGATATAGGACATAAAGTAAATATTCATTGAATGAATGAATGGATGAATGAATGATCACTTTTTATCTTGTATTGTCTTTGTTTGGGTATCTCATCTTCCTTCCTGGATTGACAAATCTTCCATGGCAATAACAATGTGATTAACTTTTGCATTCTTTACTACAGCCTATCCTAATGCCTATTGTTTGAGTAAATAAGCAAAAGTCTCATAGGAACTTGTGTTATGTATCACAACTGCAAAGCTATTTTCACACACATTGCTTCACTTGTCTTTCACAATGACCCTGCAATCTAGCCATGAAAAATTGGTGTTTTCCTCATGTAGCAGATAAAGCAATTGAGTAAGACCTTGGAATCCTGTTTTCCTGGTTTTTAGAACAATGCCTATTCCATGTAGACAGAGGTCTTGAGAAAAGGCAAATCTGCTCATCAGTCCCTTGTTTGGAGAGTTTGAGGGTGAATGCAGAGATTCACCAGTGCTTGTAAAAACAGTTAAATATTTATCTATCCTTTCCATATGAGTCTAACATGAATAATTTGAGTGAGCCTGAGGGTTTGGAGTATGAATCAGAAAAGGAAAAATAGAGGAGAGATAGAAGAATCTGAACCCTTTAGACATACTTTGAGCAAGAAAAAGATTTTGGGGGCCTGGAAAGAGAAATTCAGCTTCTATAAGATGGGGTGCTATGCAAGACAGCATCAGGAAGCACTTAGCAATATTTTATAAAACACCTATGTAGATCTGTTTTTAAGTCCAAGTTCTTCCAGGAAAGAACATATCAAAAATGCTGAAAGAAAACTAGATATATATATAGTCTTCGGCCACCTCACCATGCTGTTGTGTTTATGCATTTATGTACCTACAGAATCAGGTACAAGGTCTAGCATGGGTGAGCTCAGGAGGGCCAGGCAGACAGAAGTGGTAGCCTGAGATCTGAGTCAAAGGTGAGAAGAATGGAATGGAGGAAGCCGCCCAGACCAGGGTCAGCACCCAACATTCAACGCCTTGGTTTCCATCCAAGCACAGCAGAGTTGGAGCACCTCTGTCCTGCACACCTCACAGGGAGCAAGGCCAACCCAGCTCCTGAAATCTGATTAGGGCGAGTCTTAGCCAACACATCCACGGGTGTCCTAATTATCGCTCAAGAACCAGGAGGCCCCAGTTGTTTGTCTAAAGCATCTCCAGTGGTCTGTTAAACAGGCTGTATTAGAAACATTGTTTATTCCAACTGACCCCACTCCATATGATCTGCCTGATGCTCCTCAGAGGGTGGGTTCCCCCACTGATCCCATCTTTCTAACTTCTGTCTTCAGGGCCACAGGTGTGCGAATAGTCACCCTGTGTATGAGAGGGTAATTTCTGCCCCCATCTCTGTCAAATACGGGCCGGGCCAAAGAGCCAAGTTTTTCCACCTCAGTTCTGCTGGGCTGCTCGGCCACCCTGCGCTGGTAGTGGGGGAGGGGCGGGGCGGGTGTTGGGGAAGAGGATGAAAGAAGAGGCATTTGCCAAGGAGGCCCTGCAGCCCCTGGTGGACGGACCTATGACAATCACAGAACCACAGAGAATCGGGATCAGAAGGGCAATAGATTGCCCCGGAGGTCCGGGAGCTGTTCAAGGTTGTCTTCCTGGTGTCCAGATAATAATAAATCATGGTGCACACCTGCTTCAAGCGAGGGTGCTGAGTATCCAGGTCAAGTTGGAGCAAATGACTGACCTTTGCTTGGGGCAAAGGACAGACCTTTGTGGTACCCCAGAGTCTCTCGCCTGCCCCCTTCCCCTCCCTTCGAAAATTCCAGCAAGTGTAGGTTTGGTAGCCTTTCAGGGAAGAAGTTAAGCCTGGCCCCAGACCTTCTACAGACTTCCAGTCCCCCGCTTCTGTCCAGGGGCACACCAAAACCTTCCTCCAAGGGAGGGTTCTGGCAGCGCTTATTCCCCAGGTGCATGGACAGTCTAGAGGCTCCTGGAGGCAGTCCCAGTCCACTGCCGCCCTGCGCGCCTCCGTAGGCCGCCACTTCTCTGAGAGCCGGAGAAGAAAGAAGAGCACGCAGCCGCGACTGACCTGAGATGCCGCCCCCCACCACGACCACGTCGAAATTGTTGCTCATGGTGCTCGCCCTTCTCCAGGCTGCTCTGGCACTCGCTGCTCTGGCCTCCGGGTTTCAGTCCCCGCCCGCCGCACTGCCCCCCGCGCACTACAGCCCCAGCGGAGCTGCTCTATTGCCTGCCCAGGGCGCCGCGGAGCAGAGCTCCGCCTGCCCGCCCACGTGCTGGCCGGGTGGAGCGCTAGGCCATCGCCCCTCCCCCCAGCTCCGCAGTTCAGACCTGGGGAGGACAGACACCTAGGTCGAGTGGTCGCCAGGGGCCGGCAAAGTCCTTCCCAGGGACCACCACTCCTTGGCTCTCTGCACAGTATTTTCTCATCAGCCTTCCTAATGTGCCATTGAGCTTGGGGGCTGAGAGGATAGCAGATTGGGGTGTCTTCCTCCAGCACCCCAATTATTCCCCAAAATGGAGCGATACAGATAATGGAAAATATTAGTTGCGCTCTTTCCAGGTACCAGGCCCCTTACTAAGCGCTTTACATTGCATGACTCCAGTTAAACCTTACAACAATCCATTTTAAAGATGAGGAAAATTAGATAAAAGCAACAAGGGGTGAGGGCAAGAAAAAATACCTGAAAGAAAAAAAGCCAGTAAGATTCTGAGACCCACTTTGACCTATTACACAGTATTGCCATTATCTTGACATATCCTTGAGTAGGATTCCCAGCTCTCTCATACTCTTTTTCAAATACCAGCTTCTTTCCCCACACCTCCTACCCTTATGCATGCAGTTAACTCAGGAAGGCTCTTTCCTAGTATTGGAAACACAGCACCTAAAGACAGTTTTAAATTGCCTCACTTTTGCAAATGATCAAAATAGTGAACGGCTCCTTGAGCAAACCACTGTGTCAGTGCTGGGAGTTGTTGAGGCAGGAACCCAGGAAACTGGCGGTAACAGGGGCAAGGCCTTGGATGGGCAGGGTGGAATTGGACTCCCCCCTTAAGTAGCAAGGAGAGTTATTTATGATCCTTGGTTGTGGGTATGAGGACCTCCCTTTGCCAAACATAGGGTGATTCAACAAGTTTAAGGTGTTTAAACTGAGATGACTCCAAGTGAAATAGAGGTATATTTCTTCAGAACACTAGGAAAGCCACTTTGAGAAACAAAAGTGGAAAAAAGCAATATATGGTGGCTTTTCAAGAATAATTGTGTGAAGTGCTTCTGTTCAGGTTAAGAGAGCTGCAGTGGGGGGCTGGCTTCGGGTCTGGTGAATTGATGAGAGCCTGAAGCAAACCTCCTTCTCATCCCACCCCACTTCATGTAACTACCTGCTACCAAAGTATCCTGAGCTTCTGTTGCTCTCAGACTAGAAGAAGGTTTGGGCATGTCTGTGACTGAGAAATCATCAGTGGCAGAGAAAGTTTAGATCCAGCTCTGACTTGGATTCTAGAAACTTCCATTTCTTTTGCTTTGGTATAAAACAGCCCCAGGGCCTGAAACTTGAGCCCATGTCCCCACTGCCTCACCCTACAGACAACCTATATTGCCCTCCTCCTTGCAAGCCCTACACTTCCACCTCTATTGACAGGGCCCTGAAGCTGCAGAATCCTTAGCTGTGGACACTCTGTCCCCTCACCTAGCCTGCAAGGGAATCACATGTCCAGTGGAGTGGGGTGGAATGGATGGAGAGGATACTTGTAAGATATGTTTGGGATCTGTTTTGCTTGGCTCCAGCAATACCAAGTCAGCCACGGGCCTGGGTAGCTAAAGCTTTGAGTCCAATGCAAGCTGACTATTCCTTCTTGATGTCTAACTGGCAACTAGGCCAGGAGAAAATCCGAAGTTCCTTGGTGTCTATGGAAAAAAACTCACTGACACATAGCATTTTCCCCAAACAAAGGTAATCAGTTACTTATACTCTGTGAAGTCACAAATTGGTTGAATTAGAACCCAATCCTTGGTCATAAAGAAAATAGGAGCCGTTAGAGGGTCTCTGAAGCCACCTCTGTCCCCACATACGGGTAGTCATTCAGGCCTGCTCAGGGTTCTAAGTCTTTTAGGTGGGGGTAAGTCCCAAGGTTTGTCTTCTCCCTCAGCATTATGTAGCCAGATGAAGCCCTTAAAAGTAGTGCTTCTCAAATTTGAAGATGTGTACAAATCACCCAAGTCTGAGTTGGGCTCTGAGAAGCTGTATTTTCTAATAAGTTCCAGGTGATGCTAATGCTGCTGGTCCATGGACTACACACCTTGAGCAAATTCTTTTCTACTCCAGGCCTCTGCTCCCCATTAGTTCCAGAGAGAGCTCCATGTTCCAGAACCCTTTACCTATCTCAAGATGGTCCTAATGAGAAGGTATCTGCTCATTATATAAGCATTTATGAAATACATGCTACGCTGAGCCCTGGGGAAGAGATGAACAAGATGGTGGCTACCCAGCCCTCTTGAGGCTCATACATTGTCAGGGAAGACATACAGGAGGAGTGATCACAAGTATAATTCTGAATATTGCTTTGGAATATGCAGCAGGGCCAGATAACCTAGCCCAGGCAATCATAGAGGACCTCCAGGAGAAAATGACTTCTACTGGGACTTGGAGAATGAATTGGGGTTAATCAACTGTTGAAGAAGATGAGTACACCAGGCAGAGTTGCGAGGCAAGCCTGAGGCTGGAGTATTGGAAAAACTGGACACAGTCCAGGATACAAAGTACGTCTTTGACCACCTTTAAGACTTATTATAATACCACAAAACTATTAGTGATTAATAGGATAATAATAGTTGAAAAATTAGCATTTATTTGTGTGTGTTTGTGTCTTCTCTTCTCAAGTTGATAATAAAGTCCTGCAGGAAGAGATTATCATTATATTTTATTCATCCATTCAAGAACAATTTATTGAGCACCAACACTGACTCAGTCACTGTGCTTATCAGTGGAAATAAGTCCTTAGAAATAAGAATGCTAATCCTAGGAAAACCAAATACGAAAACAATTACAATAAACCTAATTCATGTTCCAATGGATCAGTGCTCAACACCTCTAATCAAGAAGCACAAAAGAATGCTGTTTGCCCTGAGCAGTGTTTATTTGCCCTTCTGACTTGATGAAATCTATGTTTCTTTCATCAATTAAAATGAGCTTACATTCCTTTCATTTTCTTATTAGAAGACTGCTAAAGAGATAAAATGCCCTTATTACTTCTTTCTTGCTGTCCGCTTTTCATTATTTTGATGAGTTTCCTATAATGCCATAAGAGGTTTCAATAAAGAGGCAGGCTGTGCAGAATAGAATTCTCCTGATATTATCTAAGTTGTACATTTCATTTTTTTGGTGGGGGGTGGGAAGGGACACTAGAAGCTTGAGAGAGGATGGAAATTTTTTTTTAAGATTAGATTTTTTAGAGCGTACCAGTTTCTTTTTCACAACTTTTCTGTTAATCTTTTTTTAAACATACACTGGGGAATTAAATGATGAATGAGTCAGCCATTGCAGCCAGAACAGTTCTTTAACAATGTTAAATCGGAATTTTAACAATTCAACAATCATTAAATGTTATAAGGCTTCTGATTATGCCCAGTAAAGTATCCATCATCAGCTTGGATCCTCATATGAGAGTATCCAAATACCTGAGAAGACAAAAGAGAAAAACCTCAGTGGGCCAAGACCTTTCTTTTGTCCTCAATGACTTGCTTAGAGAGGAATCACATCTTCAAACAGCTCGAGTTGAGGGTACTCAGTTTGAATCCAAGTCAAAGTCCTTCATGGGACATTGGGCTAGAGACTCAAGATGCAACTCAAAAGTCCATAGGCTGATTTAAGATGCCCCAGAGGCATACCTGAGATCCAGGAAACTGGTCAGGAGCTGGATCAAAGTAGAGTTGACAGAGCACAAGCCAAATGACAAGTGGCTGTTCATGACTCACCTTAACAGGTTGACAGCTATGTGGATTCACTGAGCTGGTTCATAGAGACAAGGTTAAGATGGTCAAAGACTCTTCCTGCCCAAAGAACCAGCATATAGCTCTCTCACCTATGACCTACTTGCCAGAGCATGAGCAATACAGAGACAAAAGGGCATAACACAGAGGCGCAGGCCCCAGAACATATGAGTCAGACAGAGACATGAAGCTACAAGGTTTCAGAAAGATAGAGATCATATCAAGACATGTTGCATAGCATGCTGAGGGAAAACAAACCTTATTGCAATATAAGTGTTAAACAAACTGTACCCAAAATGACACTAAAAATATTTACACAAATCATAATAAGTGTTTCTAAATAAGGAGTGACATATCAGAACAAATGATGTGACAAATGATGTGACAAGGAAGGGCAAACAACAAATATTCAGCTAAGAAAGAAGACATTTCCTAAGAAGACCAGGTTAAGGGTTTTCACCAATTCTTTTGGGAAGAGAAAATTAGAAATTAATGTTAGAGCTACATTTATACTAATTATTGGTTGTCGGATAGAGTTATTTTCAATTAATTATTATTTATATTATTCTAATTTCATAGTGTGGAGTAACTGATGCAGAATCAACCCTTTGGTTATCTTTATGTAGTCATGAGTTAAATAATCTCTCCATGTTTTCTTATAAATACACATTTATGTCACATAGACTCCAGAAGATGAGTGCAATCAGGGTCTGGTGACTATAGTAATCAGATGAGAAAAGGAGCTCCATTTATAGATGGCTACTGCAACAATATATATTCTTGGTGAGAAGGCTTACACATTACAAAATGATGCTAATAGCTGAGGCTTGAGTTGACTTGAACTCTGCTAAGTAATAGAAATCCAATTTATATGAAATGATTGAAATGAAGGTGTTTAAGAACAAAATTATGCTTCACTATGGATGTTGTGACTATTAGGGTTTAAACTATGAACAATTATAAAAATAAGTAAAGTAGAAAATGGCCAATATAATGCAATAACCTGAAATATATTACAAAAGGTAGAAAACCTGAATATACCCTCTGAAATATATAATAATATTCAATATAATAATACTAATAGATTATACACATATAATGTCTTATATATTAATTGTATGCAACATATTACATAACTAGTGTGTTTAGAAGCTCCCACTGAGATTCTTTTGTCTGTGGAAGTACCACCAATATTGTGGACCAGCAGCTGAGTATGCCTAGTGGTACAGGGCCTCTTTAGAAGATAGATAGCATCATCATGTTTTGTAAACCAGGTATCTACAAGAGAGGAAAAATATCCTATGACAAGGGGCAAACTAGAGGAACTACAGAAAGTTACCATTTCTCAGTATCAAAATTGGATTGGAGTGATTATCTCCACGGCTGGACAGAAGCCTTGTGCCTAAAGCATGAGACCGAGAGTACCTGGATTACCCGGGAAGCAGACTTTGAGATATAGGTATCAAAAGATAAATTGAAGCACATTAAAATACTGATAAGTTTATTTGAGCAAACATCTATTTGAATGAGGCAGCGCCAAACAGGAAGTGGGTAGGAGTGCTCCACGAAAGGATCTGGGGGGCAAGGCTTTTATAAGGCAGATTTGGAAGCAAAGCAAAGAGGTTAATTTATTGGCTAGAGTTTAAGGCTGCCTTATTTGGATAGGTCTAGCTGGCTGTTTGTGATTGGTTGTTCTTAAATTTTATATTCTTGGATAGGTGTGCATTGACACTGGCTTACATTCCAGTTTGCTTATGTAGGCTATCAAGGCATCACAACCACCTCAGTCTAATGGCATCCTTGTTTAACTACTTTAACAGAGGTTAGTGAGCTGGAGATTTATTATGGAGTGCTCTCAGGATTCAAGCCTATAGGAAGGAAAGGAAAGAAGCAGGAAATTGAAGAAGTTAAGCTGAATACAGTCTCAATGGAAGCCTCAGCCAACCCCTGGCACTGGAACAGCCTTGCAGTGTTGTTCCCCTTTGGAAGAGGGGCCAGGCCTTTGTATCCCTGCATCAATCCCTCATTGCCTAGGGATGACGATACAGCTCTCAGCAGCTGAGACAATCCCCAAAGAGGGCTCACATAATTTTATTGGAATCTGTTACATATTTATAAAATTAACTTGGGAAGAACCAATATCTTTATAATGTTGACTCTTTATCCAAGAACATGGAAGTTTTTCCCACTTGTTTAAGTACAATCTTGTGTTTTTCCAAACTGTTTTGTAATTTTCCTCATATGGATTTTGCATATATCTTGTTAAGTTTACGCCTAGCAATTTTCTTTTTTTTTTCTATTGTGAATGAGATCTTTTGTTTAATTATATCTTTGACTATGATACTGTTTTTTAATGGAGGACTTTAATTTTTGTACATTTATTTTACAACCTATTGCTTTATTAAAATCTCTTGTCATTTGCAGTAGTTTTTCCATTAATTTGAGTTTTACATAAGGGATATGCAAATAGAGACAGTCTTACCTTAACATAGCTAGGAAAATCCTGAAAAATAAGAGGGAAAATAAAGGAAAGCAGAGGGTTGGACTTATTAGGTATAAAAACTTATTTAAAAGTTTCCATGACTAAAACATGGTGGCATTAACTCATGGTAGACAAACCAATGGAATGGAATTGCATAAATTGACTCATTTGCATATGGAAATTTGTTATGTGATATAAGGTGGTTCTCAAATCAGTGAGGAAAATATGGAGGTTGTTTTTTCTCCATAATTGTTATTTTAAATAAGCTCAAACTTACAGAAAAGTGCAGGTACAGCAGAAAGAACTTATTATTCTCCTGAAGCATTTGAGAATAAGTTGTTGTGATGTCCCATCACCATCCTCACAAAATACTTTAGTGTGTATTTCCTATCAACAAAGTCATTCTTCCACATAAATACAATATTACCCTCAAAATGTGAAAATTAACATTGACCCATAATTATCATCTAGTCCTCAACCCCATTCAAATTTTGCCAATTATCCCAATAATGTCTTTTCTAGCAAAAGGACCGAACCCAGTCCTGAATCATATGTTGCGTTTAGTTGTGGGTTTCTTTAGACTCCTTTAATTTGGAATTGTTCTGTCTTGCCTTAACTTTCATGACCTTGACACTATAGAAGAACTTAGTCAAGAAATTTTGTAGAATGTCCTTCAATTTGGATTGGTCTAATATTTCCTTGTGTTTAGACTTATATCATGCATCTTTGGCAGAAATATTACAGAAGCGTGTCTCTGTTCTAATTGTATCCTATCAGGTACAATTTAAGTTGGTCCCATTACTAGTGGTGTTAATTTTGATATCTTGGTTAAGGTGGCACCTTCCAGGCTCCTACTATAAAGTCCTTTTTTTTTCTTTTTTAGTTAATAACTATTTTGTGAAGAGGTATTTTGAGACTATTGTACATATCTTATTCCTCATTAAACCTTTACTGTATTCACTTATTATTTATAGCAGTATGGACTCATGTATCCTTATTTTATTCAATGGGTTATAATCCATTAATATTCTTATCTATTTTGATACTCAAATTGTCTGTAAGTTGAAGGGTGCCCCTTCAAGCTGACTTCTGTCTCTTTCTGACATGTCCCCCCAAAATGGAGTTGTTAAAAAATAGTATTGAAGTAACTAGATAGTCATAAAGCAAAAGATAAAATTGAATCCATGCCTCTCATCATATACCAGAATACATTCCAAATATATCAGGAATTTAAATGTAAAAAATATATATTAAACTATACAAGTGCTAAAAGAAAACATGGGCAAAATCCTTATAAACTGGGAGTGGGAAAAATTTTCCTAACAATGACTCAAATGTAGAAATATTAAGAGAAGAGATGAATAAATGTGACCAGCATTGCCCCTGTGGTGTCCACATTACATCCAAACCCCTCTACCTGGCTTCATGGCATCCCTGAGCTGACCCTAGTCCCCTTGCTTTTAACAGCCCTCCCCTCAAGTCCACATATACATCCTTTTGAGCAAGCCTCTTTGCAGTCACTCAGGCCCAATCCAGCCTCTGCATCTTTGCTCTTTCCCTGTTCTCTGTCTGCCAATCCATCACCAGACTGTTTTGTCTTCCCTCTGTCTCTCCAAATCCCTTGCCTCTACTGCAATGTCTAAATCAATCTCTCTGCTCCCATTAATTTTCCTAGGTGCTCAGGCCCACTTCACCTCCCCTTACCCTGAATCACTAAAATGCCAATGGTATCACTTAATTTAAACTGTATTTGTTAAATATATGTGTCTTCCTTGAGGGCAGGGAACATACATTCACATCCTCACAGCTCCTGATATAGCAAAGCTGGCCGACAGGTACACAGTAACCACTGCACATGTGTTGTCACTTTATTTCCATAAAGATTAAATAGTTCACATATTCATGTATTGATTGAATGCCCACACTCTGCTAAGTATTAGAAACAGTAATGATATAGACACCCAGAACCTACCTACCCTTACAGAGCTCTGTCAAGTTTTTTAGCAATTTGCTAAGTCCGGCTCCCCAACAGCTTCATCTGAAACCCAAAACTAGTGGAAAATTCAAAGAGTTGCCTCTTTTCAAGCCTTGCTTTCCTATACCCTATGTGTCAGCATCATGCTACTTACATTATCACTTTTATTTTTTTCTCCTACATCCAAGGCATGCATACGTTGCACGTCCTACTTAGGGGTAGAAAAATTGTTAAATATGCTCTGCCATTGCTTTTCCTAAGAGAACAGTGCCACTCATGTCTTGAGACAATTGGTGCTATGCTAGGGTTATTCCTTTCCACAGTTCCCAGAAGCTATGAACTGAATTGTGTCCCTGCAAAAGTCATATGTTGAATCCTTAGCTATAGTGTGATGGTATTTGGAGGTGGGGCCTTTGAGAGAGGAATAGGTTTAAATGTGTGTGTGTGTGTGCAGGGAAGGCTTTTGATGGGATTAGCACCCTTATTAATAAAAGACACCAGAAAGCACTCTCTTTCTTTCATCCCTACTATCCCCTCATTCTCTCCCTGTGCCATGTGAGGCTGCATGATGACATTCTTATCTGACTTCCCAACCTCCAAAACTGTAAGAAATACATTTCTGTTGTCTAAGCCACACAGTCTATGGTTCTTGTTATGACAGATTAATGCACAATGTAAGGATTTTTTTCTCTTCTACTTTCAGCCCTCTTCAGACTACCCTTTTATACTTTTTACTTTTTATGTTCATGTATCTTTTCTGAGTTCTTTAGCTAAATCTTCCTGTAACTTTTATGTTACTCTTGCATGATTTTGTCCTTCTTAGTCCCCTGTCCACATGATTTTCCAAATTTCCAGAGCCTGGCTACTCAGCCACTTTGGTGAAGGCTTTCATTTTACTGGAAATGTTGTGTGTTCTCTGTCAGTAAATCAAATAAGCCTTTCCTTGAAATTTCATGCACCCATAAAAATTCTGTCATAGAAATGTCTTCAAATTTTATCGTGATTTTCCTAATAGATAGTTTTGACTCTAGGTAGTATTTTGGAGGTATTTATTTTAAGTTGGAAATATTTAGCTACATCTCTTGCACAACAAAGCCAAGAAAGCTCAATTAAGTCCTTTACACATTTTCATTTTTAAGTTTTTTCCCAGCTTTACAGAAATATAATAAACAGTTGGTTGTTTTTATTTGCGTTGTACAAGTCAATAAGGTGTTTTTTTCAAGTATAGTAGGCATACAACAATTTATTATTTTCAGTTGTTCAGCATAGTGATTAGAGATCTAGATAATTCACAAAGTGATTACCTCACTAAATCTAGTATGCCTCTTCCCCCTTACAGCATTATTTATTACAAAATTATTGACTACTTTCCTTATGCTACACTTTATATCTCCATGTGTATTTTGTAACTATCCATTTGTACTTCATAATCTCTTTGTCCTTTTTCACTATCCTCCCAAACCCCCTCCCATCTAGTAGCCCTCAAAATTCTGTATCTAGGAGTTTATTTCCTTTTTTGTTGTTATTGTTGTTTATTTATTCTTTAGATTCCACATGTATGTGAAATCATGTGATATTTATCTTTCTCTATATGACATTTCATTCAGCACAATACGCTCTACATCCATCAAGGCAATATATTTTTCCATCCCCTTCCTTTTAGTCTGTATTTGTCTTTCAATCTGAAGTGGGCCTCTTGTAGGCAGCATGTGTATGGGTCTTATTTTCTTACCCATTCAACTTCCCTATCTTTTGATTGGAGCACTTAACTCTTTTCAATTTGAGGTACTTGTTGATAGATATGTAGTTATTACCACTCTTTATTCATGATTTTGATACATGTTTTTCTTCTTAAAGTAGATCCCTTCCACATTTCCTGTAATACTGGCTTGGTGTTGATAAATCCTTTTAGCTTATTTTTGTCTGGGAAGCTCTTTATCTGTCCTTGGACTCTAAATGATGGCTTTGCTGGATAAAGTATTCTTGGTTGCAGATCCTGGGTTTTCATCATGTTGAATATTGTGTGCCAAGTCCTTCTGTCCTCCATAGTTTCTTCTGAGAAATCAGCTGCCAGTCTTATGGGTTCTCCCTTAACTAAATGTTTTTCTCTTGCTGCTTTTAAGATTCTCACTTTGTCTTTAACCTTTGCCATTTTAATTATGTTGTGTCTTCGTATTGGGCCTCTTCGGATTCCTCTTTTTGGGACTCTGAGCTTCCTGGGGTTGTATGTCTATTTCCTTCATCAGGTGAGGGAAGTTTTCCTTCACTGTTTCTTCAAATAGTAATTCAATGCCTTGTTTTCTTTCAGGTACCCCTATGACATAAATATTTTATATTTAATTGTGTCCCCTAGGCTCCTTAAATTATTATCAGAGTCTTGGCTTTTTTTTTTCTTACAATTCTGAATGAGTGTCCTTGGCTTCCCTATCTTCTATATTTGTGGTTTGATCCTCTGTATTTACTCTGTTTATTCCACCTAATGTACTTTTCATCTCAGAATATGTGTTCTTCATTACTGACTGGTTCCCTGTTACAATTTCCATTTCCATTTTTATGTTTCTTATCTCTTTAAGTTCTCACTGAGTTCATTTACTCTTACCCTAAGTTTATTGAGCATCTTTATAACCAGTGTTTTGAACTCTGCATCTGTTAGATTGTTTGACTCAATTATTTCTGGATCTCTGTTCTGTTCTGTCATATGGTTTCTGCTTCTTTGTCTTCTCATTTTAGCTGCTTTTCTGTGTCTATTTCTATGTACTAAGCAAAGCTCTAAGTCTCCCCATCTCATTAACATGGCTTTGTGTAGTAGGTGTCCAATGTCTCAGTCCTGAGAGGGGTTCGGCTGCAAACCAAGTTAAGCTGCAGCCTGTGCCCCTTCAGGGCCACCTGTTAAGATTTAGCAAGCAATTCGCAGATGCTGTGCTTATAGTTGCCTCAAGAGGCTATGCCAGAAATCAAAGACTGCTGCCACTAGTGTGTCTTGTAGTTGGCTCAGGAAGGAGCACCAGACTCACTGAGGACACAACTTGATGTGGCCTGAGTAGGGCCATAAGTTGGATGAGGAGGAGTTTCAGGGAATCCTTTGGTGGAGCAACCTCTGTTATGCAGTCAATGACATCTCAGCTATGGTGCCGTTGCATCTGCACACAACAGAGGAGCAATGGATATCACCAGAGCTTCTGCCTGGGAGACAGCCTCGCCTCCAGCCCTCACTTCAACCACTGAATGTCCCCTGTAAGTCCCTGGTGCCTGCTGTGCAGCCAACCCAGCACCGGTGCTCAGAGCAAGCAGGTCCATTATAACGAAAGTCTGCTCAACAACATGGCCTCTTAAGAGGCGCCTGCAGCTGCCAGCTGCCACTGCTGTAGCCTCTGTCTCACTCAGCCACTCAGGACCAGGTAGCCTTGTGCCTTGCCCCCTCCTATCTTCTACTATTGCAGATTGATTAATTATTTCTCTCTCTAGTTGTAGGGCTTGTTCATCTAGATCCCAGGTGACTTTCCTTGCTGTTTGCTCCGTGTTTCTGTCACAACTTTGATGTCGTGAGAGGCATGAACAAAGCCTCTATCATCTATGCCATTTTTCCCTTCCTCCCTGTTTTTGCTTATTTCTTAATGTTTCTCTTTCATTTTACTCTTGTCCCCTACTTCAGTCTCTTCTTAACAGAGAAACTGGAAGGATCTTGTTAAAACCAAAGCCTCTGTCATCTATGCCATTTTTTCCAGCACCTGTAAGATTTTTAATAAAATATAGATAACATACAATATTACATTAGTTTCAGGTGTACACCATAGTTATTTAGCATTTATGTACCTGAAGAAGTGATCATCATGATAAGTCTAGCAATCATCTGACAATGTACTACACTATGACAATATTATTGACTATATTCCCTGTGCTATATACTACATTTCTACGACTTGTTTTATACCTGGAAATCTGAACTTCTTATTCCCCTTCACCTTTTTCCACTTTTTCAAAAATTGTTCAATTACAATGACATTCAATATTATCTTTTATTAGTTTCAGGTGTACAGCATAGTGGTTAGACATTTATGTAATTTATATAATGATCCCCTGACTAGTTTAGTACCCACATGACACTATACGTAGTTATTACAATATTGTTGACTATATTCCCTATGCTTTACTTTACATACTCATGACTATTTCGTAACTACCAATTTTTACTTATTAATCCCTTCATCTTTTTCACCCAACCCCACCCCCCTTTCTATTTTGCAACCATCAGCTTGATCTCTACATCTGTAAATCTGTTTCTGTTTGGTTTGTTTATTTATTTTGTTTTTTAGATTCCATATATGAGTGTAATCATATGGCATTTGTCCTTTTCTGTCTGATTTATTTAATTTAGCATAATTCCTTCCAGGTCCATCTATGATGTTACAAATAGTGAGAGTTCACTCATTTTTATGGCCAAGTCATAGTCCATTGTATATATGTATCACTTCATCTTTATTCAATTGTCTATAGATGGACAGTTAGGTTGCTTCCATATCTTGGCTATTATAAATAATGCTGCAGTGAACAGGGATGCATATGTTTTTTTAGAATTAGTGTTTTGGTTTGCTTTGGGTAAATACCCAAATGTGGAATTGCTGGGTCATAAGGTAGTTCTATTTTTAATTTTTTGAGGAACCTCCAAACTGTTTTCCATAGTGATTGTACCAATTTGCAATCCCTCAATATTCTCACCAATACTTGCTGTTTGTTTATTTATTGATGATAGCCATTCTGAGACATGTGAGGTGATATCTCATTGTGATTTTAATTTACACTTCTCTGATAATTAGTGACATTAATCATTTTTTCATATGTCTATTTTCCATCTATGTCCTCTTCAGAGAAGTGTCTATTTAGGTCCTCGGCCTATTTTTTTGTGGATTATTTGGTTTTTGATGTTGAGTTATATGAGTTCTTTATAAATTTTGGATATTTACCCTTTGTCAGATATATCATTGGTGAATATTTTCTCTCATTCAGTAGGTTGTTTTTCTATTTTGTTGATGGTTTCCTTTGCTGTGCAAAAACTTTTTAGTTTGATGTAGTCCCATTTGTTTATTTTGTCCTTTTTTTCTCTTGCCCAAGGAGACATATCAGGAAAGAAATTACTAGTAGCAATATCAGAGAGTTTGCTGCCTATGTTTTCTTCTAGAAGTTTTATGGTTTAGGGTCTTACATTTAAGCCCTTAATCCATTTTGAGTTTATTCTTATATATGGTGTAAGAAGGCGGTCTAGTTTCATTTGTTTGCAGGAATCTGTCTAGTTTTCCTAACACTATTTATTAAATAGGTTGCCTTTACCCCATTGTGTATGCCTCCTTTGTCATAGATTAATTGACCGTGTAAGCATGGGTTTATTTCGGGCTCTCTGTTCTGTTCCATTGATCTGTGTGTCTATTTTTATTCCAGTACCCCTTTACACATTTTTTGAAAGAGGCTAAATAACAAAGGCTATGGTCTCAGTTTGGTTCTTTGTATATCACTTGGAAAAAGTTCTGTATCCCAAAGTTCTAAACTACAGTCTGATATTTTAATATTATAACCACTTACAGATATGTGGTCATATACAATGTAATTATTATTACAGTAAGGGTCCCAAGAGTCTCTGAAATCCTAGCATGTTTCCTAAATCATCTGATGAAAAATATTAAATATGCTCCCTATAAAAATACTTAAGAGACCAAACCAAATGCAATGTGTAGATTTACTTAGGTCATGGTTAGAGTAAACCAACTGTATTTTGGGGACAAATGGAGAAATTTGACTGTGGACTGGCTACTAGATGATATTAAGTGATTATTTTTCTTTTTGATACATGTGATAAGGGAGTGGCAGTTATATAAAAATGTCCTTATCGGTTAGAGATGCATACTAAATACTTGAAGGCTAAAGAACATGTTTGAGATTTGATTTGGAATACACTAGGAAAAAATAGTGGTAGCTGTGAATAAGACAAGACTGGCAAAATAGTGATAAATATTGAAGCTGGGTGACAGATACCTGAAGAATATACTACACTTTCTACTTGTGTGCATTTCTGAAAGTTTCCAGAATAAAATGTTTTTTAATCTGTTGACTATAATTTTATTAATCATATTTTATTACATTTAAATGATTTGAATATTGATAATGGATTGATAAATTTGTGTTAATCTGAAAAAATATTGTTTAACTATGTTGGATAATAAAGAATTTGCTAAAGAAAATAAATTTTTCCCATCTTCTTTACTTCCTACTTTAGCAAATCATTCAGTTTCTTTGTTCTCTGCCTGGAATTCCCTGGAATGAATACAAATAAACTTTCCATTTTCTCAAGACAAATGAGAAGTTAATACCTTTCAATCTTAATAGGGTTGATGATGTAAATCACAGAGCTGAAAAAGACCTTTGGAGCTATTTGGTCTATATCTCTCGTGTCACCTCCTTACAGAGGCCCACCTAAAGCCTTAGGAACAAGGAGTAAGGTTAGTGTCAAGCAGGTCCTAACTGTGAGGCAGTGAAACAGCCAGAAAGCTCTAAATATGAACAGGAAGTAACCTCATCTCTAATACTCCTTCCTCCTGCAAGTAACAGCACTCAATTATATAGCCAATGTTAGAACACAGGACTCCTTGGTATGAAAAACAAGTATGAAAAAGCTGAAATCTTGTGAAATTGTCATGGCATTTTGTGTGACTGTAGTTGTGTAATATTCTGCTATATGTGAGATATTTACCAACAAATTACAGATAGCAGGGCATTTTCAGGCTTCAGTAAGGAATACTTGTAGTTGTTGCTGCAAATAGAAACTTTGACCTTCTGGGCTCAGAATGAATGCATTTGGCAATGGCTTTTTATGCTTCCTAGGCATTTAAGTCAAATCATTTCATCAGTGCTGAGATTTTAGGAGCAGTTCCGGGTATTTTCAGTTACAGTGTTCACTGTAGAAATAGTTTAATGTTTATTGAAGAAAAGTGTTAAAGGAAAAAAATATGATTTGGGGTTAAACTTAATTATTCAAATAATTGAGACTAAAACAGGTTGCTTCCCTGGATTATCAATATACTAATGTTCTATATGAAACTCAGGCTTAGAATGAATGAGACTAAAAGATAGACTCTCACCTACCCTATCCTTCCAGAAAAAAAAAATCCCTAGGACCTGGATTTTTCTCTCCTAATTTGTTATTTCAGAAGTTACAACCTGAGCTCCACCATTTCCTGGAAGCCTGCTTCTACTTCAGATCACAACTGGTTTAACTATGATGTGGGTATGAGCTAAGACAAATTACTCACTGTCCCTGCCTTTGGAGGAAGAATATTTTAACTTTATATCTGCCTCAAAGGAATGAAATAATTGCCTATTTGAGTATTGATTGCACGGCCAGGCTTCTCTCATATCTTCTTAGAGATGTAGGAAAAATATTAGAGAATGCTTGCTCTAAACAGGGTTGCTAGATTTGGCAAATAAAAATATAAGATGCTCTGTTACATTTGAATTTCAATAAATTACATTTTTAGTATAAATGTATCCCATATAACATTTGCAACATAATCATGCTAAAAGTTATTTATCGCTTATTTTAAATTCAAATTTAACTGGAGGTTCTATACTTTATCCAGCAACTCTGGCCCAAAAAGATATTTTGTTCCAGTTCAGAAGGAAATATTTAAAAAAAGAAGTCAATTTGAGGGCAATGAGTAACAGATATGATCCAGTATTAAATTGTAGGGTACAGGGAAATCTCTTTCAATGAACTATCGAAAGAACTCTGTCTTAGTGAGTTTTTCCCATGTCCCCAGTCTTTAACATAATGGTAGTGATGTTAAGTAGATTCTCAATGGATGTAATAAATGAACAAATAAATAAATATGTCAATCAGTGTCTAAGGACTTGAGGTGAATCTTGAAGGAAGACCAAGATCTGTAGGTAAAGAGTAATAGAGAGAAGGAAGAGACAAGGAGGCTAGGCAAGAGGAGTAGTTACAAAGAAGCGTTTCAACCATTTGAAGGTTTCTCAAAAAAAATCAAAAATAGAACTACCATTTGACCCGGCAATTGCACTACTGGGTATTAATCCAAAAAGAACCAAAAACACTAATTCATAAAGATCTATGCACCTCTATGTTCACAGCAGCGCTATTCACAATAGCCAAGATATGGAAGCAACTTAAGTGCCTAACAGTAGATGATTGGATAAAGAAGTTATGACATATACATACAATGGAATATCTCAGCCATAAATAAATGAAATTTTACCATTTGCAACAACATGGACGAACTTAAAAGGTAAAATATGTCAGACAGAGAACAATAAATACCATATGATTTCACTTATATGCTGAATCTAAGGAACAAAAAGAACAAACTAAACGAAAGCAGACTCTCAGATACAAAAACAAACTGATGATTGCCAGAAGAGAGGGGTGTTGGGGGGCTGGATGAAAAGGTGAAGGGTTGAACAACAAATTGGTTATTACAAAATAGTCATGTGGACGTAGAGTACAGCATAAGGAATATAGTCAGTAGTATAGTAATGGCTATGTGTAGAGCCAGATGGGTGCTATAGTAATCGGAGGGAATCCCATCATAAACTATATAAATGCCTAATCAAAATACTGTATACCTGAAACTAATATAAAATAATTTTTTTTAAAAAAGAAGAATTTCAGAGTTTCTCATACTTTTTTTTTTTTTTAACTGAGAATAACTTAGGCAGAGCAAAAGATTTCACAGCTGCTGAATCTGCTCGTTATACTTTCCAGTAGAACTTAAATAAAAGTCTGTGGAATTGCATGTGATACTCCTAGAAACACTGATGTGATATAAAGATTTATATTTTTAGGTCTGTTTTCAGCTCTTTAGGTGAATCCTTGTTACCCATTAGTGGCCTAAGGACTGTATTTTGAGAAATATTCAAGTAAAATATAGGTGTTACATTTCTTGAGCTGGAAAAGTGAAAAGCAAGAAACTAAACCTTAGATTTTTAACATTTGGATACAGGAATGTTAATATCAAGAACATATTCTCTGGCCTTGCAGATTTTAAATGCATTTTTTAAAGTTAATTAAAATTATCTGAGACCAAGAATGAGCAAGCTTTAAATTCTAGAATTGCTTCAGGCTAGATCAGGGTTTCTTAACTTCTATACAAGTGAAATTTTGGACAGAAAAAAGTCTTTGTTGTGGAGCTGTTCTGTGCATTGTAGGATGCTTAGCAGCAGCACTTCTGGTGCGATGGTCAATTTTCTATGTCAGCTTGACTATCCACAGAATGCCAGACTAAACATTACTTCTGGACATATGTGTCTGTGAGTATTTCCAGATGAGATTGACATTTGAATTAGTGGACTTACTAAACCATATTACCCTCCCCAGTGTAGGTGGGCATTATCCTACCTGTTGAGGGCTTAAATAGAATAAGATGTGGAGGAAGGAGGACTTTGCTCCTTTCACTCTTGCCTACAGTCTTGACTTGATACATCTCATCACATCCTCTCTCTGTCACACACACACACACACACACACACACACATATACACAGATGCACACACACACACACACACACACACACACACACACATCTATTCTACTGGTTCTGTTTATCTGGAGAGCCCTAACTAATACACCAGGCTTCTACTCAATGGATACCAGTATCACCACCACTGCCCCTTCTCTTGTCTGTGACAAACAAACAAAAAAATATCTCCAGATGTTAGTTAATGTCCCTTGGGATGGAGTGATCACCTCCTGTTGAGGACCATTGGTCTAGATGAAAGCATTCTTTACCAGTTGAATTAGATATCTAAGAAAACTTTAATGTAATTCTTTTCCTATTCCAACTGAGACAAATAGCAGATAATTTGAGCAATAAATCCTATGCATTTGAAAAGCTTGTGTCTAAGATGAATAAAAATGCTGCTAGACATGAATAATGGGTGATGGGAAAGCAAATGATGAACTTTACCCATTGAGATCACAAATATTCACTTCAAAACTCTTGAATTCAGTAGTCCTAGATCAACCTCAGTTAGTTCACTCATTGGAATAAGTATACCTGACAAAGGCAAATTGTTATTGGCTAATTACAAAGATGATTACCTTTAACAAATGTTTCTGAATCTACAATTTGGGGCAGAAGAAAAATTGCTCATGGTAAAAGAAAAGAAGAAAGACCTTTGAAAATCTGCAGTCACTACCTAGAAGCATTTCTCCTCTATTGGTAAACCATGTGTTCTCTCAGTTCAAAAATCGTGAGGAAATTTGCACATTCAAAATTGTTCTACCAAAACAGGTAGATCCTATAACTTTTTGCCTCTGGCTATCCAATTCTAGAGGCATTATTTCATCACTTTGTGAAACAACTGTTACTTTGAACTACTATTTGGAATCTCATTAAGAATTGAGCCGTAATATACCTCAACATAAAAAAAAGGCAGTATATCATGAACCTATAGCTAACATCATACTCAATGGGGAAAGGCTAAAAGCATTTTCCTTAAGGTCAGGAACAAAGCAAGGATGCTCATTTTCACCACTTCTATTGAACATTGTATTGGAAGTCCTAGCCACAGCATTCAGACAAGAAAGATAAATAAAAAGCATCCAACTTGGAAAGGAAGAAGTAAAACTGATTATTTGCAGATGACATGGTACTATATAGAGAGAACTCTAAAAAGTCCACCAAAAAACTGTTAGAACTGATCAATGAATACAGTAAAGTAGCAGGATACAAAATTAATATTCAGAAATCAATGGCAATTTTATACACCAATGATGAACTTTTGAAAAAAAATTAAGAAAACAATCTCATTTACGATTGCATTGAAAACTATAAAATACCTGGGAATCGAATTAACCAATGAGTTAAGACCTATTCTTGGAAAATTGTAAATCATTAAAAAATTTGAAGAAGATGCAAATAATGGAAGCATATACCATGCTCATGGATAGGAAGAATCAACGTCCTTAAAATGGTTCTACTACTCAAAGCAATCTATACATTCAATGCAATCCTTATCAAAATACCAATGACATTTTTCAGAGAACTAGAACAAATGATCCTAAAATTTATATGGAACCATAAAGAACTCCAAATAGCCACGCAATCTTGAGAAAGAAGAACAAAGTTGGAGGTATCACACTACCTGATATCAAACTATACTACAAGGCTACAGTAATCAAAACAGCATGGTACTGGCATAAAAACAGATACATTGATCAATGAAACAGACTAGAGAGCCCAGAAATAAATCCACACCTATATGCTCACTTAATATATGATGAAGGAGGCAAGAATATACAATGAGGTAAAGACAGTCTCTTCAATAAATGGTGCCAAAAAAAATTGGACAGATACATACAAAAAGAAAAAGAAAAAGAAAGAAACTGGACCTCCTCTTACACTGTATACAAGAATAGACTCAAAATGGATTAAAGACTTAAATGTAAGACCTGAAACCATAAAACTTCTAGAAGAAAACATAGGCAATAATCTCTCTCAGATATTGCTACTAGTAATTTCTTTTCTATTCTATCTCCTCAGGCAAGGGAAACAAAAGAAAAAAATAAATTAAGGGGCCTACATCAAACTAAAAAGTTTTTGTACAGCAAAGGAAACTATCAACAAAACAAAAAGACAACTGACTGACTGGAAAAAGATATTTGCTTATGATACATCTGATAAGGGGTTAATATCCAAAATACATAAAGAAATCAGAGAACTCAACAGCAACAAAACAAACAATCCAATTAAAAAATGGGCAGAAGGCCTAATAGATATTTTCCACAGAGGAAATACAGATGACCAATAGATATATGAAAAGATGCTCAAGATCACTAATCATCAGAGAAATGCAAATTAAAACCACAATAAGATGTCACCCACACCTGCCAGAATGACTATTATCACTAAATCAAAGAACAACAAGTGTTGGCAAGGATGTGGAGAAAAGGAAACCCTCAAACACTGTTGGCGGTAGTGCAAATTGGTATAGCCACTACGGAAAAGAGTCTGGAGGTTCCTCGAGAAATTAAAAGTGGAACTACCATTTGATGCAGCAATTGTACTTCTGGGTATTTATCCAAAGAAAACCAAAACACTAGTTCATAAAGATCTACACACCACTCTGTTCATGGCAGCACTATTCACAATAGCCAAGATATGGAAGCAACCTAAATGTCCATCAACAGATGATTGGATAAAGAATTTGTGGTTCATATATACAATGGAATATTACTCAGACATAAAAAAATGAAATTTTACCATCTGCAATAACATGGATAGATCAAGAGGTTATTATGCTGGGTAAAATAAGTCAAAGACGAATATCGTATGTTTTCACTTGGAATCTAAGAAACAAAAGGAACAAACTAAATGAAAACAGACTCACAGATACAGAGGACAATCTGGTGACTGCTGGAGGGGAAAGGGCTTGGTGGGGGGTGCTGAGAGAAAAAGGTGAAGGGCTGAAGTACAAATTAATAGTTACAAAATAGTCACAGGGATGTAGAGTACAGCACAGGGAATATAGTCAATAGAATTGTAGTGACTATGTGTAGAGCCAGATGGGTGATAGAGTAATCAGGTGAATCATTTCATAAATTATATAAATATCAAACCAAAAAAATGAAATAAAAAATCGATCTCTATAAGAGAGAGAAACAAGAAGATATATTCACAATGTATTTTTTCTCAATTCAATACAATATTTTTCCCTATGGTGAAGTTAGAAAAAATCACTTTTTTATGATTATTAAGTGAAATTTAATATGAGTTTCAAAATATGGATAAAATAAATTTGTATTTGTTTTGTTATATCACTGTTTTAGGGAATTATTGACCAAATATTAGAGGAAACTCTCTTATCCTTGCTTTAAAAAAAAAATAAAGCATTGGGTGAAAGTTTCAGAACTCTGACATGAATTTCAGTCAAAATGGATTTTCAATAAAGTCCCTTATCCTACTCATGGTAACATTAAATAATAATGAGATATAGGACTTCTATTTTCAGCAAGATGATGTATATACTAGATGTCCTGAAAATTCTCTCAAAACAAAACTACTAAAAACTCTAGATTAAAAACATAACAAACATCACATTATACTA
>CM053505.1:27386687-27562832 GCA_028627145.1 Eidolon dupreanum
CTGCTTTTCTGGTGTTAATATGTCTTCTTTTAGAAACTAATAATAAAAGTAGATAGTTTTTAGAATATTTTTATTTCACACAATTAAAATTTGACTACCTTATACTAGTCAACCAAGTTGTTATTAATATTATTATTGGGGAATTTATATCCATCTGTAAAATTGCTAAGTCTCAATACTTTGCATTTTTAAGACAAAAATGATAGATCTTAATAAAAGAATGCCAGTAGCCATGGTGAGCATTTGTGAGTGTGTGCACAAAAGAGAAAGACATACACACACACACCCCGAAAAAGAGAGAAATACAGAAGGCAAGTGTGGAATATAGGTGTTTTATACAGGAATTCTGGGAAAAGGGAGGGGATAGAGTAGGTGGACTATCTTGAAGAGCATCAGCGTTGCATAAATGTGGTGCTTCCCTTAGCCTGGTTGCCATAAAAAAAAAAAAAAACAGAGTCTTTGGCAAGGGTGTTTGTGTAGATAGTTTATTTGGGGGAAGTGATTCCAGAGAATGGTAAATGTGGACTGGGAAAAGGGAAATAAGGAAGGAGGTGCACAATATGGGCACCTGGGTTTCAATCTAACTGGTACCTTCTGGGGAGCTGTATAGAATGTGTCTCACAGTTATCTGTCAATTGTACATAAAGGGGAAGCATTTATCCACTTACTCCCATCTTTCATTGATCAAGTGTTGACTGTGGGACATTATGTCTCCCACACTTCCAGCTTATGCATATATGAGTGACAAGAGAGTTTCTACAGGTACCTCATACAGTGGTGTCAGAGGAACCCTGGGGCAGAAAGTGAAAAGTACAAGATGCAGTCAAGATGAGGAGTTGTGATCTTATACCTGTGCAAAACTGGTTGCCATTTCAATGGCTGGGGCAAAAAATAAATGTGCTAGGAGGATGTGGAGCAAGGTATATGAAGGCTCTGACACATTATTTTTGTCAAGTAGGAGGAGAATCCAGAAACAGTTGCCTTATAAATAAGAGCTTTCAGGTGAAACTTCAGTTGGATGTGATGCTATTCCCATTAGCCTATGGCAATTCTGGCTTCATCTCAGTGACACCTGGGATGGGCAGGCAGGTGTTTTTTTCTTTGTTTGTTTGTTTGTTTGTTTTGTTAACACACCATGCACCCAAGTCCACTGAAACTATAGCTGATATCTTATGTTTTCTCCCTTTACAAGGTTACTAATCTCTTCTCAAATTTACACAACACCTGCAGTGACCTGTTTTTTTGCATAATTACTTAATAATTCAATTTCAAATGTTACTGCAATGGGACTCCTTAAATTCTCAGTCCCACCCTGGGTCAAGTATCAACTGGCACATTTGTACAGTCTTGATAAGGTTACAGAACATTTTCACATGACACTTCTTATCGACTTTCACACCAACCCTGAAGGAATAGGTTTCAAATGGTAGAGGTAGCAGCTCATTCCAAAGGTAGCATAACTACCAAGCCATAGAATGTTAAGATTTCCAAAAATGTTCTTTCTTCCTGGAGATTCTACTTCTTGTCTATAATAATTTAGAAACAGATATTAAGCCAAAAGGACTCTTTTCCTACAAATTGAAGCTAAGACATTGCAGTCACCAGCTTTTGTCAGCTGTCAGTGTACCCCTAGTGGGACCCTTGATGTTCTTGGTAGTAAACAACTAGAGTCAATACTATTTATCTTCAGAAAGAAGAACTTCTTGAAAGGACATAGGTTGGCTTCATATCAGTGGGAAGACTAAAGAACTATGCTACTAAATCAGCTGCAACCAGTTACAGGATTGACTAGGTTATATTTAAGCAGCTTAAATCAATAAAGGCTTATTTCTTGCTCAATCCACATGTCCATCTTAGGATAACAGAGGCTCTCTGCTCAATATAGTCACTCTAGGCCTCAGGCTAATAAGGCAATCACAATCTCAAACATTGCAAGTGGCCATGTCAAAAGGAAAAGATAATTCTGAAGAGTCTCACCTGACCAATTAAATTCTCAGCCCTGAAGTAACATTCATCATTTCCAGCCCAATTCATTTGCCATAATGGGTCATGTGGACCCACTCAATCTCAAGGAAGCCAGGAAATAAAATTGTACCATGTACATAGAAAAAGGAAGGAACTGGAAATATTTGACAAACAGCACTCAGTACTACCACAGTCATGAATAAGGAAAATTTCTTAGTTAAAGTGCAATCACTGGGCATGGTTGGGCTCCACTAGAACTGCCAGAATAAAGCTAAATTGCCCTGATCATTTATTCTAATTTCAAAGCCCTGAATGTTTTCTGAATTCAAAGTCCATATTAATTGACTGGGCTTGGGTCACATGATCATGTTCTGGCTACCAATAGCTGTCTCAGACTATGTCATTATGTGAATAAAATGGCAGATTCTCCAAATGTAAGAAGAAACTTTAGAGCTTGGGTGGCCAAAAGAGAGAAAAATGTCCAGTGCATGATAAATGTACAATGCACTCAACTTGCAGAAGAAAATAGAAAAAAATATAAATAAATGGTCTTGTTAGATGTGTCATTCCTATTTGTCATGAGATAAGTGTGGAAATCAGTGCCACATGGACCATTCACTCATGTCTGCATCCATTTATTCACTTAGGCAACAAATGTATGTGGAGATCTCACCTGCTTCCAGGCACTCTGAACATACCAAGATTAGTAAGACATGATCCTCTCGATGCTTGTATTTTAATAGTAAGATAAACATTAAGTAAATAATTGCAATACAATGTGATAAGTCTTCATAGAGAGATTAGTGTTAAAGGATTGTGCTGGCACAAAGTAGAGTGTAATTAACTTTAATGGGGATGAGGTGCACTAGTCCAGGATGGCCATTTTCAGAAGATGTAGAAGGGAGGAATGAAGACGTGCAGTACTCACCTTGGGAAGAGGTGACTAGTGTAGTGTACCAGAGGCATAGAAGAACAGAGAGAGCCGAGGCTGGAATTAGGGTTGCCAAATTTAGCAAATAAAAATACAGGAAAGAATCAGAGGAAGATGGCAGACTAGGTAAAAGCAGGGTTCGTCTCCTTCCAGTACAGCATTGAAATTACAACCAAACTATAAAATAACCAACGCGGAGAATCACCTGAAGTCCAGCTGATCATAACACCTACATCTGATAATATGAAGGGGCCACATTGAAGCTGGTAGGAGGGGCGAAGTCACAAATAGGGCCGGATCCGCACCCGTGGGTGGTGGAGGATTGCCGGGAGAGAGAGCGAGGCTGCAGAGGCTCTCCTGAGGGAGAAGGGTATCCTGTTCACATCTGGAGGCTCTCTAGCACAGAATCCTAGCCCAGGGAAGAGGCAATTCCAATAGTTCTGACTGTAGAAACTGGAGGGGATTCTGGCCATCTGGATGAGACGGAAAGCAACTGAACCTCTAGATGTCCCTTTGAAGGACCCGCGCAAAGGCTTTCTGACCTGCAGATGCTCACCCTGGATGCTGATAGTGGGTCAGAGGCTGCGTGGGATTCATTCTGAAAAGGTCTCCATTGCCTGGTGTTGAACGAGGGCTGGAAAGGCAGCCACCATTGTGCCTTAGTCCAGCCCCACTACCAGGCAATCTACAAACCACACCAGCTTGGCTGTGCAGACCCCTCCCACAGAGCTATTAGGAACCTCTGGTCTTAGAGCAGCGTTTCTAATGCTAGCAGCAGTGGACAGCTTCTGTGAGTCACATTTCAGAGATAGGGTCAGGCAGATCACTACTGATGAACTTGGGCAGATACTGGGGACTTGTGGGCTAGTCCCAGATAGCAGCTGGTCTTGCTGTGAGTTGGGTCTTCTGCAGGAACTCACAACAGTTACCAAATTTGCAGCAAGACTGAGGCTGAATTGATCTGACTGCCACTGTCTCTCTGAGACCCCGTCCACCCAACCCGCAGACTGCCTAGAGCAGTTGTTGCTGCATGGTTGCCAATCCCTGCACCAAGTGATTCAGAACCAAAAGTATTCACAGTGGGGTGACCATCACTGTGAGGTGTTTCCAATCCTAGTAACAGGGCCAGCACTGTAAGCCACATTTCCATTCCCAGCAGGCAACCAGCATTGTGAGTTGCATTTCAGAGGTAGGATTAGGCAAATCACTGCTGCCAATGTGAACTTGGGCAGATATCGGGGACCTATGGACCAGCCCCAGACAGCAGCTGGACTTGCTATGATCTGGGTCTTCTGCTGGAACTCATAACAGTTATCAAAGTTGTAGCAAGACTGAGGCTCTATTGATCTAACTGCCATTGTCTCTCTGAGACCCCAACCCACCCTACCCACAAATTGTCCCAGGTGGCCCACTGACAGTGAACTGCCACAGCTCTGCCCTTCCCCTCCCCTGATGTCCTAATCCACACAGGCAACAAACTTTGGCTGGCATAGGGTAGGCACGGTACGGAAATCAACAGCAGGCAGAACTTTGCTGCCTGTAAGAGTTGTAATATTGTATCCGGGGAGCACATGGGTCTATGGGAACTCCCCTGATGGCAGCTGGTCTCACTGTGATCTGTATCTACAGCGGGAATGCCCAGGCACAGAAGTTGCATCAAAACTTGTTGTAGCCACCAGCCCCCAATAGACACATGGACCACGAGAAATCAGTGAGTTATAGGAAACACACTCTTTATTCAGCCAGCTTGGTCTGCCAGTGGTATGCAGACCTCAAATCAAGTAGCCCCGAAATGTAGAGGTACAGGGTTTTTAAGCCCTAAACCCCCATTTTTCGTCCTGTTTGAACACACAAGTCTATTTTTCTTTTTGTTGCTGTCAACCCACAGGTCAGTTGTGCAAGAGAGGATACAGAAGCAGAAAGCTTATTGTTAGAGTGGTATGTTCCCATGGGCAATAGCCAAGCAGTAATTTTCCAGCCAGCACAAACTATGGCTGTATTAGCCAAACTGACCTTGTCTCCCTGAGATCCCATTTCACCCAAGTCACAAAGTGCCTTCAGCCCATTGACAAGCAGCATCTCATGCCCTGCTTGGCTCTGGGGTTGAGCAGTTAGTGCAAGCAACAGACCCTGGCTAGGACAGTAAGTGCATTTGGAGAAAACAGTTGTGGACAGACCACTGCTGCCTGAATGAGCTGTGTTATCTCTTAAGGGGATTGCAGGGGTCTGTACTGGCTTGACGGCCCTTCACTCCCTGAGCTCCTGCCCCATTCAGTATACAAAGTGCCCACTGCACATTGATAGGCAGCTGCCTCTGCTCTAGGGTAGCACAGTTAGGCCCAGGGTGGGCAGCAGTTGCTACTGTTACCAGAGAATGGGGTCCTCTCCCAGCACATTGTCCAGGTTCTTGATGTCTTGAACAAAGAATTGAGCAAGACACCGAAATACAGTAGAAAAGTAAAGTTTTATTAGAAAGGAAACCACACTTCCAGACGTGGAAGCAGGCCTGAGCAAGAGAAGAGTGGCTCAAAAGGCCTGGTAACAATGACTTCAGGGTTTTTATCCCTTTTTGCTGTGGGTGGTTACTTAGAGTGGGCTTCCTTGATTGACAACTAAGATTGACAGGACTCAGTGATTCATCATTTTGCATTCTGTGCATATTTGTTCTCAGAATTCAGTCTGTTATAATGATACTAATGAACTTCCGGACATATGCATCATATTATAATAATGGTATAATGAGGCTCAGGTGAATTGAAGGTCATTGGGGTCTTCACTGCGCAGGTGCAAGTGACTGGCTTAAACTGGTACCTAATTCTCTGCCTACTGGTTTCTTTGTATGAGTTAAAAAATGCCTTTTGGCTTGCTTAATTGGAGGCAGATTAGGGTGGACCCCTGCTAGAATAGGATGACCTCAGTGTCTTTGCAGGCAGACCCGAAACTCCCTAACTTTCCTACCTACCTCTTTTTTAAGAGCCATGAACCCCCTTATTAAGATGGATGTTGAGGGATGGGAGGTCTCTTCTTCCGTATTTGCTTCCTGCTGAGAATGGCCATAGTCTCTGCCTACAGGGGTTTCATGGAGCTGTTTCCCTTTCTGCCTCAGTCAGGCTGGGGTCTTGGATTTCCTGCTGAAGTGCCACCTCAGTCCCTAGACAAGGAAAAGAAGATACAAATTCATTATTTAAATCTATTAATTTCTATTATTGATTTGCCTATTAAGTGAGTAAAGGGAAACAGGTTTGGTTAATATATTTCTTAAAAAGTAAAAAGAAAGACCTTTGGCTTAAAGTCCCCTCCCCCAGCCTCAGACTCTAAGGGTGCTGCTGACTTAACACCATTTCTGTTTAACAATAGGCTGGTGACCTTTATCAATAGCCAGAGGATCTGAGTCCCCAGGGCAATTATCAAGATTTGAGGGAGGGAGCCTTTTTCCAAAGAAAGGAGGGAAGAAAACTTAACTAGGTTTACTAAAAAGATTAACTCTGCAAGAGATGTCCCATTTCATTTCCTGCTAAAAGATTAAGAATTTTACAAGTGATGTCCCGTCTCACTACAAGTGGAAACTTGTACAGAGAACCACAGAGCCAGCGAGGGCACGTAAACTGACACTGCAGTGGCAGGAGGAAATTTACTCACTAGACCAGGAGACACCCAGGGTTCCTGCATCACCCAACACATGTATCACTCAGAGGTTCATCCAGTTTCAGAGACTTACAGGCATCTGATAGGCAGTATCAGGCCTTGAGGAGCACTGGTCTCTCTGCTAAACTGCCATAAGTAAGGGACTGGGAATAACTGAGAGCTGCCTACAACGTTGTCTCTTTTACTTACCTATAGCTCCAGCATAGACAACAACCATCAGTGGATCATTTTGTAGTTCTCACCCGGTAGCCCTAAGCAATCAAAAGCAGCAGCTGACCTTGGCCTGCAGGGGAGCCCCTCCCAAGGGACAACAAAGCCAACAATCTGGAGGCTGGCACCAGACCACAACAGAGCAACTCCTGACTAGCTCCAGTAATGATACACACAAAGGATGGTTGCAACAAGAACACAAACCTGCTAGGGCAAATCCCACTCAGTGGGGTCAGCCCCCACACAACAACTTTTATCCTGAGGGTGCAGCCAATTCCCACAATTAGTCACCTTGAATATTAATCCCACCCACTGACCTACTAATAACAATAAAGGCTTGGTGACAACAGAAGATCACACACGATCCACACAAAGGTCACTTCCAGAGCTCCTGGCACAAGGGATCAGAGAAAGTGCACCACTGGACCACACAGGACACCTTCCACATTAAGCTATCTGTCCAAGGCTGAGAGATGAAACAAATATTCCTGACACATCAAAAAGAACACAGAGAGGCTAATAAAATGAGAAAACAAAGAAACATGCCACAAATAAAACAACAAGAGAAAACTCCATAAAATAAGCTAAATGAAGTGGAAGTAAGCAACCTACCAGAGTCAGAGTTCAAAATAATGGTTATAAGGATGCTCAATGAACTTATGGGGAGAATGGATGAGCACAATGAGAACCTCAACAGCATAAAAAAGGACATAGAAACCATAAAAGAGAACCAGACAGAAACGAGGAATATGATAACAAACATGAAGAATACACTAAAAGGATGTAACAATTGATTGGAGGAAGCAGATCAAATCAGTGAATTGGAAGACAAGGTAGCTGAATACACCCAATCAGAATTAAAGAAATTAATTAAAGAATTTTTTTTTTAAATGAGGATAGTTTAAGAGACCTCTGGGACAACATGAAGTGTAAAAATATCCGAATCATAGGAGTACTTGAAAAGGAAGAGAGCAAGGGATTGAGACTCTATTTTGAAAAAATAATGACAGAAAACTTCCCTAACCTGGCAAAGGAATTAGACATATAAGTTCAGAAAGCACAAAGAGTTTCAAACAAGAGGAATTCAAACAGACCTACACCAAGACACATCATAATTAAAATGCCAAAGTTCAAAGACAAAGAGAGAATCTTAAAAGCAGTAAGAGAAAGGAAGTTGGTTACTTACAAGGGTACCCCCATATGAATGTCTGCTGACTTTTCAATGGAAACTTTGCAGGACAGAAAAAATGGAAATAAATATTCGAAGTTATGAAAAGCAAGAATCTACAACCATGAATACTCTACCCAGCAAGACTTTCAATTAAAACGGAAGGTGAGATAAAGAGTTTCCCAGACAGGAAATAGCTTAAGGAATTCATCACTAACAAACCAGTATTACAAGAAATGTTAAAGGGTCTTCTGTAAAAAGAGAAGGGATAAAAAACAAAATAGAAATTACAAATATGAATAATAAAATGACAGTAACAATGTACTTATTAGAAATCACTTTAAATGTAAATGTATTAAATGCTCCAATCAAAAGACATAAGGTAACCGACTGGATAAGAAAACAAGACCCATGCATATGCTGTCTACAAGAGATCCAGTTCAGATCAAACGACACTCACAGACTGACAGTAAAGGGATGGAAAAAGAAATTTCATGCAAATGGAAATGAAAAAAAAATCTGGGGTAGCAATACTTGTATCAGATATAATAGACTTTAAAACAAAGGATATAATAAGAGATAAAAAAGGGCATTACATAATAGTAAAGGGATCGATAAATCAAGAGGACATAACCCTAGTAAACATATATGCACTCAATATAAAAGCACCTACATTCATAAAGCAATTATTGACTGACATAAAAGGAGAGATCAATAGTACTGCACTCATGGTAGGAGATTTTAACACCTCATTGACACCAAAGGACAGATCTTTCAGGCAAATAATCAACAAGGAAACAATGAGCCTAAAGGATACACTACAACAGATGGACTTAATAAATATTTTCAGAGCATTTTACCCCAGAACAGCAAAATATACATTCTTCTCAAGTGCATATGAAACATTTTCAAGGATAGACTACATGTTAGGACACAAATCAAGTCTCAATAAATTTAAGAAGACTGAAATCATATCAACCGTCTTCTCTGATAACAATGATATGAAACTAGAAATCAACTACAAGAAAAAAAACTGGAAAATACACAAACACATGGAGGCTAAATAACATGCTACTAAACAATAAATGGGTTATTAATGAAATCAAGTATGAAATCAAAAGATACCTAGAGACAAATGAAAATGAAGACACAATAACTCACAATGTATGGGATACAGCAAAAGCAGTCCTCAGAGGGAAATTCATAGCAATACAGGCCTACTTCAAGAAATAAGAAAAAGCTCAAATAAACAATCTAACTTTACATTTCAAAGAACTGGGAAAAGAACAGCAAACAAAGCCCAAACTGAGTAGAAGGAAGGAAATAATAAAGATCAGAGCTGAAATAAATGAAATAGACTCTAGAAAAACAATATGAAAGATTAATGAAACCAAGAGCTGGTTCTTTGAAAGGATAAACAAAATTGACAGACCCTTAGCCAGACTCATCAAGGAAGAGAAAGGACTCAAAAAAATACAATCAGAAATGAAAGAGGAGAAATAACCAAGAACTCCACAGAAATACAATGGATCAAAAGAAAATACTATGAGCAATTATACGCCAACAAATTGGACAATCTGGAAGAAATCGACACATTCCTAGAAATGTACAATCTCCCAAGACTGAGTCAAGAAAAAACAGAAAATCTGAGCCAACCAATTACCACCAATGAAACTGAATCAGTAATCAAAAACCTTCCCCCTCAAAAAAGTCCTGGACCAGATGGCTTCATGGGCAAATTTTACCAAATATTCAAAGAAGAATTATCACCTATTTTTCTCAAACTATTCCAAAAAATTCAAGAAGAGGGAAGGCTCCCTCATTCCTTTTATGAGGCCACCATTACCTTAATTCCAAAACTAGGCAAAGACATTACAAAAAAGAAAACTATAGGCGATATCTTTTATGAACACTGATGCAAAAATTCTCAATAAAATCTTAGTAAATCGAATTCAGCAATACATTAAAAATATTATATAGCATGATCAAGTTGGATTTATTCCTGGGATGCAAGGTTGGTTCAATATCCACAAATCAATTAATGTGATGTTCCACATTGACAAATTGAAAGATAAAAACCATATGATCATATCAATAAATGCAGAAAAAGCATTTGACAAAATCCAGCATTCATTTATGATAAAAAAAAAACTCTCAGCAAAGTGGGAATAGAGGGAACATACCTCAACATAATAAAGGCCGTATATGACAAACCTATTGCTAACATCATACTCAATGGGGAAATGCTAAAAGAATTTTCTGTAAGATCAAGAACAAGACAAAGATGCTCACTTTCACCACTCCTCTTCAACATTGCATTGGAAGTCTTACCCACAGCGATAAGACAAGAAAGATAAATAAAAGGCATCCGAATTAGAAAGGAAGAAGTAAAACTGATTATTTGCAGATGACATGATATTATATATAGAGAACCCTAAAGATTCCACCAAAAAACTGTTAGAACTGATCAATGAATTCAGTAAAGTGGCAGGTTACAAAATAAATATTCAGAAGTCAGTAGCAATTTTATATACCAATGCTGAACTTTCAGAAAGAGAAATTAAGAAAACAATTCCATTTACAATTGCATCAAAAACAATAAAATGCCTTTGAATCAAATTAACCAAGGAGATAGAAGACCTGTTCTTGGAAAATTATAAGTCATTGAAAAAAGAAATTGAAGATAATACAAATAAACGGAAGCATATACCCTGTTCATGGATAGGAAGTATCAAAATTGTTACAATGGCCATCCTACCCAAAGCAATCTATAAATGCAATGCAATCTCTATCAAAATACCAATGGCATTTTTCAGAGAGCTAGAACAAGTGATTATAAAATTAATGTGGAGCCATAAAAAAAAAAATAGCCAGGGCAATCTTGAGAAAGAAGAACAAAGTTGGAGGTATCACATTACCTGATATCAAACTATACTACAAGGCTACAATAATCAAACAAAACAGCATGGTACTGGCATAAAAACAGATATATTGATAAATAGAACAGACTAAAGAGCCCAGAAATAAATCCATGCCTATACGCTCACTTAATATATGACAAATGAGGTAAGAATATACAATGGAGTAAAGACAGTCTCTTCAATAAATGGTATTGGGAAAATTGGACAAATACATGTGAAAAAAAGAAGCTGAACCATCTTCTTACACTGTATGCAAGAATAGACTCAAAATGGATTAAAGACTTAAATGTAAGACCTGAAACCATAAAACTTTTAGAAGAAAACATAGGCAGTAAACTCTCTGATATTATTAAAGAAAAAATAAACAAATGAGACTACATCAAACTTAAAAGTTTTTGTACAGCAAAGAAAACCATCAACAAAACAAAAAGACAACCGACTATTTGAGAGAAGATATTTGCTAATGATAATTCTGATAAGGGGTTAATATCTAAAATTTATAAAGAATTTATACAATCCACTTAAAAAAAATGGGCAGAAAACTTGAACAGATACTTCTCCAAAGAGGAAATATAGATAGCTAACAGACATATGAAAAGATGCTCAAAGTTGCTAATCATCAGAGAAATGCAAATTAAAACCACAATGAGATATCATCTGTCAGAATGACTATCATAAATAAATCAAAGAACAAGTGTTGGTAAGGATGCATACATTGTTGGTGGGATTGCAAGTTGTACCATCTACTTTGGAAAATAGTCTTGAGGTTCCTCGAAAAGTAAAAAACGGATATACCTTTTGACCCAGCAATTGCACTTCTGGGTACTTATCCAAAGAAAACCAAAACAATAATTCGTAAAAATCTATGCACTTCAATATTCATGGTAATGCAATTTACAATAGCCAAGATATGGAAGCAACCTAAATGCCCAACAATAGACGATTGGATGAAGAAGTTATGGTTCATATATACAATGGAATATTATTCAGCCATTAAATAAAAAATAAAATCTTACCATTTGCAAAGACATGGATGGACCTAGAGGTTATTATGCTGAGTGAAATAAGTCAGACAGAGAAAGATAAATGTCATCTGATTTCACTAATATGTGGAATCTAAGAAACAAAAAGAACAAACTAATAAAAAAAAACCACAAATATATTAGACAATTTGGTGACAGACGGAGGGGAGGGAGGTTGCGGGGCTGAGAGAATGCGGTGAAGGATTAAAGATATACAAATTAGTAGTTGATAGTTGGGCACAAGAATGGGGAGCATGGCACAGGGAATGCAGTTATAATGAATATGATGGCTAATTGGAGGGCTGGGGAGGGAGGGAGCAATTTGGGGGATTGTTTTATAAACTATATAGATGTCTAATGTACTGTATACTTGAAACTAATTTAAATAAATAAATTTATTGTAAAAAATACAGGACACCCAGTTAAGTTTGAATTTAAGATGAACAATAAAATTTTTTAGAACAAGTGTGTCTCATACAATATTTGGGACATATTGACACTAAAACTTATACTAAAAATTTGTTTCTTATATGAAATTCAAATTTAACTGTTCTATATTGTGTCTGGCCACATTAACTGGAATGCTTTATTACTCATTTGAGACACATTTCAAATGTTTTGTTTTCCAGAAAGCCTTCCCTGAACCCCTGGGCTGGTCTGAAAACTTCCTTCTGGGCACCTCTGGACACATGTGTGTGCCTCCATCATAGCATGTAGCACATTTTCATGAAATTATCTTTGGAAACAGTGTTTTCCTCCATTAGTCTCTAAGTTTTCCCAGAACCTGATGGAATTCTGTATTCCCAGCATGAAGCCTGTTCAGTGAATATTGGTTGACCTTAATATCTGTAGGAGTGGTATATCTGTAGCATTACAAATAAACTCCCCAAAGATATCAGCCCAAAGAGGCTTAAAATAAAAAATTGCTATTACTCTGTCTGCTTCTCCAGTGATAAAAGGAAAAAATGGGAGACTGTGATAGCTGAACCCACACCTTTATCCAAATGTAAAGGGCAGTTGTAAAGGGCTCTAATTATATAGTACTCTTTGCAAAGCATCAAAGTTCAAACAAGGTAAAAGTTTGGCCTTTCAGTGTAAATATATGTTTGACATGATACATTAGAAAAAAAGATATTTTTTATTTTTATATCTCAGAATGTTGCTGAAATGATAAGAAATGTGAAGAAATTAGTGCTTAAAGTGGAAAAGCATTATTGTCAGTCACTAAGTAACCTAGGAACAAAATCTAGTTCATTTCCTTGATTTGAGATAGGACTCATCCCAATAACATGAGAATCTAGCTAAGATTATAAAGTGTCCTTTATTAGTCCAAAGTTGTCATTTACGGATAAAGAAATTAGAATCCAGAGAGGCTATGTGATTTGTCCAAGGTCATGGAACTAATTAATTACTAAAGTCAAAGGTCTTCTGATTTCCGGCCAATGCTCTTGTAATTGTCTACAGAAGATTTTGATGGAAGCTTTCCAAGGTCATAGAGTAATCCATTCAAGTGTTTATCAGATCTTTAGTATCAAAACATCCTTCATTCCTTCAATCTGATCTAAATTCTTGATTATGTTAAACTCTTTACTTTGGTTCTTCCTTCAATGAAAAAAAAAGCCTCATTCTCATCAACCTGTGCGTGGTATATTTAAAGCACTATTAAGTTGACCCCTAGGTCATTTCATTCTCTGACAAAAATAAAAACAGTTTCTTTATGGAATTTGTTCTCCTGTGCAGTAACTCTCCTTTGAACTATTACCTGGGTTTTTAGATCCTTCCACATTAGAACTCACAGAATGGATATGGCATTTTAGTATGGACTTTTCCAGTTTGAGAAAAAAATTATTTCCATCTGTGCATTTTTATACATCCCTATATATTTTATGATTACACTTCTAGTAAATAAAAAACAAGCAGATAAAATGGCTTTTAAATACTGATTCTCAATAATGTCATTCACTTCAAATCTTAACATAGTTTTACTACTATCAATAGTAAGTTCACTGAGATCCCAAGACCCCTGCTCTGTCACTTGGCATTAATATCTCATAAGCCACACACCTTAAAAGGCTCCCTTTGACAAAGATTGGGCTTAAACTCATTTTTTTTTTTGCTATCCTTATGCTCTGCCTTAGATATATTTCACTAAGAATTCAAAACCACAGCATGTAGGCCATAAATATTATCCAGGGCAAAGTGTATTCAATTTCAAGGAATTTAAATCTAAAGTTCCTTCTTAGCCAATTCATGCTGAATTTCAAATATCCATTTTACTTAATCTCACTCTCAACTCTTTACTGTGTATTGTCCTTATTTTTAATCTACAAACTCTCTGATCACCCTGTAATAACACAAGCTTATCTTAGAGAAATTTCCTTATAGGTTTACTTAATAATTTTTAAAGGTATAACTTAAAAAGAATAAACACAAATATCTACTCATAAACTGTAATATTGGGGAACAGAATAATATCAAAATCATTCTGTTTATAATTTGGCATAAGAATCTTTTCTTCTGATTCACTTGTCTCAACTTTTCCCTCTTGCCTAAGATGTTTGCCTTTCCTCTTCTAACTTCCAAATCCTTCCCATTCTTAAAGATTTAAAACTGCTTTGGTCAGCCTTCTGGTTTTGTTTGTTCACTTGATTTTTAAGGGTAAGAAGCAGCAGCAGATATATTGTCCTGTGTGCTTCAGAACTAAATACTTCCTGTATTTTTTCTATGCTACTGAGCCAGTCTGTTGATTCAAGATACTACCTTTCCTTTAGCAAGTGTCCTTTAAATCATTCTGAATTAAGTCAGTGCCCAAGGTGCTTCATATCTAGGACCTCTTTGTACTAAATAGCTTATGATGGGCCTGGATCCAACTGTCCTGAGAAAAAGCAGGTGTTATTTAAATTCTAGAGGGGAAAACAGAGCTTGTTTATTTGATTTTTCAAAGTAACCGTTCAGACCTATACCATCCAAAGCAATGGAAGTTTTATCTTGGAAAAATTTCATTATATTATCTTCCAGTTGGTTCAGTAACAACTATAGACTATCTAATGCTAACTATAATAACAACAAACATTTTTTAAATAAGTTGGCCCGATGTCTATGCCCAAGACAAGGCAACGGAGAGAGTTGTGTGTGTACGTGGATATAAAACAAATGATGGATTCATAGATTGAAGTTCTGATGTTTTCTTGGCAGTAAGATCAGAAGTTATGAACCACATGATCCTAAAACCATTCCTGGAAGAAAACAATGCTTCTTTTATTTAGCTCAAGTCTCTCAAAACAAAAGACAGTTCTAAGAGTCGACTTCAAATTCCAAAGGTGCTTTAAGTATGGATATAAAGTATATGAAATTTTGTTATTTATAACATTCTTTTTTAAATGTATTTTTTATATTTTATGTGAATTCATATAGGTTTTCATATGCATATATTTTAATAATGCAAGCCTTTTCATTCCCTTTTTAATTTTTGCTTAGCTCCTCCATCTACCTCCTTACTCCATTCTCATCATAATCACCCATCACACACACACACACACACACACACACACACACACACACACATTAGCACACTCACACACACTATGTGGACTACATAGTATGTATCCTTCCATATTTAATAATGTCTTTTGATTAGCAGAAGTTTTAAATTTTGATTAAATCTAATTAATTAATTTTATCTTTTATAGTTAACACTTTTTGTGTCCTAGCTAAGAAATCTTTGCTTAACCTAAGGTTGTGAAAATATGCTCTTATGTTTTCTTTTAAAAGCTATATAGCCTTTAGCTTTTACGTTTAGGTCTATGGACATCTCAAATTAATTTTTATGCATAGTATAAGGTAGAAGATGTGGTTCATTTTATTTCATACAGATATCCAGTTATTCAAACACAATTTATTAAAAATAATTTCCTCATTAAATAAACTTTGTGCTTTATTGAAAATAAATTGATTGTATGGGTGTGAGTCTATTTATGACTCTATTATGTTTCATTAATCTATTTATCTATCCTTATGCTAATATCACACTGTATAAGCTTTATAGTAAGTCTTGAAATCAGTGTAAGTTCTCCAACTTTCCTCAATTTTTAAAAATTATTTTGGCTGCTCTAGGTCCTCTGCATTTCTATGCAAATTTTAGAATCAGCTTTTCGATTTTAATACAAATAAAATAGACTGCTAGTATTATGGTTGAAATTGTGTTAAATTTATAAATCAACTTGGAAGAAATTGACATCTTAACAATACTGTTTTCTCATCAGTGGATATGACATTACTCTCCATTTATTTATAACTTCTTTAATTTCAATCAGCAATGTTTTATAGTTTACAACATAGATGTCTTCCATGTTTTTGTTAAATATATTTTTATGTATATTGTTTTGACACTTACAAATGGTGTTTTTAAGTTTTGTTTTTCAATATTTGTTACAACTATATAGAAATAAAATTGATGTTTTTATATTGTCCTTGTATCCTATGGCTTGATAAGTTCACTTTTTAGTTATATTAATCTTTTTGTAGAATTCTTAAGATTTGCTATATACACAACCATGCAATCATGTCATCTGCAAACAAAAACAACTTTAGCTTTTAATTTCATATTTTTATATATATTTTTTCTCATTCTTTTTCTTAGGGCACTAGCTAGGACCTCCAGATATACGGTAAATCAAAATGGAAAGAACAGATACTATTAATCTCAAACTTAAGGGTAAACGTTCAATATTTTTCATGAATTACGATGTTAACCGTAGGTTTTTTAGCATTGCCTTGAAGATACTGTTGGTGGATATATGGAGGTTGTAGAAAATTCTAGCGAGGACTCAGAAAGCAGAGAGGACAGTAGTAAAGAAAGCTTTCATCATATTAGAGAATACATTTATTATCATAAACAGAATGTTACTAGAAATAAGAATGTTAAAGGTATATCTGGGCCTCATGAAAAAGGCTCTTACATAACCATTGTCGTTGGGAACAATGGCAAAAATAGATATGTAAAGCCGTTGTGATCTGGCTCTCTAAAACAATTGCCTGCAGCAAGAGATTACAGCTCAGCTCCGCCCTTACACCCTGTGTATAAATACACCCAACTTTTCCCTAATAAAGGAGACTTGATCAGAAAGCCTGTCTTGTCTCCAGTCTCTCGCGCCCCCTTGTCACCCTCCCTTTATTTCAGGTCTTGGGTCCCCGTTTTGTGTCCCGCTGGACAGGACACTAGAGGAAAGGCAATCTTTTTTATGAAGTGTCATAAAACTTAACTGAAATGTTTTCTGTTGAGTGGAAGGTAGAACTTGTAAGCAACAAACTTGGATATTTAGCTGAGGAAACTTCCCAGCAAAGCATGGAAAGTGCAGCCTGGTTCTCCTTGCTACTTATAGTAAGATGTGAGAGGAAAGAGACTAAATGAAGAATGAATTGTTAAGCAAAAAGGAATCAGCACCTAATTATTTGAAAATTTCTCAGCCTGTCCAGATAGTATCTTCTGAAAACAAGGCCAAAGGTATGGCTGGACAACCATTTGCTAAAGAGAGATTAAATGTTTGACTCACGGATCCAATCAACTATCTCAGTAGAAACCAGGACTAGAGATGTCCCTTTCCAGGAATGATCCTTTTCTAAGAAACAGACTAGACAATTTGATACCAGGGGAAGCTCATCCAGCCTGAAATGAAAGGGACAAAAATGGGATGAAGTGAAGATGGAACTGCAGAGCCACAGATGCAGAGGCCTAGGCTTATAGGACATCCTCAGTTCTAGAGGTGAGGGCCATCACTCACCGCCAACAGGGTAGGGCCATTACCTAGGGTCAAAGGGGTAGGGCTGCTGCTCAGGGCCAAAGGGCCAAGTATGTCCCAGTGGGCTGAGAAGACAGAACATGAAGCCACAAAGAATTATTCTCAGGATTTGAAATCTGGTGAAGTTTTCACTGCTGAGTTTGGAACTTCCTTGGGACCCATTACTCCTTTTATCCTTTCAACTTCTCTCTTTTGGAGTGGGAATATCTAGCCTATGTTTATCTCACCATTGTATTTATAAGCAGAAAACTTGATGCTTGGTTTCATAGGTTCACAGAGAAAGAATTTTGCACCAGAATGGACCATACCCTAATTCTTACCTATACCTGATTTAGATGATTTTGGACTTCTGACCTCCATAACTGTAAGAGAATACATTTATGTTGTTTTAAGCCACTAACTTTGTGGAAATTTGTTAAATCAGCAATGAGACAGTAATACAAAGATAAAGAAGTGACAAAAAAATAAAAGGAGACAGAGAAAGAAATAAAAAAGATAGCCAATTAAAAAAAAAACTATATATAGAAGATAAGAGGTTCCCTTTATGATGTTCACCCAAAAGCAGAGAAAGAACATATCTCTAAATTTTTTAGTTTGGAAAAAAAAAAAGTTTGAGAATATCTACTTTAAATCCTAGTCATTACATCTTCCATAGTATGATACTTATTAAATTAAAAGACAGAGGTAATATTTTAATGAAAAAAAAGTTTAAATGACCATTATTGGAAGACTACATAATATTTTCCTAAAATTTCTAAGGAAATCAATTGTAAAATTATTATAATCAATGAGCAAATTTATTGCAGGGTTACAATAAAAAATGTACAAAAGCACTGTCTTTCTCATATACTTATTATTCTAATGAAAACTATAATTCTTTTTGCTTATTTAAATTTTCAAACATTTATGTAATTACTATTTATTACTTGAGTAATAAAAAAGATCTGTTAATAATGAGAAAAATGAAGAAGTCACTGGCTTTAAGCAATTTGATTATGTTGTAAACTGTGTAGTTTTCTTCATGTTTCTATGCTTGGAGTTTATAGAGCTTCTTGAATTTGGGGGTTTATAGTTTTCATCAAAATTAGACTTGTTTTTACTTCTAATATATTTCTGCCTCCTTCTCTCTCTTCTCTTTTGGAGATCTCAAATACACATATGTCACTTGATACTGTCCCACATCTTATGGGATACTCTGTACTTTTCAGTCTTTTTTTCTCACTCTATTTCATTCTGGATAATTACTATTGCTATGTCTTCAAGTCCACCAATCTTGTCTTCTACAAAGTTCAATGTGCTATTAATCCTGACCAAAATATTTTCCATCGTAAATATTATCATTTTTATCTCTAACACTCCATTTGAATCTTTTCTATTTCTTCATATTTCTATTTAATATGCTTAATCATCTTCTAACTTCCACAACATATGGAATATAACTACAACAATTTCAATGTCCTTGTCTACTAATTGTATCTTTTTCATCATTTATATATATGCTTTGATTGATTTTTCTTCTCATTTTAGCTCATAATTCTTTGCATCTTTACCTGTCTGATAATTTTTTCATGGATTGTGAGACATTGTAAATTTTACCTTGTCTGTGGTTAGATATTTCTGTGGTCTTAAAACTATTTTTTGAGCTTTATTCTACGATGTAGTTAAGTTACTTATAAACAGTTTCATTATTTTGAGGCTTTGTTTTAAGCTTTGTTAAGTGAGATCTGAGTAACCTTTAGTGTAGGTCTGATTTTGTCTCACAATTTAGTGAATATCCATGAGATTACTCTATCTGATGCCCTGTGAATTATGAGGTTTCCTTCTCTGACTAGTGGGAACACAAACTATTCTTGACCCTGTGTGAGTTCTGGATATTTTTTCTTCTGCTATTTTTGGATTGTTCTTATCCCCAACCTCTGATAATTTCTTTGTGCACAGGCGTGGATCAGCTTACTCAAGGGGGCCCTATGCAGATATCTGGAAAATTTAGACCCTCTCTTTCTCAGTACTTGGTCCTGCAAATTCAACTCTGCGAGATCACCAGGATTCATCAGGGTTTCCCCTCACTGCATTGCAGTCAGGAAATTCCCTTTGAGCAGCAAGCTGAGGCGGTCTTTGGGCTCAACTAATTTTTAATACTCTCTCAGGGATCATTGTTCTATACTATTTGATGTCTAATGTTTGACAATTTTTGCTTTACATATTTTTTTCATCAAAATTTTGTTTTAGGTCTCTGTTACTCCATTTTGAATGGAAGCAGAAATCCAAAATAAACATTTTTTGTATTTATTGCCATTTTATTATTCACAGTTATGTTCTCTTAGGAGTTTTTTGTTTTTTTGTTTTTGCACCAGCTTTATTGAAGTGTAATAGACAATTAGTTGCTCATATTGTTCAATTTAACAAGGTTTTTTTCGATTATAGTTGTCATACAATAATATATTCATTTCAGATGATTAGAGATCTATATGACTCATGAACTGTTCACTCAATAAAACAAGTAACCCTCTTCCACCTTGCATATTTTTTACAATATTGTTGACTATTTTCCTCATGCGACACTCTATATCTCCATGACTATTTTGTATCTATCCATTTGTACTTCTTAATCTCTATCTTTTTTCACTGTCCCCCTGACTCTGCTACCATTCATAGCTGTCAAAAATATTCTTTGTAACTATGAGTTTGTTTCTCTTTTTGTTGTTTTTATTGTTTATTTGGTTCTTTAGATTCCACATGTATGTGAAATTATGTGGTATTCATATTTCTCTTTCTGACTTTCTTCATTCAGCATAATACACTACAGGTTCACCAAAGCCATATCTTTTTCCATCCTCTTCCTTTTAGTCTGTGAGCATTTTTCAATCTGAAGTAAGTCTCTTATAGGCAGCATGTGTATGGGTCTCATTTTCTTACCCATTCAGCTTCCCTATCTTTTGATTGGAGCACTTAACTCTTTTCAATTTGAGGTACTTTTTGATAGATATGTAGTTATTACCATTTCTTATTCATTTTTTTTCTTCTTAAAGGAGTTCCCCCAACAATTCCTGTAATACTGGTTTGGTGTTGATGAATTCCTTTAGCTTATTTTTGTCTGGGAAGCTCTTTATCTGTCATTCGACTCTAAATAATGGCTTTGCTGGATAAAGTATTCTTGGTTGTAGATCCTGGGCTTTCATCACTTTGAATATTTTGTACCAAGCCCTTTTGTCTTGCATAGTTTCTTTTGAGAAATTAGCTGCCAGTCTTATGGGTGCTCCCTTGTAAGTAACTAACTGTTTTTCTCTTGCTGCTTTTAAGATTCTCTTTTTGTATTTAACCTTTAGCATTTTAATTATGATGTGTCTTGGCGTGGGTCTCTTTGGGTTCATTTTTGGGGAAATTTTCTGAGTTTTCTGTGGTTGTATGTTTATTTCCTTCACTAGGTGAGGGAAGTTTTCCATCATTATTTCTTCAAATATATTCAACTTCTTATTTTCCCTCTTTAGGCACTCCTGTGATGTGATGTTGTTACCCTTAATTTTGTCCTATAGGATCATTAAATTATTATTATATTCTTGGTTACTTTTTTCTTGCTGTTCTGGTTAGGTGCCCTAGGCTTCCCCATCCTCTATATCGGTGTTTTGGTCCTCTTCTTCCTCCACTCTGTTGATTACCTCTAATACACTCCTTATCTGTATTCTTTATTTCTGACTGGTTTCCTTTTATACCTTCCATTTCCATTTTCATGTATTTATCTCTTTGTTAAAGATCTCACTGAGTTCATCTACACTTCCCCTAAGTTCATTGAGCATCTTTATAACCAGTGTTTTGAACTCTGCATCTATTAGATTGCTTGACCCATTATTCCTGGATCTCTGTTCCATTCTCTCATATGGTTTCTGCTTCTTTGTCTTCCTATTTGGCTGCCTTTCCATGTCTGTTTCTATGTACTAATCAAAGCTCCTAAGTCTTTCTGTGTTATTAGCGTGGATTTGTGCAGTAGGTGTCCAGTGGCATAGTCCTGAGAGTGGTTCAGCTGTAGGCCAGTTTTAGTGGCACAGTCCTGAGAGCGGTTCAGCTGTGTCCCTCTGGGGTCACCTGTTAAGATTCAGCAAGCAATCCACAGATGCTGTGCTTATAGTTGTCTCAAGAAGCCATGCCAGAAATAGGTCAACTGCTTCCAGTGTGAGTCTTGGCACTACTCAGCAAGCGCAACAAGACTTGCCAAGGACATAACTGTATGTGGCTTCTGTGGGGTCATGAGTTATGAGAGGCAGAGTTTCAGGGAATCCTCTGTGCGGAGAGACCTCAGTTCAATGACATGTCAACTTTGGCGGCACTGAGACTGCACACTGGGAGCAGGGAGGGCTCAAAAGAGGAGCGATGGATACCACTAGTGCTTCTGCCTAGTAGAAAGCTTCACCTCTGGCCCTCACTCTGACAACTCAGTGTCCCATTGTAATTCCTTGGTGACTCCCAAGCAGCCAACCCAGTGCTGCTGCTCAGAGAGAACAGATCCATTACTGAGAAAGTACAGTTGTGGACATAGCCCCTTTAAGGGGCATCTGTAGCTGCCATAGCATCTGTCCCACTCAGCCACTTGGGACCGGGCAGTCTTCATCCCCTCCTACATCCTACCGTTGCAGGGTTATTTATTATTTCTCTCCTTAGTTGCAGCACTTCTGTTCATCTATACCCCAGGTGACTCTGATTGTTTGCTCTTTGTTTCCATCACACCTTTGACATGGTTGCAAGAGAGAACGATTGAAACTTCTATTATATATGCCATTTTGTCCAGTTCTCAAGCTCTGAATATCCACCACAAAACACAGTTATATTTTTTTCAGTCCTTAGTCACTGGTGAGATAACTGGTCAAACAACAGGGAAGTGGCTTATTTCCTGGGCAGCATCAGAGGGCAAGTGGACTGGGAGCCCTAAGAGAAGGAGGTGGCAGAGAATGGGCAGACCGGGCCTGTGGCTGCTGCTTCTTTAACCTCTCTGTGAGGAAGCGCTTGTGTTCAAAATAAACATTTTTAACATACATCATAAAGATACAATTTTAAAACCTTTTTTAAATGATGCAAAAATTCCTTGATAGATCAATGAATCTGTATATCATTGACATATAGTCATTCAATGTATAATAATTGTGGCAACATAAATCAGTGGCCAAATGGAAGAATTAATCAGTAAAATGAGCTGGAAAATTACTTAGCTATTTGATAACACAATTAATTTATATCCTCACCACACAAAATACTTCAATTAAATTTCAGATGGAATAAATAATAACTGTAAATCAAATATAAATGACAACAAAAAGTACAAAAAGAAAATACAAACATATAGACATGAATACTTATTTAATCCCTCCATGCATGGAGTTTCTAAGTTTAAATTAAAAACTGTTAGGAAACACAGAATAATAGACAGATCTGATTAATAGAAATTAAAAAAAACTACATGTCAACAATTATTAAATACAAATGAGAAAAATTGAGAAAACTATTTTCAATAAATATTTATACACAGCGTTAATAACTTTTTTAAAGATAAATTATAATTAACACAAAAATTAGTATGACCCCCAAATATAAATGAGTCCTTGTTATGGGTATGTAGCCCTTTCCAGCAACACTTCATAGATAGAGAGGGAAGCCAAGACCCAAAAAGCTGAAAGAATCTCCCCAAAGTACAGTGTCAGAGGCAGGACTATAAGTCAGGTCAGGTTTTGTGGATTCCAGTGTAACTTTCCCTGATGCTACACCTCATGACAAGGAAGTGGGAGAGAAAGAGAAGGAGGAGAATGGAGGTGGTGGCAATGGTTATGATGACACTGTTAAAGAAGAAGAAATATTACATGCATAAAGTCCTCAGTTTACCTTGTTGAACAGAGGGATTTATGGTTGCATGGTGTTGTGGAAAGAATTATACCCCCTCAAAATTCATATATTGAATTCCTAACCTGTAGTATCTGAGAATGTAATATTATTTGGAAATAAGGTCTTTAAAGAGGTAATTAAGTTAAAATTAGGTCATCAGGGTGGATCCTAATCTGACTGGTGTCTTATAAGAAGAGGATCTAGGACATAGACAACACAAGTAGACAGAGGACCATATAAAACACAATGAGGAGGTGGCCATTTGCAAGCCAAGAAGAGAGGCCTCAGAAGAAATCAACTCTTCCAACACCTTGATCTAGGACTTCCAGCCTCCAGAATTGTGAGACAATAAGTTTCTATTGTTTAAGCCACCTAGTCTGTGGTATTTTGTTATGATAGCCATAATAAACTAATATATATGACATTCCATTTCTTTTATGAAAGCAATTAGCCTGTTATTTGCACTGATTCTTCTTGTCGATCAGAACTGGTCCTAGCCACTTGTGCCCTTCACATGGGGTCATTTTTTTTATGAGAAAAGGAATGGGAGAAAGGAAAGGAGTGGAAAAAAAGAATCAACTAAGGGATTAAACCCTTAAAAGGTAGGGAGGAATAGAGAACAAAGTTTAAAAACTAACAGAGGAGAGGGGGAAAAATGGCATAGATGATAGAAGCTTTGTTCATCTCACTGGCGACCAAATAAAACTTGTGATGGAAACAAGGATCAAACAGCAAGGAAAAATTACCTGGGATCTAGATGAACATGTCATACAACTAGGGAGAAATCGAAGCAATCACCAGGCAACGGCAGAAGGTAAGATGGGGCTAGGATGCAAGGCCTCTGGGTCTCAAGCAGCTCAGTAGGATGGAGGCTGCAGGAGCAGCACTGGAAGTGACAGAAGCCTCTTAAAGGGGCCGTGTCTGCGAGCAGATTTTCATGGCGATGCAACCACTCACTCTGAGCACCACTGCCAATTCGGCTGCATGCAGGGGGCACCAAGGACTTACAGGGAGACGTTGTCAGAGTGAAGGCTTAGATGACACTTGCTCTGTACAGAAGTGCCAGAGGTATCCATTGTTCCTTGTTGCGTCCTCCAGAGTCCCAGCACACGGATGCAGCATGGCCATAGCTGAGTTCTCAGCAAACTGGATAACAGAGGTCACTCTGTCTAGAGGATTCCTTGAAACTCCGCCTCCCCAAACTCATGGCCCCACCCAAGCCACATCCAGGTATATCCTCAGCGAGTCAGGTGCTCCTTGCTGAGCAGTGCCTAGACTCACACTGGAGGCAGCTAGCCTTGGTTTCTGGTGTGGCCTTTCTAGGGAACTATAGGCATAGTATCTGTGGGTTGCTTGCTGAATCTTAACAGATGGCCCAGGAGGGGCATAGGCTTGGGCTAAACTGGGCCTGCAGCTGAACGCCTCTCAGGACTGTGCCACTGGACACCTACTTCACAAATCCACACTAATAAGACTGATAGACTTAGGAGCTTTGCTTAATACATAGAAACAGACACCGAAAGGCAACCAAAATGTGAAGACAAAGAAGCAGAAACCGTATGAGAGAACAGAACAGACATCTAGAAATAATGGAGTCAAGTAATCTAACAGACACAGAGTTCAAAACACTGGTTATAAAGATGCTCAATTAATTTAGGGGAAGTGTAGATAAATTCCATGAGAATTTGAACAAAAGGATAAAAAAAAAACATAAAAATGGCAATGGAAATTATAAAAGGGAACCAGTCCGAAATGAAGAACACATTATCTGAGATGAGAAGGATGTTAAATGGAATAAATAAAGTGAATAAAGAAGAGGATCAAATGACCTATTTAGAGGATGGGAAAACCAGGAATACTCAATTAGAATGGCAAGAAAAAAGATGCCCAGACTATAGAAGTAAGGTCAAAATATCTCTCTCATTGGAATACCTGAAGGAAAACAAGATGTTGAAGAGCTATTTGAAAAAAATAATGATGGAATACTTCCCTAACCTGGGGAAGGAAATAGACATACAACCCCAGAAAGCTCAGAGAACCCCAAAAACCAGAGATCCAAAGAGGCCTACACCAAGACACATCATAATTAAAATGCCAAAGTTTAAAGAGAAAGAAAGAATCTTAAAATCAGCAAGAGAAAAGCAGATAGTTACCTACAAGGGAACACCCATAAGACTGGTAGCTGATTTCTCAAAACAAACTATGAAGGACAGAAGGACTTGGCACAAAATATCCGATGTGATAAAGACCCAGAATGTACACCAGGAATACTTTGTCCAACAAAACTATTGTTTAGAGTTGAAAGACAGATAAAGAGATCCCATATAAAAATAAGCTAAAAGAATTTATCAACATCAAACCAGTATTACAGGAAATGTTGGAGGAATCTTTAAAAAGAAAAAAAATGTATCAAAAACAGGAATAAACAATTTTAATAACTACATTGCTATCAACATCAACCTCAAATGAAAAAGAATTAAGTGCTCCAACTAAAAGTTAGAGTGGATGAATGGATAAGAAAACGAGACCCATACACATGCTGCCTACAAGAGACTCACTTCAGATTGAAAGACACACACAGACTAAAAGGAAGGGGATGGAAAAAATATTGCTTTGATGGACCTAGTATTTAAGTCAGACAAAGAAAGATAAACACTATATGATTTCACTTATATGTGGAATCTTAGGAATAAAAAGAACAACCTGATTAAAAACAGACTCACAAATATAGTAGACAATTTGATGACAGACAAAGGGGAGGGAGGGTTTGGGGTCTGAGAGTATGGGTTGAAGGGTTAAAGAAGTACAAATTAGTAGTTGCTAGATGGTCACGGGGATGGGGAGCATGGTATACGGAATGTAGTTAGCATTAATATGTTGACTAGGTGGAGGGTCAGGCGGGGGAGGGAGTAATTGAGGGGATTTTTTATGAACTCTGTAGATGTTTAATCAATGTACTGTACAACTGAAACTAATTAAAATAAATAAATATAAATATATAAAAGTAAAAAAAAGAAAAAAACTAACAGAATATAGGGGGAAATATCACTGTTGTGAGTGAACTTTTTTTTGAGTTCACAAAAATTTCCTTTTGTTCATAAAGATTTCAATGCTGGTCTAAAAGGTTTCATCTCTTTAAACCTTCATATAACCCTTATCTTCTTAATCACTGAAATTAATTACATAACAACTGTACATTTTATGATTTTGTAAGTGGAAAAACATGGCTGTCATGATTCAATGAATATGAAATTGCCAAAAATCTCATCATACTTTCATATAATAATTCATATCAACTGAAATGTATCATGGTATTTATTTTAATCCATAATGACATGTCACATCTAGAACAAAGAATCCTGTTCCACCTTTGTACATACAAACAGTTTTAACCTGCAAATAAGTATATGCCCATCGTGAAAGCAGACCACTATCAGATGATTCCATTTCACCAATTAACTAGATGCCTGCCCACTTATTATTTACCTTAAAGAGAAGATTTCTGCCTCTGGATCAAATCAAGATATATTTCGTTTTTAAGATGTTTATGCACAATTGAACTTATTTCTTGCTTTATTATTTACTCTTTCACAAAGATAATGATGACTTGAGAGAAAGGACATAGTTATGTACTCAGATAGATACTTGTTTTAGTTTAAGAATATTTTAAAATTGAGTTATTATTTTTAATCTACCTGTCTATATGTCCAAGATTATGTAAAAATGTCTGTATCTATTATTTCTTATTTACCAATATTCTATCAAGAAACATCAGGGTTTTGCAGAAGCATGGTGCTTTTGCAGGATGCTGTAGGTGATTTTTTTTCATTTTTAAGTTAGAATTCTTACTTTGTCATCAGTACCTTAGACACAATGCACATCTCATGGTAATGCTCCAGTAACTGATTATGTAAACCCTGACGGCAAATTTGTTATTATCAAGGGGTTTTTATCTGTTCAGGTAGAGAAAAGGCTTCTGGGATGAGTGTCCTAAGGCTAAGAGGTTATATTTCTGGATTTTACTTTGAGATCATTTAAATTAAAATCGAGGTTCAAAAAATGGTATGTGAGATATTATCTAGTGATTTTAAATACCCTGAGTTCATTAGAATAGCAAAACACTTGCTAATAATATATCAGAAATTCAACAAGGTGATACCTAGCACATGAAGAAAAGTAAATTTAGAATGCAGCTTAATTAAAGAGTGAAAGGTTGTGATGATCACATGAATCATATATTTTTATGAGAAAAATGTCCACAGAAATTGGGGGCATAAAAAATGACAGTATAACACCTTTGCAATTTTGACTTTTGGAATTTTCATGAGAGAGTGAAGATATAGTTTGAGCAAGGTTTGGATGCTAAGAAGTTGTATGCACTAAACTTAAATTTAATGATGATCCATTGGATGGCCTTATGAAACTTTTGGCTTTAGTTCCTTCACACAAGGAAGATAATCACGATTCCTTATTTTCTCACATAAATCCTGATAAATGTTGGCTTAATAAATTAATCAATTAACCAAAAGTATGTAGTTATTTTGGGCCTTCTAAGTAAATTTGGTCCCTATGTTTGCATGAACTTTTTCAAAACAGACACAAAGAATGATTAAGAATAAGCAATTTTATAAAGACATAATGAAGTGGTCTTGTCTCAAAAGAGCATTCTATTTTCCAGAGTTTGGGGGCCTGGAATTATGGGGCAGGGGAAGTATAGTTCTAATTGCTGAAATGGAAATAATGCATGTTCTCTCTTGAAGTTAAAAAGAAAATCTTACTATTTCTTATCCTGAAGACAAAGTTTTCTTGGAAGATTAAAAAATCACCAAATAGCCTTTATTTAATTTTGGGTTAAATGCATTCTGATGGGAGAGTGAGACAACTTAATGACAAAATGCTAATATTTATAGTTATCCAGTAAAGCAGAGCCTCACCAATTTTAACAAAATTTTTGTTGAAATTTAATATCCGATGGTCTTTATTTGCAAATTGTCTGCTATTTCTTATAGCTGTGCCACCCAGTTATTTAATCTGTCCACAATAACTACCAGCATACAGTAGAAATGTGTTGATAGATGTTGATGGATTGATAAGTGTGGAACTGTATGTATAACTCTTATGACAAATTGCTCTATTTTCAGTTCATATATGTGTACAGGGACATTATGAAAATAAACCAATTTCCTCTTTGAAAAGATTGTCAAAAGCTAAAGGCAAAAATATTGTGCTGGCTATCTTGCGACCTTCATCTGACTTCTGACGCTTTTTTTTTTCAGCTAAATGTAGTTCTCAAACTTCTCTAAGAAACCTTAATGTGACTATAGCAGTTAGTTTTCAGTATATAACAAACTACTCCAAAATTAAGTTGCTTAAAACAATCATTGTTTAGCTTATAATTCTATGGATTGGCAATGTGGACTGGGACCAGCTAGAAAGGTTCTTCTGCTAGTCTTTGCTGAGCTTCTTTGTATGCCTAGGGCAAGGGTCAGCAAAATTTTTCTGTAAAGGGCTAGTAGTAAATATTTTAAGTTTTGTGGGCCATATAGTCTCTGTCACAACTACTAAACTCTGCTGATATAGCACTAAAGAAGCCATAGATCGTAGTAAATGAATGAGCAAAGCTGTTTTCCAATAAAACTTTATGTACAAAAACAGGCAGCTGTCTGGCGAACTGTAGTTGCTGATGTCTGGTCTAGGGTTAGATGCTTCTCAGCTGTGGGCTAGGTGGTCTGGAATGGCATCAGTTGAAATGGCAAGCACTTTTCAAGCTTCTATTTGCATCTCATTTTTTAACTCCCCATTAGCCAAAGTGAATCACAAGTCCAACCCTAATTCAAGAGGTGCAGAAATAGAGGGGAAAATTTGTGGCTGTTTGTAATGCTTTAGCTCCCAGCCAACCATAATTCGCTTATCTAAATGATCTTCAGCAATATACACCAAGGAACCAAGACATAGCTACAGCTCATAGCAGAGGCTCCCCAGCCCAGAGTCCCAGCCTCAGGAAGAGGAGATCCCACAAAACCTGACTACAAAAATCAATGGGGACTCTGGCTATTTGGGTGAGATGGAAGAAAACTGAAAACCCAGACACCCCCCTTAAAGGGTCCGTGCGCAGACTCACTCGCCCACAGACACACGTCCTGGCCGCCAGCAGAGGGTCAGCAGCTCATGAGGCACAAGAGACATACAGGGAAAGAATGAGTTGCCTGGCACCAGAGTGAGGGCTGAACAGACAGCAGCCATTGTGCCTTTGTCAGGTCCTCCTCTGGGGCGGTCTTCAGACAGGTACTATTGTACCTGTGTTGAAAACTCCCCTCAACATGTCCAATTCTGAAGCTGCATTGGCCAATGTAATCAGCCCATCCCACCCAACCCACAACCTGTGCCCATTGAGCTTGTTCCCAGGAAGCTGCTCCTCCCTACCCTTTCTCAGGGTCGTGCATTCTCCATAGGAAATGAACCTTGATTTGTGTGGTGTGCACATTTGGTGTCTGACCAATGCTGCAAGCATGAGCTGCAATATCTCTTGAGCAGAACACGGGGTTTTGTGGGCCCAATGCAGACCTCAGCTGGTCTTGTTGTGATCTGTGACTTTTGCAGGAGCCCGCACACAGAACTGGAAGCAAATCTAATGCTATATTTGCTGTGTCACCCCAAGACCCTGCATGCCTCAACACACAAATTGCCTGGTGGGCTCGTTGCCAGGCAGCTGTCCCTACCCTGCCTGTTCCCAGACCATGCATTCTGTGCAGGCAACAGGCCTCAGCTCATGCACCCTGCACAAGGCTTGTGCATCCCAGGAGACTTTCAGTGTCAGACCACAAACCCTGTCGTGATCTACAGTATTTTTTAAATATTTTTTTTCTTTTTGCTCATATTTATATTGTACAATTTAATGAGCTTTTAAAATTATAGTTTTTAAAGTTATTGTATAGGCATACAATAATATATTAATTTCAGTTGTACAGCATAGTGATTAGAGATCTATATAACTCACAAAGTGATCACCCCACTAAATCTACTACCCCTTATTTTCCTTATGCTACACTATATATCTCCATGACTATTTTGTAACTATAGATTTGTACTTCCGGATCCCTTTGCCCTTCTCATCATCCCCCAAACCCCCTCCCATCTAGTAGTCCTCCCAGTCCTGCCCTCCCAGTGTGTGCATGCAGCAGGGCTCAACAGAAGAATAATGGATATTGCCAGCACTTCTGTCCAGAAGAGATCCTCACCTCTGGCCCTCATTCCAACGACTCAGTATCCCCCTGTAAGTCCCTGATGTCCCCTGTGCAGCCAACCCAGCGCTAGTGCTCATAGTGAGAAGTTTCATCACCATGAAAGTCTGGTTACGGACACGGCCCCTTTAAGAGGCATCTGCAACTGCCAGCTGCCGCTGCCACAGCCTCTGTCTCACTCAGCCTCTCTTGACTGGGCAGCTTTGCATCTTCATCCCCTTAAAGCTTCTACCATTACAGGTTGATTAATTTCTCTCTCTAGTTGTAGTGCTTTTGTTCATCTAGATCCCAGGTGATTTTCCTTTTTGTTTGCTCCAAGTTTTTGTCACAGCTGTGAAGTGGTCACAAGAGGGATGAACAAAGACTCTCTCAACTATGCCATTTTTGTCCCAGATCATGGGTCTTGTTTTCTTATCCTCTTGGCTACCCTATGTCTTTTGATTGAAAAACTTAATCTGTTTACAATTTAAAGTGATTTTTGATAAGTACATAGTTATTTCCATTTTATTATTCTTAGTTATGAGTTTTCCCTCTTTTTCTTTTTACAGAAGTCCATTAACATTTCTTGTAACACTGGCTTGTTGGTAATGAATTCCTTTAGCTTTTTTTCTGTCTGGGAAGATCTGTATCACACTTTCCATTTTGATAGCCTTGGTGTGTGGAGCAGTCTTGGTTGTAGGTTCTTGTTTTTCATCACTTTGAGTACTTTGTGACAATCCCTTCTGGCCTGCAAAGTTTCTGTTGAGAAATCAGCTGACATTCTTATGGGAATACCCTTGTATTCTTTGTCAGGTTAGGGAACATTTCCGTCATCATTTCTTCAAATAGATTCTCAATCCCTTGCTCTCTCTCTTCTCCCTTTAGTACCTCTATAATGCAGATTTTATTACATTTGATGTTGTCCCAGAAGTGTCTTAAACTACCCTCAATTTTTTAATTCTTTTTTCTTTTTGCTGTTCTGATTGGGTATTTTGTCTTCCAACTCACAGATTGATCTTCTGCTTCATCCAATCCACCACTGATTCCTTCTAGTGTATTCTACATTTCTGTCTGGTTCTTTTTTTATGGTTTCTATGTCCTTTTTATGCTTACTATCTCCCTGTTGACCTTCTCATCTATTGAGATCATCTATTCTCTCTCTAAGTTCATTGAGCATCTTTATAAGCATTGTTTTGAACTCTGTCTCTGGTAGGTTACTTGCCTCCATTTCATATAGATTTTTTTCTGGAGTTTTCTCTTGTTGTTTCATTTGTGATATGCTTCTTTGTTTTCTTATTTTAATTGCATCTCTGTGTTAATTTTGATATATTAGGAAGATTTGTTGTATCTCCCAGCTTTGGCCCAATGGCCTTATGTAGTAGGTATCCTGTGCGGCCTGGTGGTGCAATCTCTCTACTCATCTGTGTTGTGGGCTCTGGGCACATTTTTCATATAGGTTGTATGTGTTCGTCTGCTGTAGGTAAGCCTTGATTGCTGTTAGCACAGCAGTGGATGGGATTAACACTCAGGCTGACTATTGGTGGGAATTGGCTGTTCTCACAAGTAAGAGTTGCTGTGTGAAGGTGGATCCCTGAGAGTGGGATTTTTCCCCCACAGGCTTGTGTACTTGTCGAGACCACCCTTTGTGTGTACTGTTTATGGGGCTAATCAGGTGTTGCTCTGTTGTGATCTGGTGCCAGCCTTTGGTTGTGTTGGTTCTGTCACCCTTTGGTAGTAGGGGCTCCCGAGTAGACCAAAGGCCACTGCCTTTGATTGCTTGGGGATGCCTGGTGGGAGCCACAAAGAGATCGACAAATGGTTACTGCCTATTCTGGATCTAAAGGTATGTGGGAGAGACAACGTTGCAAGGCGTGGTCCAGTTATCCCTAGTACCAAGCCTGGCGCAGTTTAGCAAAAAGTCTAGTGTGTCTCAAAGCCTGAGGGTGCCTACCTGTTGCCTGTAAGACTCTGCAACTATAATATCCTTTGGGTGGTACATAAGTTAAGGTCGCATGGGGACCCAGGGACTCACCAGGGTACAGTAAGCAGATATCCCCGGCTACTGCAATGTTGATTTTTTTGCCAGTGCTGTTTCTGTGGCTTCTTATAAAAGTCTCAAATTGCAGCAAGGCCAGCAGCTGCCTGCCTTGGGCCTGCAAAACCTGAGATCTGTTCAAGAAATACTCTAGTATACCGGGCAAAATTGAGTAGATGATAGAGGTTTTATACATCTTCTCTTGCAACCACATCAAAGTTGTGACATAAATACAGAGCAAATAGCAAGCAGAGCCACCTGAGGTCAAGATGAACAGAAGTCCTACAACTAGGGAGAGAAATAAGAAATCACTCTGCAACAGTAGGAGGTAGGAGGGGGCGATGATGCAAGGCTACCTGGAACCGAGCGACTGAAGAGGACAGAGGCTATGGCAGTGGCAGCTGGCAGCTGCAGTCATTCCTTTTAAAGAGACCAATTCCGCAACTGGACTTTCTTGGTGACAGACTTATTCTCTTTGAGCACCAGTGCCAGATGGGCTGCTCAGTGGGCACCAGGCTTATAGGGGGACACTAAGTTGTTGGAAATAGAGCCAGAGATGAGGCTTTCTCCTGGGCAGAAGTGCTGGCAGTATCCATTGTTCCTCTGTTGAGTCCTCCCCCTTCCCACTGTGCAGACTCAGTGCTGCCAAAGCTGCCCGTCATTGAACTGAATAACAGAGGTCTCTCTGCACAGAGGATTCCCTGAAACTCCACCTCCCTCAACTCACGGCCCCACCCAAGACACTGAAACCATTCTGGATCTTAAAGCTGCTCAACAAGAGGCACAAGACTAGCCAAGGACACAACTGGATGTGGCTTGGGTGGGGCCGTGAGTTGAGTTGTCCAGTTGTGTCCTTGGCTAGTCTTGTGCCTCTTGGTGAATAGTTCTAAGATCCAGAATGGTTGCAGCTGGCCTCAGTTTCTGGTGTGGTTTCTTGAGGCAACTATAAGCACAGCATCAGTGCATTGCTTGCTGAATCTTAACAGGTGGCCCCAGAGGGTCAAGGAATGAAGTTAAACTTGGCCTGTAGTTGGACCACCACTGTATACCTACTACACAATAAGACTACTAATAAGACTGAGAGACTTAGCAGCTTGGCTTAGCACATAGAAACAGACCCAGAGTGGTAACCAAAATGGGAAGACAAAGAAGAAGAAACCATATGAGAAAACAGAACAGAGAATAATGGAGTCGAGCAATCTAACAGATGCAGAGTTCAAAACACTGATTATAAAGATGTTCAATGAACTTGGGGTAAGTATAGATTAATTCAGTGAGAACATTAACAAAGAAATTTTAAAAAGCATAAAAATGGAAAGGGAAATTATAAAAGAGAACCAGTCAGTAATGAAGAACACATTATCTGACATGAAGAGGATATTAGAGGGAATCAACGGAATGGATGGATAAAGAAGAATATTGAACCACTGATATAGAGGATGAAGAAGCCAAGGGCATCCAAAGAGAATGGCAAAGAAAAAGAAGCCAAGAATATAATAATAATTTAAGGAGCCTATGAGAAACAATTAAATGTAAAAATATTCATGTCATAGGGGCATATGAAGGAAAACAAGATGTTGAATATACATTTGAAGAAATAATGTTTAAAAACTTCTCTCACCTGGTGAAGGAAATAGACGTACAACTCCAGGAAGATCAAAGAGTCCCAAAACAGATGAACCCAAAGAAGCCCACACCGTGACCCATCATATTTAAAAAGCCAAAGTTTAAATACGAAGAGAGAATATTAAAAGCAGCAAGAGAACAGCAGCTAATTACCTACAAGGGAGCACCCATAAGACTGGCAGTTAATTTCTCAAAAGAAACTATGCAGGACAGAAGGGCTTGGCACAAAATATTCAAAGTGTTGAAAACCCAAGATCTACAACCAAGAACACTTTATCTAGCAAAGCCATCATTTAGAGTCAAAGGACAGATAAAGAGCTTCTTAGACAAAAATAAGCTAAAGGAATTCATCAATACCAAACCAGTATTACAGGAAATGTTGGAGAGACTTCTTTAAGAAGAAAAAACATGTATCAAAAACATGAATAAAGAATGATAATAACTACATTCCTATCAACAAGTACTTCAAATGGAAAAGAGTTAAATGCTCCAATCAAAAGATAGGATGGCCGAATGGATAAGAAAACAAGACCCCTGCATATGCTGCCTACAAGAGACCCACTTCAGATTGAAAGACACACACAGACTAAAAGGAAGGGGATGGAATAAGAATGGCCTTGATGGACCTAGAGGGTATTTCACTGAATGAAGTAAGTCTGATAGAGAAAGACAAATATCGCATGATTTCACATTCATGTGGAGTCTAAAGAACAAAATCAACAGCAACAACAAAAATGGAAACTAACTCATAGATACAGAGAATATTTTGAGGGCTACTAGATGGGAAGGGTTGTGGGGGGACAAAAAAAGGCAAAGGGATTAAGAGGTACAAATGGTTAGTTGCAGAATAGACATGGAGATATAGAGTGTAGCATGAGGAAGAGGGTTAATAATGTTGTGATAAATATGTAAGGGGGAAGAGTGTTACTAGATTTAGTGGGGTGATCACTTTGTGAGTTATGTGGATCTCTGATCATTATGCTGCACAACTGAAATGGGTATATTATTTTAGGCCAACTATAATTGAAAAAACTCATTGAATTTTAGAATTTAAACATAAACAAATAATTTTCTATTATGTTTTAATAAAGGTGGAAAAAAATTACAAAAACAAAAAAGAAAAAAAGACCCATACATATAATGTCTACAAGAAACCCACTTCTGATCAAATGACACACAGAGACTTTAAGTGAAGGGAAGGAAAAAGATATTTCACGTGAATAAAAATTCAAAAAACTGATGTAGCAATACTTATATCAGACAAAATAGACATTGAGACAAAGGCTTTTATAAGAGACAAAGGACATTACATAATTATTAAGGAATCAATAAAACAAGAGGACACAACCCTAGTATACATATACACATCCAACACAGGTGCACCTATATATATAAAGCAATTTTTGACCAAAATAGGGGTAGAGATTGACAGTAACACACTCATAGCAGAAAACTTTAACGACTCATTGACACCAATGGACATATTTTCTGGACAGTAAATCAACAAGGAAACAGCAGGCTTAAATGACACACCAGACCTGATGGACTTAATCAATATATTGAGAATGTTCCGTCCTAAAGCAGCAAAATATACATTCTCTCAAGTTCATATGGAACATTTGAAAGACAAAGCACATGTTAGGTCACAAAACAAGTATCAGTAAATTTAACAAGACTGAAATCGTGTCAAGTGTCCTCTCTGAATGCAGTGGTATAAAACTAGAAATCAGTTACAAGAAAAAAAACTGAAAAAAAGACAAACACCTGAAGACTAAATAACATGCTACTAAATGATGAATGGGTTACCAATGAGATCAAGGAGGAAGTCAAAAGATACCTAGAGACAAATGAAAATAAAAACACGATTCAAAATCTATGGGACATAGTAAAGGTAGTCTTAAGAGGAAAGTTCATAGCAATACAGGCATACCTCAAACAAACATAAAAAAAAAGGAAAATCTCAAATGAACAATCTAACCCTACTTTTAAAAGAACTAGAAAGAAGATCAAAATATCCTAAAATGAGTAGAAGATAGGAATAACAAAGATCAGACCAGATATAAATGAAATGGAGCCTAGAAAAACAATACAAAAGATCAATGAAATTAAGAGCTGGTTCTTTGAAAGAATAAGCAAAATTGATATAACCTATTCAAACTCATCAAGAAAAAAAGAGAGAATCCAAATAATTAAAATCAGAAATGAAAGTGGAGAAGTAACTACAGAATCCACAGAAATACAAAAGATTATAAGAAAATACTATAAGTCATGATATGCCAACAAATTGAAGAATTTTGAAGAAATAGATGCATTCCTAGAAAAATACAATCTTCCAAGACTGAGTAAAGAAGAAACAGAAAATCTGAATCAAGCGATTATCCCAAACAAAATTGAATCAATAATCAAAAAAACTCCCCAACACCAGAAGTACTGAACTGCATGGCTTTATAGGTGAATTTACCAAGCATTAAAAAAAAATTAACACCTATTTTTCTCAAACTATCCAAAAAGTCAAGAGGAAGGAAGTCTCCCTAATTCTTTTTACAAGGCCACCATTATCCTGATTCCAAAATCAGAGAGAGACATTACAAAAAAAGAAAACTATAGGTTGATATCCTTTATGAACATTGATGCAAATATCCTCAACAAAATATTAGCAAACCAAAATCAGCATTACATTAAAAATGTCATGCATGATGATCGAGTTGGATTTATTACTGGAATGCAAGGTTGGTACACTATCTGCAAATCAATTAATGTGATACACCACATTAACAAATTGAAAAATGAAAATCATATGATGATATCAACAGATGCAGAAAAAGCATTTGACAAAATCCATCATTCGTTTATGATAAAAACTCTCAATAAAGTGGGAATAGAGGAGACATAACTTTAATATAATACCTCTAACATAATAAAGGAAATATATGACAGACCTACAGCTAACATCATACTCAATGGGGAAAGGCTAAAAGCATTTTTCTTAAGGTCAGGAAAAAGACAGGTATGCCCATTTTAGCCACTTCTGTTCAACATTGTATTAGAAGTCCTAGCCACAGGAATCAGGCAAAAAAGAGGGAAAAAAAGGCATAAAAATTGGAAAGGAAGAAGTAAAGCTGTCATTTGCATGTGATATGTACTATATACAGAGAATCCCAAAAAGCCCACCAAAAAAAAAAAAAAAAAACTGGTAGAACTATCAATGAATTCAGTAAAACAGCAAGATACAAAATTAATATTTAGAAGTCACTTGCATTTCTATACATCAATAATGAACTTTCAGAAAGAGAAATTAAGAAAACAATCCCATCTATAATTGCATCAAAAACAATAAAATACCTAGGAATCAAATTAACCAAGAAGGTAAAAGATATGTTCTCAGAAAATTATGTTATTTAAAAAAGAAATTGAAAGAGTGACGTCAGCAGCATGGTAGACTGAGAGATGTCCTCAGATTTCTCCCCTTGGAATGACAATAAGTTGAACATCTAAAGCTCAATAAAATACACTCAAACTGCACACCAGCATTTCTGAGCAAGGGATTTGTGAATAAGAGCTACCACAGATCAGAACCAAAAGAGTTGGGCAGTTGACTGGGAGAAACACAGAAGCTGCCACTCAGAGCTGGAGTACCTTGCAGGAGGAAGGTGGGGTAGAAGGTACAGCTGCTTCCCTGAACAGCACTGCCTGAGACAGTTGTAAGTTCCATGAAGGGGTACTGCCCAGGAATCAGGGCAGAAAGCAAAACAAAGTGGGGATGGCTGAGAAACAACAGTAGATCATTACCAGCCGTGGTTGCAAAACATGAGGCTGAGCCACAACTCCCATCTTCCAACCAAGAAGGCACCATCCCCCACAAATCCTACAAGACCAAACACCATGGAGCCCCAGGGGAATCTGAGCAAATGCCACCAAAATTGTTGCTAATACTGGCAGGAACTGAGACATAGGGTAGAGATTGAGATTGAATATTTATAAGAAAAAAAGGCATTATTAAGAGTTACATAATTGATCTTATGCAATTAGCATTTCTGGGGACTTACCTTAGTTTTCTAGAATTCTTAAGTGTCCAGAAATATGGGAATCCTCTGGATGCCTCCATTTCCCTAAGATACCATGATTAACTGACCATGGAGAAGGGGTTGATCTTTAGAAACATGGAGGAGTGAGGGACATCCCCAGATCTCTCCCCTTGAAACAATAAGTTGAACATCTAAAACTCAACAAAAAACACCCACTGCACATCAGCACGTCTGAGTGTGGGATCTGCGAATAAGAGCTACCACAGATCAGAACCCAGGGTGTCAGGCAGTGAACTGAGAGTAATAAAAAAGCTACCTCTTGAAGCCACCAGAGCTCCCCGCAGGAGCTGGGAGAGGGGAGAAGGAGTGGAGAGGGGAGAAGGAGTGGCTAGTTCATGTGATGAGTTCCTTGAACATTCCTGCCTGGGATAGCTGTGAATTCACCGTGGCCAGCTGGCTACAGGGCCCAGTCATCAGGGCAGAAAGCAGAGAAGTGGGATGGGGCCTCAGAGGAACAACAGCTGATTTTTGCCAACCACAGTTGCAAAACTGAGGCTGACCCAAAGCCCCCAACCCTTAACCCAAAAGACCCCTCCCCCCATACACTCTGAGACCTATCACCACGGAGTCCCAGGGGAATCTGAGCAAATGATACCGAAACTGTCACTGACACTGACAGGGACTGAAACTGAGGGTAGTGAGTGCGATTAAATATCTACAAGAAAATTTTAAAAGCATTATTTAGACTTTATATAAAGGAAGAATCCAAAAGACATAGACATCATCTACTAAAAACCAAAAGAAAAGTGCTTTCTTTGCAATAGGCTAAAGAGAGACCTTTATATAATAAATCTTTTTTCTGGAAAAACAACATAGTATAATTCTATTAACACACAGGTGGAGAAATAGTCCATTTTAAACAGCATAAATAACCAAGGTGATAGGACATCTCAGAAAGAAAGAGAAAAATATCCAGAAAGTAAGCTTACAGACATAGAAATAGGTGACTTAAATGACAGAGAATTCAGGATGGTAATTCTGAAAAAAATTCAATGATATCTAAAACAACTCAAATCAACAATTTCAGGAATTGAAAAAAAAAAAAACACCTAGATGAGCAGAGCAAGGAGATTGAAACTCTCAAAAAGAACCAAATAGAACTCCTGGAGATAAAGAACACACTGCAAGAGTTGAAAAATGAAAGAGCAAGCTTGGGAAATAGAGTTGACCAAATGGAGGAAAGGATCAGTGATAGTGAAAACAAAAATCTAGAAATAAATCAGAAGAAAGAAGAGAGAAACTGAAGAATGAAAAATAACGAAAAAGAAATTCAAGATCTAACTGATAACATCAAGAGAGGAAACATAAAAATAATGGGCATTATCAAACGCGAAGAAAAGGAACACGGACTAGAAAGCATTCTCAGAAAATAGTTGATGAAAACTTCCCAAATCTAAGGAATGAGCTGGAGCTTGGAATTCAAGAAGTCAACAGAACACCCATTTATCTCAACCCAAAAAGGCCTTTACCAAGACACATCGTATTAAAATGATCAAAAATCAACCACAAAGACAGAATTCTCAAGGCAGCCGAGAAGAAAAAAAAAAAAGGTAACTGATAAAGGCAAACCCATTAGATGATCCTCGGACTTCTCAGCACAAACCTTACAAGCCAGAAACAAATGGAATCAAATATTTAAACTATTAAATGAAAGGAACTAACACCTAAAATAATGTATCCAGCTAAGCTCCCTTTTAGATATGAAGGAGAAATTACAACTTTTCCAGATATACAAAAATTCAGGGAATTCTCCACTACAAGGCCTGCATGACAGGAAATACTGAAAGGGGTTGGTTTGCCTAAAACAAAATGGCAAAAAAATACATAATTAGAAGTAAAGTGACTATCAGGCAAATAGAAGCAGAGAAGTGAAACCCTTACTAAGAATAGGGCATTATAAGCTTAAATAATAAGAAGAGAATTATTATAACAAGATAGTAATGAGCATTCAGCATACATAGGGACAAATTGGATAACAATGACTAAAAAAGAGAGGATTCAAGATCCAAATTCTCAAAGGGGAAAGGAGATAAGGCACACACAAATGAAAATGGACAACTGTATATATAACTATCCTTTAATTACTCATAATGGTAATCACACGTCAAAGACTCCAAAGTGAAGTATATAAAGTAAAACATGAAGAACAAGAGGGAAAACCCACAAAAGTCAACCAAAAGAAAGAAAACTGAAGCACAAGGACAAGGAAGCAATGGAAAAATTGAGTTACTAGAAAGCAAAAGATAAAATGGCTATATGAAGACCTCATATTTCAATAATCACCCTAAATGTAAATGAACTGAAATCACCAATGAAAAGGCACAGAGTTGCAGAATGGATCAAAAAAAAAAAAAAACCCAACCATATGTTGCCTCAAGGAGACATATGTCAGCTCCAAAGACAAATATAGACTCAAAGTCAAAGGGTGGAAAATGATATTTCAAGCAAAGGGCATTCACAGAAAACCAGGAGTAGTGGTACTAATATCAGATGAAATAGACTTCAAAATTAAAAAGATAAAGAAAGATACTGAGGAACATTTCATAATGATAAAGGGAATTGTGCACCAAGAAGGCTTAACATTTAGTAATATCTGTGCTCTCAATTAAGGAGCCCCAAAATATGTAAAGCAATTACTAACAGAACTAAAGGGAGAAACAAACCAAAATACTATCATAGTAGGGGACCTAAATATCCCACTGTTGGATATAGACAGATCATCCTAACAGAAAATCAATAAGGAAATAACATCCTTAAATAACACATTAGACCAACTGAACATAAATGACATTTACAGAGCCTTCCATCCGCAAACAGCTAATTATACATCCTTCTCTAGTGCACATGGAACATTCTCAAGGATCGACCACATACTGGGACACAGAGATAGCCTCGACAAATATAAGAGGGTTGGAATCATACCAACCATATTCTCTGATCATAATGCTTTGAAACTAGAGATCAACTGCAGAAAGAAATCAGGAAGAACCATAAATATATGGAGATTAAACAACATGCTGCTAAAGAATAACTAGGTCAGAGAAGAAATAAAAAGAGAGATCAAGAGATACATAGAAACAGTCTACGATCATGTCACTCTGAACAAGCCTGATCCCATATGATCTCAGACGCTAACTAGGGTTGGGCCTGGTTACTACTTGGATGAGAGACCACCTAGGAAGACCAGGTGCTATAGGCTTAAAAAATTAAAAATAAGAGATTGTAAGCTGGCAAGGTCCTTGCAATCTGTGAAGTCAACTAAGGGATGCCTCGCCTTAAAAAAATATAAAAGAGAAAGAGACATAGAAACAAATGATAACAATAGTACAACATATCAAAACTTGTGGGACATGGCAAAGTGGTCATAAGAGGAAAGTTCGTATCATTACAGGCCTATCTCCAAAAACAAGAATGAGCCTAAATAAACAACGTAACACTGCATCTTAAAAGAACTAGAAAAGAAAGAACAAATGAGGCCTCAAGTTCACAGAAGGCAAGAAATTATCAAAATTACAGCAAAAATAAATTAAATTGAAAACAAAAAATACAACAGAAAAAATATATACGACAAGGAACTGGTTCATTGAGAAGGTTAATAAAATTGACAGATCTCTGGCTAGAGTCACTGGATAGTCAGTGTAATCACAAGTTTCCTTCAAAGTGGAAAAGGGAGACAAAAGAGGGAGAAAAAACATCTGATGATGGAAGCAAGATCAGATTGGTGCAATGCAAGAGGTACTTGACTCAGACTTCTCAGATTTGAAGATGGGGTAAGAGGGCTATGAGCCAAGGAATATGTTGGTCTCTAGAAGCTGGAAAGACAAGGAAATATATTCTCCTCTAGTGTCTCCAAAAGAAATGCAGCCCTACTACTGCCTGGATTTTAGCCTAGTGAGACCCGTTTCAGACTCTGGACCTCCAGAACTGTAAACTAGTAAATTTAAATTGTTTAAGCCACTAAGTTTATGATAATTTGTTGTAGCAGCAATAGAAATTAATTCTGTTACCTATACACTGAAGCTTTAATAAATACTTTCAGTCTCTTCTTTTCTTTTACACTGTCTTACAATGAGCAATATTAAAATTATCTCATAAACATTTTCTCCCCTTCTCCTATCCCCCAGTATATAATTTTAAAGTAATATCCTTTTGATCCCACTCTATATATGCATATACACATATACATGCGTGTATATATATGGCTGTCAGCAAACTTATCACACTTTCTATGTACCCTCTCCCTTCTCATTCAATTTTTTTTAATTAAACACTTGGTGTTCAAAAAGCCAATTGATATTTGCATATTGATACTTTTAAAGTAACTCAATTTTTTGAATACTGTACTACATTTACATTGTCAGAGGTAATCATTACAAATTACTTTCTTCTTTCTTACCATGATTTTAATCTTAGATCATTTACTAGTTTTCTGAATCTTATTGTCTAACAATTTTTTCAGAAAGGGCTCATGGAAATAATAGTCCCCAAGTTCTTACAGATTCACAACAGTTTGTCTATAGCCTTTATATTTAAAGGTCAGTCTGGCTTATAAAATCTTTGGCTCACATTTTCTTTCCTTAACTGTCATATGTATTCTAATTCAATTGTCTTTGTACATAAATTGACTGATGTCAATCTGATTTATCTTCCTTATCAATTACATGGTCTTCTGGCCTGAAAACTCAAAGGATATTTTTTATGTACTTTAAAATCTAATAGTTTTATTAAAATATGTCTCGATGCTGGCTATTCTGGTAGGTTATCCTGGAAGACACTTCAAGTTTTTTTATTTTAATTTGGGAAGTTTTTCTTGAATTCCCTCCTGAGCTTTGCTGTCTTCCTTACTCTCCTTCTCTTTTATTTGGGGCTTCTGTTTCCCTTGCCTCTAGAGCACCTCTTTCTCCTCACTTTGGGCACTTCAGTTGGTTAGCTTTGAGAGTTCTTAGGGCCCATACAACTCCAGCAAAATCCTCCCTAACATTGTCCCTGGATTGGAACCTGGAAATACTTTTTCTAATTTTGGTTATTCTCAGGTTGACCCCTTGAGCTTTTCAAGCTCAGGGGGAATCCATTCTTTTGGAGAAATCTACGGGCAATTTTTAGATTATCTGTTGTGTGGGTTCACTGAAAGTTCCCATTCCTTTCTTCCACTTCCTCCTGCACAGTGGTTGATTCTATACCAGTATTGTTGCTGTTGGTGTTTTGTCCCAAGTCTGTTTATTTTTCAGGGTTTGTGGGGACACTTTGCCACTTAGTTTTGTTGTAGATGTTTCTAGTTTTACTATCTTAATTGTTCTGTACTTCTCTTGTGTGTACGAGGATTCAAAAACTATACTGATGCCAACACCACTATCTTCCCCAAATTCCTTTCAGTAAAATGAGATTGATAAATAATAATAAAAAAAATAATAATACTCACCTTCCTATGTCCTAAAGTTATTATAGAAATCAAGTGAGATAATATCTATGAGAACATGCATGAATCAGAGAATAATTTACAGTTTGTGTTGCTCATGGAAGAGAGAGATTAAAGCCTTTTTATTGCTTAGATCACATTTAATGCAGCATCCACATACTAAACATTGACAAGTTTATTTTCATAATCATGACGGCTCAGTGTCACAGGGAGGTAGAGTACAGTCAGACACCACACACTGAAATATCAAAAGATCTTTATTTCCAGATGATCATTGCTATCCTATTAAACTACACACTGGAAACAAATGGCGAGTATTTAACATCTTTGTGTTATAATCCTCAAAGCAACATTACAGAAAAGAGACCTGACCAAAAAGAAAAAAAAAATGTCCAAATGAAATAAACTAGTTGAATAAAATGTGTTAATGGGAAAAGGAAAATTCATATTGCCACAGGTGGATTTTCTCAGAAATATTTCCTGATAAAAACTATATTTGTAAACTTCTTTTAAAAATGACCAAAATAAGTCTTAACAGAAATGGCTAAAAGAAGTATGGTAGAAGTGAATTTGACCAATACGAATTTAGAAATATATTTTAAAGATGCTAGAAGCAAGATTTAAATACTAGAAATTAATCATGAAAGTGAGTGAGCATATTATAGAACAACGGAACTCCTGTCATTTTCCTGCTTCCTTGTAATGACCCTGAAGAATCAGAGGAGAGTTTTCTTGACTATACAAACTAATATAAGGCAAAAAAATTCTGTTTAAAAGGAAATTGAGGGTGATGAAGAACAATAGGTATGAGTCAATAGGTCCTGGTCAGGACAGAACAGGCCACAGGAACTCGGCACACAGGACTCTTCCTCCTCTCCTGCCCAGAAATCTGCAAAAAACACAGTAGACTTGACTTGCTGGCTCCATTTCTATGGACTCCAGTAATTGAAGCCAACCTCCCTTGGCAATCTGGCCTCTTTCTTTGATGAAACATCTCTGGCCAAGATCACTAAAGACTCCCAATAATATCACCAAATCCCTCAATCCTTAAACAATCCTCAGGTAGGTGATGCACTGTTGACTACCCCCCTGAATCCTCTGCAGCCTCTTCTTCCTCAGCTCCCTCTTTCCTGGTCCTGCCTCAACATTTCTGGCCAAAACCTCTCAGATGTCTCTGTCAGTTCCCCCTTTCCTATCTGCCCCTTAAATGTAGATTCCTTTTAATTTTGTTCATTTTCATGGCTTCCACTACCATTTCTGGGCTGAAGACTGCTATACCTGTGTCTATATCTGACCTCTATCTTGTCCAGCTCAGATTCTAAGGGCCTACCACTCCATCTCCTGCAAAATGTGCAGGGCAAGTCACAAATGGGCTACCTTAGCTCCGCCTTCAACATCTAAATACATCACCTCATATGCAAATCACATGTCCCTTCTCTCTGTAATCTTCTTATTAAGCCCTCATCTAACCCTTAGGGAATGACAAATCTAGTCAATGGAACTATAGCCTTGATCTTCAGATATGATCACATTCCTCCATTAGTAAATGTGAAACTTTTGCTCACATGCTCTCTTCTCTGTGAGGCCTACCCTATCGACGTTATTTCAAACTATTCTCATACCCCTGCAAACATTTGTAATTCACATTACCCTGACTTACTTTTTTTCTATAACACTACCTTCTGATATATTATACAATTAACTTATTTATTATGTGTATCATTTGTTGTCTGTATCCCTGTTAGAAAAAAACTCCACAAGGGCAGTATTTTTTTTTTCTTTTTTGTTCTCTGTTATGTCACCAGCACGTAGAGCAGTGTCAGGCACATAGTGAGCTCTCAATAATTAGTTGTTGCATGAATAAGTGAATAAAGCAATAACAGAAAAGCAATGGAAGCATATGATATTTAAAAGGAGAAACAAAACAAAAGATACAATTGAAGCCAGAGTACAAGGTTCAAATTTCCATCCATGTGTAATGCAATAGACCCTGCTGTAGGACATTACCAGTGGTTATGCAAAAGGGAATTATCATCAGAAGGTCTAAAAAGGACCCCAGCTAACATAGTAAATGAATAATTTCAGATCAGAAATATTATTATGTTATATTATTAGAAGCTGATATTTTTGTGATTGGTTGAGTCCCAGATGACAGGTGATATGATAGACAAAACCCTATCACAAAAAAGAGTCCTTCCCAACAGTTGCCTGCTTAATCTTGGGTGGAACTCCCTGGTTGTATTAATCATGTTTTTTATTTTTTATATATTTTATGAAATTTTGACATTTGTGAGCCTTGAAGACTCAGGGAGTCACTGTCCTTCCTCAGGTTAGTTAATTCCTAGAAATAGCAAACAACTTTCTACAAACCAACCAGTCCTGAGTTCATACCCACTATTAATCTCCTCTTATCAGTCTAGGACTCTCTTCTCCAACCCTAAATCACTCCAGGGCCAGGTAACAGATGGTTAAGGACCACCTTATAGCCCAGAGCCTGCTGAGAAATTATTCAAACTATTCAATCCTAAACCTGCTTTGTTTGACTACACTGCCTTGCTCATTCCTTGTGCTGTGCCAAGCAGGCTTCTCTTTTCTTTTTTTAAGATCCTCGAAATGCTTGAGAATTTGATTTTTAAATTTTAGGAAGGTTTTTTATGTTAGATTTGTGAGCGTCTTTGTAAATGTTGGAAAATCAAATACATTAAATTTGTAAATGTGGTTTGAAATGTATAAAGTAATTTGATTAATTAAAGATAGAACTGGTATTATATATTTAGGAGAATTTGATCTGTCAAACTTATGAAATAAGTGAATATTAATCAAAAACCAATTAAATTGTTCTTTTTCTTACACAAAAATCACTAAGATTATAAATATAAATTATAAATTGAGCTTAAAAGATTAAAATTTATGTTTTACATATATTACTCTGATAAATTAAGTAGTAAGACACAAATAACTCTAAGAATATTTTCTATGCATAAAAACTTTTAGTACAAAAACTTACTAGCACTTAAAATTTTTCAAAGGCTTTGCAATGTATCTAAAATCAAGTTGAAAATCCCCAACATAGTGCAAAGTCCCTGGTGAGGCAAGTCAGCACCTGCCTGCCTTTCCACACAGGCTAGTGCCATCTTACCCTTCCACTCCACCTTACTCTCTCTTGCCATTCCTTTAAGTCTGAGATTGAATGACTCTTTTGACTAAGCACCCCCAAAATAAACTTGTATGTATTCTATTTACTTTGCAAGTAATATCCATCTTAGAATTCCCACCTATGTATTAATTGCTTTGGGACATTACTGGAATCTCAGGGGCTTTTTTTTAAATAATTTAAAATTTTTCAGTTCAGTTGACATGCAATATTACATTAGTTTCAGGTATACAACATAGTGATTAGACATTTATATAATTTATGAAGTGATCATCCTGAGAAATCTAGTACCCATCTGACTACATACATAGTAATTAGTATTATTGGCTATATACCCTGCGCTATACTCTACATCCTCATAACTATTATGTAACTATCAATTTGTACTTCTTAATTCCTCCCCTTTTTCGTCCAGCTCCTCAACCCTCCTCCCATCTGGCACTCATCAAATTGTTCTCTGTATCTATGAGTCAGTTTCTGTTTTCTTTGTTAGTTTACTTTGCTCTTTAGGTTCCACATATAAATGAAGTCATATGGAATTTGTCTTTCTCTGTCTGATTTATTTTACTTAGCATAATACCCTCTAGGTCCATCCATGTTGTTGCAAGTGACAAGATCTCATTCTTTTTTATGGCTGAGTAACATTCCATTGTATATATGTACCACTTCTTTATCCATTCATCTATTGATGGGGACTTAACGTTGCTTCCACACCTTCACTGTTGTCAGTAATTCTGCAGTGAACTTATGGATACATGTCTTTTCAAGGTACTTTTTGGGATTTCTTCAGATAAATGTCAAGAAGTAAAATTACTGGGTCCTTTTTTGTCATTTGTTATAGCCTCTGTTTTAAAGTCTATTTTATCGGGTATAAGAATTTCTATGCAAACTTCTTTTTTCTGTTTTTATTTTCATAAAATATCTTTTCTACCCCTTTACCTTCAGTCTATGTGTTTTTTAATCTGAAGTGAGTTTCTTGTGGGCAGCATAAGCAAGAACCTTATTTATTTATCCATTCAGCCTCCTTATGTCTTTTGCTTACAGCATTTAATCCATTTACATTTAAATTAATTGTTTATAGATATGTAGTTATTGCAATTTTATTATTCACATTTTGATATATATTTTTGTCTTCTTAAAGGAGTCTCTCCAACATTTCCTATAATACTGGCTTGGTGGTGATGAACTCCTTTAACTTTTTCTTGTCTGGCAAGGTCTTTATCTGTCCTTTAATTCTAAATGATAGCTTTGCTGGGTAAAGTAACCTTAGTTGTAGGTCCTTGCTTTTCTTCATTTTCAGTATTTCCTGCCAATCCCTTCTGGCCTGCAAAGTTTCTGTTAAGAAATTAGCTGACAGCCTTATGAAAGCTCTGTTGTAGGTAACTGACTGCTTTTCTATTACTGCTATTAAGATTCTCTCTTTGTCCTTAACCTTTAGCATCTTATTTAAGATGTGTCTTGGTGTGGGCCTCTTCGGATCACTGATTTTTGGAACTTTCTGAGCTTCTTGGGATTTTATGTCCATTTCCTTCACCAGGTTAAGGAAGTTTTCCATCATTATTTCTTCAAACAGCTGTTCAACATCTTGATTTTCTTCAGTTATGCTGATCAGATGACTATTTGGAGCCTAATAGTGTCCCATATCATCCTTAAATAATTTTCATAGTCTTGGCATTTTTTTTTTTTGCCATTCTGATTGAGTGCCCTGATTGGCTTTCCTGTCCTCTAGATAAAGCATGTGATCCTCTTCTTTATTCACTTTGTTTATTTCTTTGTTTATTCCATTTAATATACTTCTCATCTCAGATAATGTGTTCTCCATTTCAGACTGGTTCCCTTTTATAATTTCCATTTCCATTTTTATCTCTTTGTTAGAGTTCTCTACATTTCTCAAAAGTTCATTGAGCATCTTTATAACTAGTGTTTTGAACTCTGCATCTGTTAGATTAATTGACTCTATTATATCTGGATCTCTGTTCTGTTCTGTCATATGGTTTCTGCTTTTTTGTCTTCCCATTTTGGCTGCCTTTCCATGTCTGTTTTTATGTACTAAGCAAAGCTCCTAAGTTTCCCAGTCTTATTAGTGTGGCTTTGTGTAGTAGGTGTCTATTGGCACAGTCCTGAAAAGGGTTCAGCTGCAGGCTAAATTTAGCCCAAGCCTGTGTCCCTTCTGGGCCACCTGTTAAGATTCAGCAAGCAATTCACAGATGCTGTACTTATAGTTGCCTCAAATGGCCACACCAGAAACCAAAGCCAGCTGCCACCAGTGTGAGTCTCGGCGCTGTTCAACAAGGAGCGCCTGACTCACTGAGGCTACGCCTGGATGTGGCTTGGGTAGGGCTGTGAGTTGAGAGAGGCGAAGTTTCATGGAATCCTCTGGGCAGAGCAACCTCTGTTATCCAGTTTGATGACGTCTCCATTATGGCAGAGCTGAGTCCGCACACCGGGAGTGGGAAGGGCTCAACAGAGGAAAAATGATACCACCGGCATTTCTGTACAGAGCAAGTCTCAACTGGTTCCTTACTCCCACAACTCAGTGCTCCCCTGTAAGTCCCTGCTGCCCTCTGTGCAGCCGACCTGGCACTGGTACTCAGAGCCAGCAGGTCCGTCACTGTGAAAGTCCGCTCGTGGACATGGCCCCTTTAAGAAGCATCTGCAGCTGCCTGCTGCTGCAGCCTCTGTCCCACTCAGCCACTTGGGACGGGGCAGCCTCGCGTCCTCACCCTGTCCTACCTTCTCCCATTGCAGAGTGATTTCTTAGATTTCTCCCTAGTTGTGTGGCTTGTTTATCTAGATCCCAGGTAATTTTTCCTTGCTGTTTGCTCCTTGTTTCTGTCACAGCTTTGATTTGGTCACCAGAGGGATGAACAGAGCCTCTATCATCTACACCATTTTTTTTCCACCTCTCCCAAACTTTTTCTTACCAAACAATCTGAATGAGAACTTCATTTCCCTCCTGACCTTCACTCCTTCCTGCTCCCCAGTCCTCTTTTCTACTCAGAGTGAGTATACACACACACACACAAACACACACACACACACACAAACCACAATATATACTAAGTGTGACATCATACTTTGGAAACCTCCATCAGCTTCTATAGGTGCAGAACTGTCCATGTGAATGGAGAAGGAGTTGTTTTCTTCCCTGCATAGAAAATCTCAACAATGTCTAGGGCTTGTCAATGTGACTGTGATACAGCCTGTCACCTGCTGCAAGGGCTAAGAAAAACTGGATAGCTAAGTATTTTCTCTTTTGGCAGGACTACGAGACAAACGGAAACTCAGGAACTCACAATGTATGGAAAAGAGAAGAAACAAGGCATAAAGCCTGCCGTAGAAATGTTGCTATTATGTGATGTGTTTTTCTCCACTCCTCTTTTTAGAGCCAGAAAAAAATGAATGATTCTGTTTCACCAGTTCTTTCTTAGGTGAATGAAAGAGGTTTTTCTGAAGAAAACTGTCACACAAAATAAATGGTTCCATCACACAATCTAGTGACATTATGAACCAAAATTGCCACAAGCTCTAGTCAGTGTATAAAGACACAAGATAAATTTGAATTCTAGTGATGGGTATTCACATTTAAAGTATTGAATGAGGTCCTGGATTGCATGAGACCAGCCAGCCTAGAATAGACTGGTACATTTAGCATTACAAAACCTTGCTGTGTCAATGAAAACCTAGAAGTGCATTTTATAAAGATCCCTCCAAAAGTGTTTGTGGGTATGTTCCCAGCGCCTGGCACAGGAACTTTGAAATATAGCTGGCTTTTTGAGGTCCTTCTACCTCCTTGATTCTGAGCATAAAGAGTTCTTGCAGACTTTGTGTTATAGTAGAACATTAGCACCACCTAAAGGCTACATACCAAATGTCTTACCAGTATGAATGATCCTCAAAATATTGTTTGCTATGATGATATAATTCTTTAGGGGGCTGACTTTGTGAAAAACTTTGCTTACCTAGAGTAAAACAGTAGGCCACTATCACATGCTATGTGTCTGTGACCATTATATGCCTAGAGAGGTGCATGTCTTCTATAGTGCTTGCCAAAAAGCACTACAGTTTTGAAAGAGTAGGCCATATTTATCAGAAGCTGTGTTTTCTTGCTTTCTCATGTAGATACCTTCATTCATTATATCAGGAAATTTATTCTGTCAGTGGGCCTAGTCCAAACCTGATGATTAGCACAGGAGTGGGGTGTGGTATGGGGGATGGGGCTAGGGAGAGAGGAGGATGGGGCAGTTATCCAATAGCCATTAACCTTGGCAGCAGTGATGGTAACTCCAGTTCTGTGTTGCTGTTTGCTAGGTTTGTGATCTTAACTTCTCTGAGCCTCTCATGCATAAAACAATGCTAGCCAACTAAATTATCCCTAGAGATATCTCCTGTTCTACCACCAGTGCGGTCCTTGGATCTGGGAAGGCAATGTAAATGGCCTAGTGCCATACTTCTATTTCATATCATTGCAAAGGAAGAAATAAAATGATCTGGGAAGGTTTTTGTTAAGGTGTTTTTAAACACAGCTGAGTTTCACCCAAATCCCTTGAATTCAAGGCCAAGGAAAGTCTGACTTAAAGTTTCCTTGGGAAGTTTATGGGGCCTCAGTGGTTAGCTAGAGTCCACACATTCTCTAGAAGCTCCCAAGGACCTTTTAGAAATAGGGACTGGTCTTTAAAAGACTTGAGTTGTAGGAGGTTTTTAGAAGAGATTAACCTTTGATCCTGACCCAGGTCCTCTGATGTAGTCATCCAGTGGGAATGTGTCTTGTCTAAGGGTCAAACTTAGGTAGGTGTGGGGATAGAGGTTAGATAAAGCAAAGAGAAAAAGAATCTTAAGCTTAGTAGACATAGAAGTCTGTGGTCAGATTGACTCTGCCCCTTACTTGTTGTGCGGTTCTAAGAATATCATTCAACCTCTCTGCATTTTGGTTTCTCAGTCTGCAAAATGCCACTAACAACAAAGTTGTTGAGAGGATTGAATTGGATACTATAGCCACCATATCTAGCACAATACCCAATACAGAGTAAATATTCCATCAGTGATGTCATTGGCTTATTGCTTTAAAATCACTCTCCTGTTTGAAGCCACACAGTACCCAAAGAAAGGCTTAAGTTTCTTGCATATCAGCACAGGCCCCAGTGATAGATTCCAAGTCTCAAACCTAAAAAAATGTTTACTAGTTTCCTCAGACACACAGCTCTTAATTTTGTCTTTCAAAATGTCCTCTCTGCCCAGTGCTTTCTGAGTATCTGCCATCTGCCTGTATTTCCCCTGCATGATCCTGCTTCTGCTTTTAGCACAGGTGGATTTGCTGTCAGAGTATTTGAAGTTTTCCTTTGATGGCCCTGCAACTAAGCAACTTAATTATAAATAAGCACTCTGCCACAAAGCCTATACTGCTCTCTTTTTAAAAACCTCAAAGAGCCCTGACATATATCCAAGGCCACAATGCACAGAAGCAAAAGTATGGCTGACCCACCCACCCACCACTGAATGACCCCCATTCCTTCTCATCCATCTGCCGCTTGCCACTTTTGTTAAAATGGAAGAGAGGAAGAGTAAGCTAGGAGGAAAAGAAAAGGAAAATACAACATATTTTTTATGCAAAAACCCTATTTAATTTTTTTAAATTCTCAAAATGAATGATGCATTATCAGCAATTCACTATGTTGTAAGATTAGGCAAAGCAATATTTTAATGAGCTTATCTCCATTTTTTTTATCACTTACATAAAACTTCACTAATGCATAACTCTTGAAGAGAAGAAAAGGAAAAATAGAGAAGCTCAATAAGTAAAAATATAAAATTTCTTAGTGGTGAAAATACAAGAGAAACAGATTTTTAAAAAGCTTCTTTACCTTGAAAATAGGTGTTAGAGCAGATGCATGTGTGTGCTTGCACGTGTGTAAGTGTGTGTGTGTGCATATGTGTGTGTGTGTAGAGAGAACATTTGTGATATGGTAGAGACTTTGCAATCTGCTCTGAGAAACTGAGATGTAGAAAGCATAAGTGATTTGCTCTGGATCACACAGCTGGTTTATGGTGAAAACAGGCATGCATTCAGGTTTCCTGACTCCTAGACTATTGCTGGGCAAAACCACGTGGGTAATAAAGTCTCTGAAATGTCCAAGTAACTTTTGCTTTGCCAAGTTCTAAGCTGATTCATCCATGATTCACAGGCTTATCTGCTTTGCTCTTGTTCTTACACTTGTCCACCATATTTTTTTTTTTTTTTTACCAGGGATTTCAGTGCATCCAAGAAATCTCAAAATTGATGTATACTGTGAATGTAAAATAAACACCAGGTTTCAAAGACTTAGTATGACAAAAAAGTAAAATATCTCATTAATAACTTTTCATAGTGATTACATGTTGAAATGATAACATTTGAGATATATTAGATAAAATATATTATAAAAATTAATTTTACTTTTTATTTTTTATTTTTTAAATGTGGCTACAAATAAATTTAAAAATAATTTATATAGCTCACATTAAATTTCTATTAGGCAGCATGGGGTTAAGTAATATAGAATTATAATTTTCTAATTTTAATTAGATATTTCCCCTTTTATTCAAAACCAAGATTTTCTACAAGTTTTCTAGCTTTGGGTAAATGACTACTATTTTGGAAACATGTATAAATTGTGCTACTCAATAGTAACAGTATTCTTGAAAAGTGGAAATTAATGTAAAGAATAAATGCTTTAGATATATTAACTTATATTATTTACTATAATCCTCCCTTTCATGGAGTGGAATATATAGTCCCTGACTCTTTGGTGTTCTTAAATTTAAATTTAACCAACAATTTACCTTCATTAGGTTCTTCCAACAGGCCACTGCTCAGAACATACTTCATATTAAGCTTGTTAACTTACATCTGTAAAAGGAATTGTTAAAGGAGCAAGGGGAGAGAAGACAGTGTTTCTGAGAACAACTGAATGATGGGAGGAAGAGAAGATGATACATTTATTTCAGAGTAAATTAATTTCCCAGAAAAAATATTGAGAAATTTGCACATTTTATTGCTTTAGTTGTTTCCATCTAAGCCTGATTCAGGCATGTAGGAGGGCTGATAAATGATCTAATAGTTGTCTTCTGCCACAAGCATGAATGTAACTTTAAGGCAGAATACACAAGCTAAAAATTAAGCTATAAAAGAAAAACCAGCTCTGATTTATTTCTAACAGTTTAGTACTATAACCTTAAAAAATAAAAACTTTTTATTGTAGAGTAATAAAAAAAATCTTAACAATGCATCTTTTTTGCTTGAAGATGTGGATAAGAATGACATTTGGCTTAACTAAAGCTATATTTGAGAAGTTACAACTTGTTTGAGCTATGAATGCATAATGCAAATGGTAGCTACTTGATGTCAAACATGGGTCAAGGTTTCTACTCATCATGCATTCTTACCTAATCCTCATTACAGTTTTATAAAATCTATACATAGATTCATCCTATGTTACAGATGATAAATTCAAGGCACAGAGAGGCCAAATAACTTGTCTGAAAGTCATATGGCTAAAAAACTAAAGAGCAGGGATGTGAGCTCAGGCAATCTGGCCCCAGAGTTCAGGATCTTAATATATGAAGATGCTATGTTTGCTGAACACTATGAGTCAGTAGGTAGAAGTGGGTAAATAGTCAAAAAATGTCTTAGAATGTTGGTTTCAATAGCAATAGTGAAGAATCCTGTTGCGTTGTTCATGGGAAACTGCCATGCAAAAAGAATCAAGAACATAGCATTGACCAATGGTGTGAGCACTGATTGAGATGTCAGGAGACACAGAATCAAAACCTCTATAAAATGAGAGAGTTAAATGACATGCCTTCCATATTTCTTTCCAGACAAGTGATCCTATTAGTACTAGGATTTTTTAAGGCTTCTTCCAACAACAGGTACCTAAAAAGTCATGAATCACAAATAGAGTTGCAGAATTTGATGAAAGAAAGAGGAGACCATCCCAACGTGAAAGAGGAAATAACTAGATGTTAGGATTATGGGAAAAACATGTTGCTGGTGTAGACCAAAACTGAGGAGACACATTGTTAAAATTTTAGTTATTTAGAATCATAAGCAGGATTTAGAATGCCAGCTCTTACAAGGAGAGACCATACTACTTTAAAATTTATTTCCATAGCACATATGCACGTACAGATACTTTATATACACTTTGTGATGATAGCAATATTAGTTTTTAACATAATGAAGAACTCTAGAATACCAAAAATAAAAGTCTGAGTGATTAGAAACCATAAGCACTTATATATACTATCTGCAAAGTGGGGCTAATATTAACCTCAAGGTTGATTGAGAAGATTAAATGAGATAAAGCAGAGAAAGTGCTAAGCACAGTGTCTGCTTCATTATACAGTTTTAATCAATGTTAACAACAATGATGATGACGTGCCTCACAAATTAAACAGGTTCTAGGAAGCCATATCTAATTCTCAAAAATTTTAAAATAAAACACTCAAGTTAACATGTATGTATAACATTAGGACATTGAAGCTATTCAAAAGATGACAGCCAAATATGATAGGATTTTAAACTCATAAGCATGGCATTGGTTTCATATATAATTTGTAATGTATTTATTCTCTCCAGAAATTTATATAAGAATATCATATCCTCTAAAGTTATATGGAGCCAAGGTCCTGTATGCTTTGTGTATATTCTGGGATCAGAGTTTGCTAATGAAAACTAACATATACCAACACAAAACATTTTGGTGGTCCTATCCTTCTGTCCACAAGATTTAGAGAAAAAAAGAAAAAGAAAATTTTTGGAACTTGCAAAGAAAGCACAGAGTTTAAGGTCAGAGACAAACTCCAGTTTCTTATCTGTGAGATTTTTGTATTAGCCCATAGTATATTTTGAAAACCAAATGAGATACAATTTTTCCAGTGCTTCACAAATTTTTATGTTATTAAAAGTCATATTCTGACAGAGAGGAAATCAAAATGGCATCGCAGATACAGGCTTTGTTCATCTGCTCTTACAACCACATCAAAGTTGTGATGAAAACACGGAGCAAACAGTAAGCAGAGTCGCCTGGGGGTCTAGATGAACAAATCTTACAACTAGGAAGAGAAATAAGAAATAACCCTGCAATGGGAGGATGTAAGATGGAGTGAGGACATGAGGCTGCCCACTCCCAAGCAGCTGAGTGGGACAGAGGCTACTGGAGTGAAGATAGCAGCTGCAGATGCCTCTGAAAGGGACCGGGACCACAACTAGACAGACATTTGCAGTGACAGACTCGCTGGCTCTGAGAACCTGTGCCCATTTGGCTGCTCGGGGGATCACCAGGGACTTTACAGGCTGATGCTGAATTGTCAGAGTGGGGGCCGGAGGCGAGGCTTTCTCTCAGGCAGATGTGCTGGCAATATCCATTATTCTTCTATTGAGCCTACCCTCATCCAAGTGTGCAGATACAGCACTGCCATAGCTGAAACATAATCAAACTGGATAACACAGGTTGCTCCTCCCAGAGGATTCCCTCAATCTCCACCTCCCCCAATTCACGGTCCTACCCAAACCACATTCAGATTGTCGTTGGTGAGTGCTGTGCAACTTGCTGAGCAGCTCCAAGACCCATAATGGTGGCAGCTGGCCTCAGTTTCTGGCATGCCCACTTGAGGCAACTATAAGCACAGTATCTGTGGATTGTTTCTGAATCTTAACAGGTGGCCCTGGAGGAGCACAGGCTAGGGCTAAAATTTGCCTGCAGCTGAACCTCTCTCAGGATTGAGCCACTGGACACCTAATACACAAATCCACACTATTAAGACTGGGAGACCTACTTGTGAGCTTTGCTTAGTACATAGAAAAAGGTACAGAAAGTCAGCCAAAATGAAAAGACAAAGAAGCAGAAACAATATGAGAGAACAGAAAAGATCCAGGAATAATAGAGTTAAGCAATCTAACAGATACAGTGTTCAACTCACTGATTATAAAGATGCTCAATGAATTTAGGGGAAGAGTAAATGCACTCAGCAAGAACTTTGACAGGGATAAAAAAAAAACATAAAAACGGAAATGGAAATCATAAAAGGGAACAAATCGGAAATGAAGAATATATTATCTGAAATGAAGTGTATATTAGAGGAAATTAACAGAATGAAAGAAGAAGACAATTGAATCACCAATACAGAGGATGGGGAAGCCAAGATCACCCAATAAGAATAGCAAAAAAATAAAATAAAATAAAATAAATAAAATAAAATAAAATAAAATAAGCAAAGACTATAATAATAATTTAAGGAATCTTTGGGATATCCATGTCTGAAGGAGGAGAGGGAGAACAAGAATTCAAAAACCTATTTGAAGAAACGATGATGGAAAACTTCCATCACCTGGTGAAGGAAATAAACATACAACCCCAGGAAGCTCAGAGAGTCCCAAGAAAGAGGAACCTAAAGAGGCCCACACCAAAACACATCATAATTAAAATGCCAAAGGATTAAGACAAAAAGACAATCTTAAAAGCAGCAAGAGAAAATCAGTTAATTATCTACAGGGGAACTCCTATAAGACTGGCAGCTGATTTCTAAAAAGGAACTATGCAGGACAGAGGGCTTGGCACGAAATATTCAACATGATGAAAACCCAGGATCTACAACCAAGAATACTTTATCCAGCAAAGCTATCATTTAGAGTCAAATGACAGATAAAGAGCTTCCCAGAAAAAAATAAGCTAAAGGAATTCAACAGCGAGCCACTATTGCAGAAAATGTTAAAGGAACTTCTTTAAAAAGAAAAACCATTTATCAAAATCATGAGTAAAAAATGGTAATAAGTACATATCTATCAAAGACTACTTCAAATGGAAAAGAATTAAGTTCTCCAACCAAAAGATAGAGTGGCTGAGTGTATAAGAAAACAAGACCTCTACATATACTGCCTACAAGAGACTCACTTTAGATTAAAAGACACACACAGACTAAAAGGAAGGAGATGAAAAAAATATTGCCTTGATAAACCTAGAGGGTATTGCACTAAATGAAATAAGTAGCATAAGGAAAATAGTCAACAATGTTGTAATAAATATGTAAGGGGGAAGAGGAGCATTAGATTTAGTGTGGTGATCACTTGAGCTCTAATCACTATGCTGTACAACTGAAACTAATATATTAGTGTAAGCCAACTATAATGGAAAAAATTGAATTGTACAATGTAAATATGAGGAACTAATTGTCTTTTATATTTTAATAAAGCTGGGGAAAAAAGAAGAAAATGTCATATACCCTTACTTTATTTTATTTTATTTTTTGTTTTCAGTTATAATTGGCATACAATATTATATTAGATTCTTGTTTATAACATGGTAATTAGATATTTATATAGCTTATGAAGTGATCACCCTGATAAATCTAGAACACATCTGATACCATACATAATTATTCCAATATTATTGACTATATTCTTATGCTATATTTTACATCCCCATGACTCTTATGTAACTACCAATTTGTACTGCTTATTTCCTTCTCCTTTTTCACCCTGCTCCCCAACCTCCTCCAATCTGGCAACTGTCAAAATGTTCTCTGTATCTATGAGTCTGTTTATGCTTTGTTTGTTAGTTTATTTTGTTCTTTAGATTCCACATTTAAGTGAAATCATGTGGCATTTGTATTTCTCTGTCTGACTTACTACATTCAGCATAATACGCACTAGGTTCATCCATGTTGTTGCAAATGACAAGACTTCATTTTTTTTATGACTCAGTAATATTTCCTTGTACATATGTAACACTTTTTCTTTATCAATTCATCTATTGATTGATATGCAGGTTGCCTACATATCTTGCTATTGTAAATAATGCTACAATAAACATATGAAATCACTTGGCCCTTCAAAGTAGTGTTTTGGGTTTCTTCACACAAATACCCAGAAGTGGAATTACTGAGTCCTTCTTTGTTTCTTGTTATAGCCTTTTTTTTTTTTTAGAGTCTATTTTGTCTGGTATGAGAATTGCTACTCCAACTCTTTTTTGTTTGTTCCTATTTTCATGATTTTTTTTACCCTTTTACTTTCAGTCTGTATGTGTCTTTCAATCTAAGGTGAGTTTCTTGTGGGCAGTATATGTAGGGGTCTTATTTTCTTATCAATTCAGTCACCCTATCTTTTTAAAATTATTTTTTATTGAAAGATAATAGACAATTAGTTACTCATATTTACAGTGTACAATTCAATGCATTTTTTCAATTATAGTTGACATACAATAATATATTAGTTTCAGTTGTACAACATTGTAATTAGAGACATATATAATTCACCAAGTGATCACCTCAATAAATCTAGTGCCCCTCTACCCTCTGCATATTTATTACAATATTATTGACTTTATTTCTTTGCTATATTTTATATTTCTATGACTATTTCATAACTATCCATTTGTACTTCTTAATCCCTTTGCCCTTTTTCACCAGTCCCCCAATTCATGCTCCCATCTAGTAACCCTCAAAATATTCTCTTCATATATGAGTTTGTTTTCATTATTGTTGTTGTTTTTGTTTATTTTGTTCCTTAAAATCCAAATGTGCATGAAATTATATGGCGTTTATCTTTCCCTGTCTGACTTACTCCATTCAACACAATGCCCTCTAGGTCCATCATGCAATATCTTTTTCCATCCCCCTACTTTTAGACTCTGTATGTCTTTTAATCCAACGTGAGTCTCTTGTAGGCAGCATATGTAGAAGTCTTGTTTTCTTATGCATTTAGCCATCCTCTGTATTCATTGGAGCACTTAATTCTTTTCCATTTGAAGTACTTATTAATAGATATGTAGTTATCCCCACTCTCTATTCATATTTTTGCTACATATCTTTTCTTCTTCTTAAAGAAGTCCCTCTAACATTTCCTGTAATGCTGGCTTGATGGCGATGAACTCCTTTAGGTTTTTCTTATCTGGGAAGCTCTTTATCTGTCCTTTGACTCTAAATGATAGATAGCTTTCCTGGATAAAGTAATCTTGGTTGTAGATCCTGGGTTTTCATTACGTCAAATATTTTGTGCCAAGCCCTTCTGTCCTGCATAGTTTCTTTTGACAAATCAGCTGCCAGTCTTATGGGTGCTCCCTTGTAGGTAACTAACTGCTATCTCTTGCTGCTTTTAAGATTCCCTCTTTGTCTTAAACCTTTGGCATTTTAATTATGATGTGTCTTGGTGTGGGCTTCTTTGGGTTCATCTTGTTTGGGACTTGCTGCGTTTCCTGGGGTTGTATGTCTATTTCCTTCACCAAGTTAGGGAAGTTTTCCATCATTATTTCTTCAAACAGGTTTTCAACTTCTTGCTCTTCTTCTCCTTCTGGAACCCCTGTACTGCAAATATTGTTACATTTGATGTTATTCTATATACTTCTTATGTTATCTTTATTATTTTGGATTCTTTTTTCTTTTCGCTGATCTGATTGGGTGTCCTCCACTACTCCATCCTCTATGCTGGGGATTCAATCCTTCATTTGATTCCCTCTAATAAACTTTTCATCTCTGATATTGTGTTCTTCATTTCTGATTGGTTCCCTTTTATAATGTCCTTCTTCATTTTATAGTTTTTATCTCTTTGTTAAAGTACTCACTGAGTTTATCTATTATTTTCCTAAGTTAATTGAGCTTCCTTATAACAGTGTGTTGAACTCTGTATCTCTTAGATTGTTTGACTCCATTATTCCTGGATCTCTTCTGTTCTCTCATCTGGTTTCCACTTCTTTGTCTTCCCATTTTTGCTGCCTTTCTGTGTCTGTTTCTATGTACTAAGCAAAACTAAGTCTCCCATTCTTATTAATGTGGCTTTGTGTAGTAGGTGTCCATTGGCACAATCCTGAGAGGTGTGCAGCTGCAGGCAAAGTTTAGCCCCATCGTGTGCCCCTCTGGGGTCACCTGTTAAGATCTAGCAAGCAATTCACAGATTCTGTGCTTATAATTGCCTCAAGAGGCTACACCAGAAACTGAGGCTGGATGCCATCAATGTGGGGCTTGTAACTACTCAGCAGGGGGTATAAAGCATGCTGAGCACCCCACTGGATATGGCTGGGTAGCACACAAATTGGGATGGATGGAGTTTCAGGGAGTCTTCTGGGTGGCTCAACCTCTGTTATCCAATTTGATGATGTCTCAACTATAGCAGTGCCTGCGTCCCCACGCTGGGAGGAGGAGGGCTCAACAGAGGAACAATGGATGCTACCAGCACTTCTGCCCAAGAGAAAGGCTCACCTTCATCTCTTGCCCTGACACCCAAAAACTCAGGGACCCCCAGATGTCTCTGATGCTCTCAAGCAGCTGACCCAGCACTGGAGCTCCGAATGAGCAAGTCCGGTACTGCAAATGTTCAGTAACGTTAGCAGCCCCTTTAAAAGGAACATTGGCACTGCAGCCTCTGTCCCACTTAGCCACGTGGGTCAAGGCAGCCTCACATCTCTGTTCCCTCCTACTATTGCAGAGTAATTTATTATTTCTCTTCCTAGTTGTAGTGCTTCTATTCATCCAGACTCTAGGCAACTCTGCTTGCTGTTTCTTCTGTGTTTTGTCACATTTTGGGCATGGTCACAAGAGGAGATATACAAAGCTTCTACTTTTCATGACATCTTGCCTCTCCCTTGCCACCCCATCTTTTGATTGGAGCATTTAATCTATTTGCATTTAAAATAATTGTTGATAGTTAAGTAGTTATTGTCATTTTATTATTCATATTTTTTTCTTTTTTTTTTTTTCTTTTTCCTTCTTAAAGAAGTACTTCTAACATTTCCTGTAATATTGGCTTAGTGGTGATGAACTCCTTTAGCCTTCTCTTGTCTGGGAAACTCTTCATCTGTCCTTAGATTCTAAATGATTGCTTTTCTGGGTAGAATAATGTTGGTTGTAGGTCCTGGCTTTTCATCACTTTGAATAGTTTGTGCCAAGCCCTTCTGGTGTGTAAAGCTTCTGTTGAGAAATCAGCTGACAGACTTATGGGAGCTCCCTATAGGTAACTAATTGTGTTTCTCTTGCTGTTTTTAAGATTCCCTCTTTGTCTTTAACCTTTGGCATTTTAATTATGATATGTCTTGGTGTGGGCTTCCTTGGGTTCATCTTGTTTAGGACTCACTGCACTTCCTGGGCTTATATGTATATTTCCTCCACCAGATTAGGGAGGTTTTCAGTCATTTCTTGAAATACATTTTTGATTCCTTGCTCTCTCTGTCTTCTCCTTCTGGTATCCCTAAGATACAAATGTTGATATGCTTAATGTTGTCTCAAAGGCCCCTTTAACTATTCTCACCTTTTTTGGATTTTTCTTTCTTGTTATTGTTCTGATTGGGTGTTTTCTGCTACCTTATTTTGATCCTCTGCTTCATCTAATCTACTGTTGATTCCTCCTAAGGTATTCTTCTTCATTTCAGTTATTTTAGTCTTCATTTCTGACTCATTCTTTTTTATGGTTTCTATGTCCTTTTTTTAATGTTTACTGTCTTTTGTTGAAGTTCTCACAGAGATCACCTATTCTTCCCCTAAGTTCATTGAGCATACTTATAAGCAGAGTTTTGAACTCTGCATCCAATAGGTTGCTTGTCTCCTTTTTGTTTAGTTCTTTCATTGTAACTTTGTTCTGTTCTTTCAGTTGAGACATTTTTCTTTGTCTCTCCATTTTGGTTGCCTCTCTGTGCCTGTTTCTATGTATTAGGTAGGGCTACTCTGTGTCCCAATCTTAGTAGAGTGGCTTTATGTAGTAGGTGTCCTGTGGGGCTCAATGGAGCAGTCTCTCTGGTTACCTGAGCTGGATGCTCCAGATGTGGTCCCTGTATGGGTTGTGTGTGTGCCCTTCAGCTGTAGTTGAGCCTTGATTACTGTTTACATATCAATAGGAGTGATTGACCCTTGGGCTGACTGTTTGTGAAGACTTGCCGGTGAGGGGCTGACCCTATGGAGCAGGATTCACTTTAGCAGGGCTCTGGTGCCTGCCAAGTCCGCTCTTTTGGGTGTGTCATTCTCAGATGGAGCCCTAGGTGGTGCTCTGGCCATATCAGAAGCTCGCCACTGGGGTGGGGACCTGCTACTGGCCAAGTTCAGCTGTAGCCTGTGCCCTACCTGGGTCCACCTAGCAAAGGTCACCAAGAAATCTGCAGATGGCTGCCACCTGCACTGGGCTCAAAGGTGCCTCTAGAGGCCTAGCCACAATCCAAGGTTGGCTACCACTAGTTGGGCTTGGGACTGCTCAGCAAAGAGTACAGGGCACACTGATGCCAAATGCTGCTTAGTTGGGTTTTGTGAACCTTGAGAGATTTAAGGAAAGTCCACAGTATGAGCCAAAACAGGTCATTTGTATAAAAAAGTCACTGGAGGTGGCTTAGGTATGCCTACAAGTTGGGTGTGGCAGGGTCTCAGGGAATCACTAGGATGGGGTGACTAGTTTTAGCCCAGTTGATGGAGACTCAGATATGGAGGCACCTGCTTCTGCATGCCTGCTGTGGGGAGGGTTCAACAAAAAGACAATAGCCTCTGTCAGCACTTCTGTCTGGGAGAAAGTTGACCCTCAAGCTCTTGCTCTGAAGCCAGACAACCCAGTTCCTCCCTGCATGCCCTTGTGCCCCTCAAGCTGCTGCCCCAGCTCTGGAACTCAGAACAAATGAGTTCACCAGTGAATAATTCTGTGTGCATGAGCCCTTTAGGTGGACCTCCATCTGCCCTCCATTTCACACAGAAGTTGTGGCTGTTTTCACAGCCAGAAGTTGTGGGACTTCTCTTCTCAGCACTGTTTCCCTTCGTTCCTCAGGGAGTACTCCACAGCTGAAATATCTCTCCTGATTTTTGACTGCTACCCATGGGAGTGGGACCAGCTCATTTTGTGTCTCTGCCCCACCTACCAGTCTCAAAGTGGCCTCTTCTGTCTTTCCCCAGTTGTAGGACTTGTTCAGCTAGACTTCAGGTGACTCCCAATGATGGCTATTCTGTAGTTTAGTTGTAATTTTAATGTGGTTGTGAGAGGAGGCAAGCACAGTATTCACCTACTCCATCATCTTGACTGGGACAGAGCCATATCCCCTTTTTAAATGACCGCTTTAAAACCAAGTACATAAGATTATCTGCTTTGTGGATTATCTCTATATGTCTTCAGTGCACTTATTATAGTCATCTCTCACCCTCTGTAGCATGTGCACATAATAAAGCAAGCCTATGACTTTTTCACCTTAATATCTCCAGCATTTAGCATTCTAGCTGGCACATAGTAGGTGCTGACACAAATATTTAAGCTATGCACTTAAAGGAAGCAGAAACATTGATTTTAACCTAAATATTATGAGACACATAATGAGATTTGACAGCTTTGATGCTCTTGTTTCCTTTTACAGGCCAATAAAATATGTACAAGTTACTATTTCAGGCTTCGTTCCCAAGAATCAGATGCTGAAATGGAGGCTGTGGTGCAGGGTATTTATTAAATATCAACACCTGTGGAAGGCCAGGGGAGAAGTAAGCTTGGGCAGAGAGAGAAGTAGAGCTGGCATGTCTCAGACAGCCCAGTGGACAGCTCTGGAGTCAGGTTTGCCCACTCAAGTTGTCTTTCATCAGGACAAGATAGCCAGACTCTTATACCCTGACCTCTATCACTCATTGGATACGAGCCACCACCAGGAGAGCATGCCCTTGGGCAAGGTGATTCTTTAGCTGAAAGGATTGACAGTTGAGGCAACAAATCCTTCCTTGGTGCTTGTTCATATTCACCATAGCCACCAAATTTAAAATATTCTGTTTACCACACAAGAAGATGATATTCATATTTGAGGGCACACAATGACTTTAATCAACAAGAAATTTTAAATTACATTCTAAATCGAATTAAATAAAAGGCCTATGCTCTAATAAATTTATGGTAGAATATATCAAAACATTTCACTAATATAGTGAAGTCTTACAGGAAGATACTTGTTTGTTAGCATGTGATGTCATTTTCTCGTGAAAGACTGTCCTTCAGCAAGTAGTTACTAGATATCTGTTTGTGCACTGAAACAGGAATTACTAAGCAAAGCATTCCTCCAGGGGTGTAATGATACAACTGTAGAAAGAACCTCTTTTCCCAGATGCAACCTTCTCTACTGTTCTAACTCCTGCAGGGAATGACCATGTCTGTCCACCAGGATGTGGTTGCACCTGGAGTCATGAAGAAGGCAGCATCAGCAGGACAAGATCCCTTTCCAATCTAAGCTTTCTCAACCCCTTGACCCCCACGCATCTGGTATTCCACTTTGAGCAGCTCTCTTGTTCAAGTGTGTATGTTTTGACAGGGCCTGAAGAAGTGACCAAAAACAGATCTACACCTTAATTTCTCCAAAGTCACAAGGAAGAAATCAACTTACTCAAACAGTTGCTAGTCATAGTGTGTATACAGCCTGCTCCACCTAATAGAACATAATGTGTTGGGTGGATTAGCAAACACTTGAGTTTAGTAGAAAGTCAACCATTATTTCTTCAGGACAAAGAAGGGTTGATTTGTTCTTAATTTTAAGTTTCTAAAAAGAATTCAAGAGCTTACATAAATAAGACTTAAGAGACTGGTCTGGGAAACAGAGATCACAAGAAAATTCAGTCCATAAACTCATCTATCTTCTAGTGCAGTGTTAATTCATTATTATTAAATGCTTATAAATGATGAGGGTAAATTTAGTTTACAAGAGGCTTGCCTTACACCATTATGGATTATCATACATATTTTTAATATTTTAACTACTAAGATTATAACGTATTTAATCCATCTTTATTCATGCATAGCAAATGGGGAAGACAGGTGAACATTCTTTAGGCATTCCAGCAGTAGTAATTTTCATTGGTTAATGTTTTCACTTGGTTCATTCAGTCCTAAATAAGGTAGGCATTAAAATAAGGCTAAAAGTTTAATTTTTAAAAGATAAAATACAAATTCCATAGTAACTTAATATCCAATGTCTAAAGTCTCTCAGTTCCCAGGGCTATTTTTAGGTCTTCAGGAAAAATATAACTATTTTTCCTTTTTCTCACCCTTGATGTTCCCCATTTAAACTTGCCTGTCTTGCCACACTCTTTTCCAGCCTATTCACCATTTCAGCACCCAACATCCTGAAAAGAGTGAGGTTCCTTTCACTAGTAGGGGGAAGGGAAGTATCTGTGGCTGTGGAGCAGGAAGCCTTGGTTTTAGTTACAAACTCAAGATTTAGTATGAGACTTTGGGCAAGTTCCTAGGTCTCTGCAGACCTCCATTTGCTCATCTAATGACACTGTTCTATGATTCTCTAAAGTTCCAAGCATATTCTGTTAATTTCCATGGGGGAAGCTTTGACAGTAGATCATGTCATAGGATTTGAAGGAAATATTTTCTATGGCTTCCAGGGAATTTAGAAAAGATGAGTCATGTAACTATCCCCTCCAGTCCAAAATCAGTAGTAAGAAAATAAAGACTAGAGTTTGGGGCATGTGACTCTCAAAGCAAACTGAGTTTTCAAAGCTAGGAAGAGATATTTTAAGGCTAGAAGTATCATTTCTATTTTTTGATTGGTGACATGAAAGAATAGCTGTAAATGTGACCAGTGGTTAACACTTTCATTATCCATTAAGAATTACAGCCATTTAACTTTAGGTATCAAATTTAATTCTTTTTTTTATAACAAAACTTCATGTAATGGTCCAAATTACCATTTCATATTTGCCTTTAGAGTGAGACTTCCAACATAGTGGACTGGCTGACTCCATCACAATGAAGGTTAAAATTAAGGTCAAGGTTTAATAGCATGCATTTCTCTGTGTTCCAAAGCCACAAATACAAATTTAACATTGTTGGCTCCCTGAAAAATGTGTGAAAGCTATGCCAAAGAGTTTATAAATCCACCACCTCTACAAGAAAAGTAATTCACAGGTTGGCTGCACTAACAGTGGGGTGCACCTTTATCTCTAATGAACCTGGTGTCAGGGTTGCCCTGGAAACTGAATTGTCAGTCTGAGTTAGTGTCGAGATGTCTAAAGTAGACATAGCACTATTGCTAGCACCATGAATATCCTCATAATGCTCAGGAGTACCATTGGACATGGAGCACTGGATGGTCAGTGGAACAAAAACCATTATTAGTGAACTATCTGTCTTCTTCAGACTTCATTCATGGATACTTATTCTCTTCTGAGATAAGTGAAGAGGCTAAAAAGGAGACAACTTCTCTATTTCATCCTATAGTTCCTAAGGAAGCTAGAATGAATCAGATTTTGTGCTTATTCAATAAATTAAATTCTGAGACTAAAGGCCAAATTGTATAAACCACCACAAACTTAAGACATTGATTTAAAAAAATTCCCCTCCAGCATGCATTCTAGAACCCTATCTCCCTCTTTCTGGACTCCCCCACACACCAGAGGGATATATCACAGTAGGATATTTAGTAGGAAAAAACAATACTTATACAGCCAAAAATTTGACAATACTCTCTTTTATTTCACAATATGGGAATAACTCAAATTTTAGTCTTAAAGACCAAAATATATTTGAACCAAATGTTCAGAAGATGAGCCAGGCCACCATTTTGGCGACAAGTTTCACATGGACAAGAGAATGCTGGAGAAGGATGCCCACAGCATGGCTAAAACTATAGCACACCCACAAATAGATTCATACTCTGTTATCTAATTTACATGCATGAGTATAATGCATTCTCCATGCCACTAGTATATATATGCTTTTTTCAAAGTCAGTGCAGGATCTATATTTGCGCAGGTCTTTTAAAGTCTGCTTCTATACAAAATTTTATCATAATTTATCTGACAGAGCCTATAGGTGACAAATTCTTTATGCTACCTTTGCTTCCCAAAAGTAATTTCCAAGTAATAATTACAGCTACCAGAAGTTCCACTATCACATAAAAGAATCTGTTTGTTAGTTATTTGAATGTCAGTAAGCTGGCTGTGAGTGAACCTGGTTAAACATATTCACATGTTTAGTGCCTGGAATTTGAAATTGGTAATCTTAGCAGCAATAGCAACTTTAGACTAAATGGCAAGATAAACAATAACAAGACAATGTCCCAGAAAGAGTTGAGTTTTCCTGCTCTCCAAAGCAAGTGCTTCCCTAATCTGTACAAAACAGTGACATCCTGACCCACTATTGTCTGGGGGCCCACTTTTCCTATTAATGATGAATTGTTGGAAACCCAAACAACATTCAGCACCAAGGGGGAACATGCCTGAATCTGAAAAGGGAACTAAAAGAAATTGTACCAGGGAAAGGAGACAGAAATAGAAAACAAGTTCCCAGAGTATCTCTGTCAACAAGCACATAGAGTCTTTATTACTAGAATATGCAGAATCCCGTGAAAATTGCTGCATCTTTTTTTGCTTTAACTCTTTTCTTGCCAGTCCTTCCCTGGTGGGTTGAACTGCCTCAACAAAAATTGGAGGCTGTCCCATCCAGAAGCCACTCAACAGCAGGTCTCAGGAGCCGCACTCCTCGCAGAGACAGGAGAGGATGTACCGGTAGGTGGCCGTGAGTCGCATGCCCCCTGAGCAGCGCAGCCGCAATGCCTTCAGCTTAGAGGTCTGGGGCCGGCAGCAGTGACAGGAAGAGCGGAAGGGCTGCTTGAGGACAGCGCTGAAAGACACCAAGGGCTCAGAGCGCGATGCCTGGCTGCATTGCCCCTCACACCTGGCCAGAAGCACCATCTGGGGAGAAAAGAAAGGTGGTTACCCTGCAGAGATACTAAAACCTCAGCCAGGCCCCACAGTCTCATTTAAAAGGCACTCTTTGCCAATTTATGCTGGATTAGACCAGTGGCTTTCAACTCTGGGTGCACATTAGAATCACCTGGCAAAACTTGTTTTGCTTTGTTTTTCAGTTGGCAAACTTGTTTTTAAAATGTCAACATCCAAGCCCCATATTAGACAAACTGAGTCAAAATCACTGAAGATAGGACCAGACTTTTGTGATTTTCAAAGCTCCTTAGGTGATTCTGACATGCACTGAGAATTTAGAACAACCGGATGAGGCTCACCACCATGACATGCAAATAAAAACCCAAAGACAAAAGAAATTTCTTCAAACAGGTAGCAGTCTACCATTGGCCCAATGCCAATTCTACCAGTCTCAAAATGCAGAAAGTCATTCCAAATTCAAATCAGGGAGCAAAGAATAACAACATAGAGTTCCAGTCAAGATGATGGAGTAGGTAAACACTGTGCTTGCCTCATCTCACAACCACATTAAAATTATAACTAAACTATAGAAAACCATTGAGAATTACCTAAAATCTAGCTGAACAGAAAGAAGTCCTACACCTGGGGACACACAGGATAGGCCACCTTGAAACTGGTAGGAGGGGCAGAGATGTGAAACAGGCTGGTCTCACTCCCGCATGTGGCAGTTGAGAATCGTGAGGGATATCTTGGCTGCATAGGTCCTCCCAGAGAAGCGAGGGGTCTTGGCCCCACACTGGGCTCCCCAGTTCTGGGAAGAGAAGTCCCTAAAACATCTTGCTGTGAAAATCAGCAGAGATTGTGGCTGAGTGAGACAAAGGGTTGGGAGTGTCCCAGGTGCTCTTAGGACACCCAGCACAAAATTACTTGCTGACATACTCACTCACTCTGAGCTCCTGCACTGGGAGAGCAGCTCAAAAGGTGCTAGGGACACACAGGGAGGAAATGAGTTGTCTAGCTTCAGGGTGAGTGCTGAAGGGGCAGGTTTCTCCCAGACAGAAATGCTGGCAGAAACCATTGTTCCTTTGTTGAGCCTTCCCCCACCTGGCTTGCAGACCTAGGCAGATGCCATACCTGAGTCTCCATCAACTTAGCTAAAACTGGCCACCTCACCCTAGTGAGTTCCTGAGACCTTGCCCCTCCCAACCAGTGGGCCTGTCTAAGCCTCTTTCACTGGATTTTGCAAATGACAAATCTTTGTTCATGCTACAGACTTTCCTAAAATCTCTGAAAGGTTCACAAAACTTAAACAAGAAGCATCTGGCTCAGATGCCCTGTACCTCTTGCTGAGCTGCCCCAACCCTGGAACTAGCGGCAACTGCCTTGGTTTGGGGCTTGGCCTCTCAAGGCATTTCCAAGTCCAGCATGAGTGGCAGCCATCTTCAGATTGCTTGGTGGCTCATGCCAGTTGGCCCTAGGCAGGGCATGGACTACAGCTGAACTTGGCCTGAGGCAGGGCCCCTCTCAGGAGGCCCCAGCCTGCATGCCCAGTGGCCAGCTTTGGTCTGAGCTAGAGCACTACCTGGGGTCACATTTGAGGACAACACACCCAAAGGACAGACAGGTCAGGCACTAGAGCCCCAATAAAGTGAATTTTGCTCTGTAGGGTAATCTCCAGCAAAGCAGCTCCTTCGCTGGTCATGGCCAGTCATCACAGCCTGAAAGTCAACCCTCCCATTGACAAGCAAATAGCAACCAAGGCTCAACTACAACAGGAGGGCACACACAACCCATACAAGGGACATACCCGGAGCACTGGGCTCAACTGACCAGGGAAGACTGTGCCACTGGGCCCTACTGCACACCTACAACATAAGGCCACTATACTATGACCAGGACACATAGCGGGTCTACCTAATACATAGAAACAAACACAAGTAGGCAACCAAAAGGGGAAGACAAAGAAACATGTCCTAAACGAAAGAACAGAACAAAACTCCCCCCCCACCAAAAAAAATTAAACAAAATGGAGACAAACAATCTACCAGGTGCAGAGATCAAAACATTGGTTTTAAGAATGCTCAATGCACTTAGGGGAAGAGTAAAGGAACTGAATGAGAACATTAACAAAGAGATAGAAAACATAAAAGTGGAGATAGAAAACATAAAAAAGAACCAATCAGAAATGAAGAATACAATAACCGAAATGAAAACTACCTTAGGAAGAATTAACAATGGATTAGATGAAGCAGAAGATCAAATCAGTGATTTAGATGATAAGGTAGCAGAAAGCACCCAATCAGAACAACAACAAGAAAGAAGAATAAAAGAAAAAGGAGAATAGTTTAAGGGGCCTCTGGAACAACACCAAGTGTACCAACATTTGCATCATAGGGATACCAGAAAAGAAGAGAGAGAGCAAGAAATTGAAAACCTATTTCAAGAAACAGTGACTGAAAACTTCCCTAACCTGATGTAGGAAATACACATACAAGCCCAGGAAGCACGGTAAGTCCCAAACAAGATGGACCCAAAGAGGCCCACACCAAGACACATCATAATTAAAATGCCAAAGGTTAAAGACAAAGAATCTTAAAAGCAGCAAGAGAAAAGCAGTTAGTTACCTACAAGGGAACACCCATAAGACTGATGGCTGATTTCTCAACAGAAATTTTGCAAGCCAGAAGAGATTGACAGTAAATATTCAAAGTGAGGAATAACAAGGACCTACAACCAAGATTACTCTACTCAGCAAAGCTATCACTAGAATCTAAGGACAGAAAAAGAGCTTCCCAGATAAGAAAAAGTTAAAGGAGTTCATCATCACCAAGCCATTATTACAGGAAATGTTGGAGGGACTTCTTTAAGAAGAAGAAGGAAAAATAACAAAGATAAAAAATATGAATAATAAAATGGCAATAACTACATATTTAGCAACACTTTAAATGTAAATGGGTTAAATGCTTCAATCAAAAGATAGGGTGGCCGAATGGATAAGAAAACAAGACCCTTACATATGCTGCCTTTAAGAGACTCACTTTAGATCGAAAGACACACACAGACCAAAAGTAAAAGGATGAAAAACATGTTGCATGAAAATGGAAACAAACCAAACCAAACCTGAGGTAGCAATAGTTAAACCAGACAAAACAGACTTTAAAACAAAGGCCATAATAAGAGACAAAGAAGAACCCAGTAATCCCATTTCTGGGTACTTACTTGAAGAAACCAAAAAAACAACATGAAGGGACAGATGAATCCATATTTTCATGCAACATTATTTACAATGACCAAGATATGGAGGCCACGTGGGTGTCCATAAATAGATGAATGGATAAAGAAGAGGTGGTACATATATACAATGGAATATTACTCAGCCACAAAAAGAATGAAATCTTGCCATCTGTAATAACATGGATGGACTTAGAGGGTATTGTGCTGAGTGGAGTAAGTCAGACAGAGAAAGACAAATGCCATATGTGGAATCTAGAAAACAGGATAAACAAACAACAGAAACAAACTCACATTTACAGAGAGTATTTTGATGGTTGTCAATTTGGGAGTGGGAGATCTGTGAAGGGGGAGGGAATTAAGAGGTACAAACTGGTAGTTACAAAATAGTCATTAAGCTATAGAGTTTAACATGGGGAATATAGTCATTAGTATTGTAATAACTACTGGATTTATTGGGATGATCATTTCCTAAGTTATATAAATTTCTAATCCTTGTTTTGAACACCTGAAATTAATATAATATTGTATGTCAACTATAATTGAAAAAATAAAAATATACACATTTAAAAAAAAAAGAATAACTGCAGAAAAAAAGAATTTATTAAGGCAAGATATTGCTAAACAAAAAGAATATGGTTTCTGAAGAAGAAAAAAACGGGTGAACTGAGTGATACTTAGGAAAAAATATTCTAGGCACTAAAACTTGAAACAAGAGCTTGAAATCGAAACAGAATACATTTGAGGCCCTGGAATGGCATTTCTGGGTTTATATATTGATGAAGTCTGAGATTTATGCAATGACATCTTCAGAGTCATTTAGGACAAATACTAACTCATTCTAACCATCCCCATTTCCAAAGGTAGATAATAAAGCTTGGGATGAAGTACAAATGCTGTATGCTTTATAAGTGGCTTTTAATGTGGCTTCAGTAAACAGACTCCTTTAAGAATCTGATACAAACTACCAAAGTTATCCCCAGAACAATGGACATAGCACACACTCAATATTTTGCATACAGTTTAAGGGGTGAAGCAGAGGCTCATTTATTTATCTTATACATAAATCCTGGTAACCTAGGAGTGGCAGCCATGGATAGGTAGGGTGGGCAGCTTGACTCATTAAGCTATTCATTAAGCACAGAGAGAATGAGGAGAACCTGAGATTATTGATCCATATTTATGTTGGATGGTCTTGCTTGGTGAATTTCATATTAAGTGATGGAGAAAAAGTTACCCTATAATTCCAGAACCAACGATAAGAACATAAAAAGTGGAATTATTCAAATAAAAGATTAAAAGGTACATACATATATGTATATGCATGAAACCATTTGACTTTTATTTCATGATATTTTAGGAATTAGCAGTTATTAAAAACTCACCAGCTGTTATCTCTGACATTATCCTTTAGGACAAAATTAAACACCCAAAGATTAAAAGATGGAAATGACTTTCCAAAATGAAGAGAAGATGACTTCTGATAATTATAGATCACTAACATCATTACCTGAAAAGATGCTGGGATGAATTCAACAATCTCTTAGCAACCAATGAGAGAATATGAGATACTAGGAAACAACCAGCAGGGCTTGGTGAAGATAAGCTGAGCAAGACCTACTGATTTATTTTCTCTGAAAGATCACAGAAGCAGAGAGAAAATGGCAGCTTCTTTGATTTTATCAAAGCTTTGATTCTGCTCTCCACATTGATAGGTGAAACAGACATGATCTGAAATAGGTTTTGAGAAATTATGCCAGAGGTCAGTAGTACCTGGGCCAGTCTTTGGTGCCTACCCCATCCCTCTAATGAGAGAGGGAGTCCAAGGTCTTCCCCAGACATTTCTCTGCACTCCTATCAGTACATGGGAAGATCTCCTTGACAACTTACTTTGAAGTAGTGTTCAATTTATTCATCTCTAATTTAGATAATCTATTAGGCAGATTAAGCAGTTATTCAAAGAATCATCTCCCAAAGTGGAGTCTTTAGAGATCTAGTTTCAGTTTGGATGAATATGGCCAACCTGGGCCAACAGACTTAATGCAGAAGAGCAAAAACATGGTGGTACTTCATCCCCAAATGATACAGATACAGATGAACCAAATGTAGACCTCAAATGACGAGGCAATCAGGGCTCTCTGTAAAATGACCAAGTTGGCAATGTAAGGTCATTTGTAGAAGAACTATCGTGATAGTGATTTCACTAAAAGTTTTCAGGGTCTCAAGCTCCACCTTTGGCTCATTCTGAAAGATAAGAACTCCAGCACTGAAGACTCTGGGAATACCTTAAATGGGCCCCTCTTCCTCAGGAGCTAGAATTTTTGGGTAAGGAGAATGCACAGACATGTATAATAAACACCTTTAGTGGTTCCTGCCCGCCTGCCCCCCAGCCTTCAGAATAAAATCTAAAATCCTAAATCCTGAATCTAAGGCATTAAGGTCTTTCATGATCTGGATTTCACATATCTTTCCAGTCTTTCTTGCAGCTGTTCTCGTTCTCATCACCCACTCCCTATTCTGATGTAGCTTAATTACTTAGGAGTCCATGGAACAATCCTGAATTTCCCTGCTTCTTGTCTTTGTTCATGTCTTTCCTCTCTTGGGAATGCCCTTTGCTCTTAGCTCTGCTTAATGAAATCCTAACTATCCTCCATTGCCAAATTCAAGTGCTTTCTCCTTGAAGAAGAGACTATGAAATAATATTGGGCCCTTGATGTTCTCAACACACACACATGCAAATCCCCTCTGGGAGATTTCCAATATATAGATCTCATTGCAAAGCTGAAAATTATATTAAAGTCTGCTGTGTTTTGTGCATGCATGTTGGATAGGTAAAGTTAGGAGTCTAGAAGACAAGATCCGTAAATTTCATTAAGAAATAGAAGGGATAAATATCTGCTCTCCAGGTTCACTCTCGGTACTCCACATTTTAGTCTCTGACATGACTTGCTTGTGTTATAGATATAACGAGCATTTTCTGACTTCTTCTAAAACAGAGTTTCTCAAATTATAATATGCATGTAAATAATTTGAGGAATCTTGTTAAAATGTAGAATGTGATCAAGTAGTTCTGAGCGAGGTTAGAGATTCTGCATTTTTCATAGGATTCTGGTTGATGGTACTGCTGGACTAAAATCCACACTTTTACTAGCAAGGCTCTGGACTTGTTAAAGCCTAAGAGGCTCTGCTCCAGATGGATCACTAGATAGTGACAATTTACCTAATAATAATAATGGCAGCAAAAATTTATCAAGCACTTACATTTAATCTCATTTAACCCTCATAACAATCCTATACTAAAGGTACTACATATTATTTTTTGTGCTATTATTATAGATAAGGCTTAAAGAGTTTAAATAACTTTTTCAAATTCACATATCTGGTAAAAGGCTGAGCTGGAATCAAACCCATGTCTGTCTAAAACCAAACCCCTGGTCTAAATCACTATAATATCCCACATCTTCCTGATATAAGATGTTTTCCTGAGGCATGAGTCAACTCACACCTTCTCTAGTCTACTTTGATCGGCCTCTGAGAGACGTAACCATGTTATAGCCATATAAGTCTGACCTTTTTCTTATAGGCTTTTTGGGACACATTTTCACCACCTCTGAGGCTATGTAGAGATGAATCTTCTAAGAGCCATGATAGTCCTAAATAATATCTCCTCCACTATCAAGACCTTCATTCAGCTCCATCCCTCAGTGATTTGAGGACTCCCAGGGACTCTGAGCAATTCACTGGACAGGACCACATACTTTCTAACTTCTAATCAATTCATCCTTCAATTCGATAAAACTCTTACACCTTCAAATGCCAGTTTGCCTGCCAAAACACTGTGGCCCCCAGTTTGTGGTTGATGTACATTCCTCATGCTTGGGTAACATGGTAGGGCCCCTCTGCATTTTACACTGCATTTCAGTGCTCTTAATGGAGAATGGAGAGGTCCCACACTGGAAAAGAGTTTATTTTGTCAAAGTATACACATGAGGTTCCATCATTAGACAGTGGGTTCAACAGTTGGTTATTGCTCATAAGATCTCCTATTGACTTCTCACAGCCCAAGTGAGTGACAGATACATGTTATTTGCTTTGAGTCCAGTTTAACTTTTCTATCTTGTGTTTCCCAAAAAAGTGTCCTGATGCTAGGCAACTCTTCCAGCCACCCTTTTGTATCCCCCAACCTTGGAGTCACTTGGCTCCAGCTCGATGCGAAAGCCCATTTCTCCCAATAAGAAGCAGAATTACCAGGTTCAGAGTGTTTGTTCAAGGATGGGCTCCTTCATGTTCTAATCTGATTTCCATGTGCTGAGGCTAAGAGTGATAAAAAGGTCCTTGGGGTATAATAAAAGAATAGTAAGGATGATGATACATAACATGTTTTGAACACTTACTAGGCTCTAGGCACTGTGCCAAGCCCTTCACATGTAATTGAATTCTTAATAAACATTTCAAAAGATAAACTCTCCCCATTTTACAAATTAAGAAATTAAAAGGCAGAAGATAAGTTACCAGCCTGAAGTCACATAGCTGTACAATGAAGGGCTAGGCTTATGAACTAAGACTGTCTGATTCCTGAGCCTTCTCTCCTAACAATGGCATTACACTGTTAGGCCATGACAGTCAGCCTTTCAAGCCCTCAGGTTTCATAGTGTTATGACACTCAAGTTGGTCACGGACAAGTTCAGGTTACATTGTGAGAGTTGTAGCCAGCAATGATTCCTGGATCCAGATCAAAGATTGTACTGCTCTCTCTGATGACCCTGCCATAGTTTTTAGACAGTTATGTCTTTTCTGCAATACATAACTATCTTCTGAATGAGAAAAAAAAACCCAGACACAGATAGTTTTCATCACCTTTGTTGAAAGACTCTTACCATCGCCAAAGTCACTTTCTTCTCCTGTTATGTTGAACCCCCATGAATTCCTGGCTCAGGCCATGACTGATTAGATGCCTCCATCAGTATCAGAATAAAGACACACCTCTCCATTTCTAGAACAGGATTTAGACTATTTTACCCCAATTGAGTGAGAAACATATTTTGTCTTTTTTCTCAGTAGTGAACATTGTGTACTTATTCTATGGCATCCCTTGAAGCACTCCCTTTCTCCTCAGGAACAATATTTATCCACGTTTCTCCCATTCCTTTTCTCACCAACACTCTCAACAAGTGACTGTTTAACTCATCTGCAGGGACTCATATCAACCTATGCTAGGCTGAGGGCATCAGCAAAATTGCAACCAGAGGAATAAAATAGGGTGAGGTGGTGGAGGAGTGATATCTTTGATAGGATGAGTGGGAACTCTGAAAACTCCAACTGGAATCTGTTCACAATTCAAATAGACATGAGGAGGCTTTTGCACACAAAACAATTCCTCTCTCCCCCATTTATTTCAAGCATTATAAGAGCCAAAATTTTGTCTTTTTTTTGTATTTTTGTGCCTCCAGTACCTACCACAGTGCCTGTAGATAGTAGTCATTCAGTATACAATTGTCCCTCTTTAAAAAAAAAAATAAGTCATATCTGCAACAATATGGATGAAATTTGAGATTATTATGCTAAGTTAAATAAGTCAGAGAAAGATAAATATGGTATGATATCACTTATATGTGGAATCTAAAAAACAGAATAAATTAACAAACAAAACAGAAACAAACTCATAGATACAGAGAACATTTTTATGATTGCCAGATGAGAGGGAGTTTGAGGGATGGTTGATAAAGGGAAAGGGATTAAGAAGTACAAATTGGTAGTTGCAAAATAGTAACAGAGATGTAAAGTACAACATATGGAATATAGTCAGTAATATTGTAATAAGTATGTATAGTGTCATATGGGTGCTGGATTTATCAGGTGATCAATTTGTAAGTTTTATAAATGTCTAATAACTATGTTGTACACCTGAAACTAATATAATATTGTATGTCAACTATAATTGAAAAATAAAGAAATATTTTAAAAATTAAGTCATATCTCCTCAGTAGTTAATTGTGTTATAAACTTAATATTCCTGACTCCCTCATTTCTTCTACTGTACTGTGAACTTCATAGGCAGCAGTAGGAGATGGCTTGGGGATCCTAACTGCTCCTTCCCAACATGAAGCTCAGTCCTTAGCATGCCAGGACACTTTTCCTCTGGGATTGTCCCAGGATTTGTCCCCTGACAAATTTCTCCTCTACTGGTACAGCCCTGTGACCCTTCAGAATTCAGTCAACTATATGTCATGGTTTCATGCCCTTGGCCTGGGGCCACCATCTCCCACTCATCTTCCTAACCAGCTCACTATCCCACTCTCAGTTCCTGATAATCTCTCCTTGGCCTGAATCCAGAAGTCATCCAGCTCCAGTCCTTTCCTCCATTCACCTGTGAGGGGAGGTCAGACAGCAAGATCTGTTTCTCTTAAACTTTTATTCCCACTCTTAGCATAGTGGCTTACATTTTCTTTGTTCTTCTGCATGCTCCTCCCAACCCTGCCAAGTTTCTGTGTTCAACAAGAACCACAATGAGGTTCATTCTCCTAATCCTTTATGAGTATGGGAGATCCCAATAGTTATTGAGATCACAGTAGTGACTGAAATAGAAAAGTAAGTCTAAACACCTGTCCAGTTTATAACTTTATCATCAAGATCATAATGTCATTTATTAATGTCTATTATATGCCAGTCACTGTGCTGGATGCTTCACAAATATCATTGCCCATGCCTTTAGGTAGACGGCATTAGCTCCATTTTACATGGCAAGAAATTCACTCATTTGGCATGTGGAACTGGAATTGAAACCAGGTCTCTCTCACTTCAAAGTCTAAAATGTCTCAGTTCTATTAAGACTCCCCAGATAGCTCGTTTCCATTAACCACTGACTTTTGCCTGTTTGTTCTATAGCCTTTACTCACTTAGAAGTTCAGGAAAGAGTGTAAATGAACCTGCCACTCCAGGAATCTTTGATACCCAATCTGAGGAGGTGTCACCACTGAAGGCCACCAGGCACATCCTAATTTGTGGCCACAGTGACCTCCTTGGTGGACCCCTGTAGCCAGTCCTTTCTGCCTGACTCCTCCTCAGCTCTTTCCTGAATTGTTAGAAAATGGACAACAGGCCCCTGGAGCTAGCCAGTTGTAAGTTTATGGTTAAGGAGAACAGGCAGTTTTATGGAAGGTTCCCAGGAAAACTTTCACTGCTAGTTCTAGTTTTAGAAAGATTGCTGAGTAAAAAAATCATAAGTTGCAGCAGATCAGAAGTTGAGCTTGGTTCCTGCTTTCTACTTGCATTCCTTCAATATGAAGATCCAAATAGTTGAAAGATGAATACTCTGAGGCAGACATTGCCATTTCTGGACTATATGACATGTAACAATCTACTTAATACTTCTTTCAGGTTTCATTTTTCCTTGCCAGTAAAATGAGAATGATGCCTCCTATCACAGGTTTGTTAGCAATGATTAGATTATATAGCATGAAGTGCCTGACACATATTAGGTGTTCAAGCAAGTGCCCTCCCTTCCCTGAGCCTGGATCACAAACTCCCCTTCATCTGTCTTCCTAAGGCCATACACTGAATAAATGTAAGCCAGGAAGCATTAACAATCGAAAAGTAAACATTAGGCATGTGTCTAGTAGATAATAGCCTTTGAATATCATGTTGGGTAAAATTTTTACAGAAAGGAAAAATCTACCTACTCTCCTAGGGTAGATTTTTGTAAAAACTGTTGTCTGTTTTCTAGATGTAAGTTAAATGCTTTATCACAAGTCTAGAAAGACAAACAACTTTATTAAATGAGACTCATTAGAGAGAAGACCAGCCTGAGTCTGTGAAAGTTAAGAATTCCAAAATAATTTAAAATTAAAAACAGTTTTTGTTTTGAGGTACATAAAGAAAATCAATTCAGGAAATGTCTTGGTAGTCTAGATTCTTCCAGGCATATTTTATGGCCAAGGAAGCACCATTTACGTAAAACTATTGCTATATTTGAGATAGTTTTGGATGTTTGAAAACCAGTCGTTCCTATGAAATTACAAACATTTCTCCTACTATCATAATTTGTGCTATTTACCATGACATTCTGGAAGAAACAGATGTAAAAAAGTATAAACTAAAGTGTATTTCTGGATTCATGCTCAAGCACTGTGAGTTTGTTGGGTTCGAGTTAATGACATCTCTTCTTTGACCTTCCCTTAACTAATGTGATAATTGCTAAGGCGTGCCTCCATCATTTCACCAAATCTTTCCAGATTGTTTTTTTCATTTTTGGAGATACTCCTGTTTCTTTGTTCCTTCTTATTATCACATTGACACTTTCTTTGAAATAATTTTAATTCCTTTTTCTAAAAGAATTATGATTATGGAAGACAACTCATCAGAGGAAGAAATCATCCATGGAATAAAAAACAGTAAATCCTAGCTAGTAATAGTATCTTGGGGTGGGGGAGGAGAAGCTAATAATTGCTCCAGTCAATTTCTGAGCAATTCCAGTTGTAAAAACACGTCCCATCTCTTTTTATCAGTTTGTTTTAGGTTTTATTCCCTAAGAAGGGATTGTAGTCTTGAAAAAAATTTAAATTTCACTCATATGACTGTTTTATTCCCTAAGAAGGGATTGTAGTCTTGAAAAAATTTAAGTTTATCTATTTACTTTTTGTTTAGTTCTACAAGTACAAATAAGAGACAGAAAGTTTTTCTTAAGTACAAGCAGGACTTTGGGACAAACAAATATCTTTTGTGCTGTTTGGTAACATTTAACTCTCTACTTGTCACAATCTTTCTCCTTAAGTCTATTTTTTCCCACAGTCATAGATCTTACTAACATAATGGTTAAAATTACTTAACTCAAATTCTGATTCCCCAAAACTAAAACAAGCCATCATCATTGAACTATAATCAGAGAAGTTATGGAAATTTTAAAGACAGACAGAAGTTGTAATGTTTTTAAATGGAGAGTAGAGAGATTAACTTATATGGTTTTAATTCCAATGATTGATACTACAAAAAGTTCTTAATTATACTGGAACTTAAAAAATACTTGCCACATGAGAATGTTTAAGCGGTTTTTAGTCTCAGGACTAAAAATGAAAATCTCTGCGGTTGGCCTAAATAAATTTTATTTAACAAACATAGGCAAATTTCACTCATATGACTGTTTGGGGGCAGTGACAGTCATGAGAATTCTAATTCTGAGCCTGTTCTTCCCTACTATGTGCTTCCCTTCTGGGTGGTCCATGTGTCTGGCCTTGGTGGCCTTTGAAGCATGGTATTGCTTCCTACATCTTGTGCCAAAACTGAGACATCACTTGCATAGAGCACCTGTGCAAAAACACATACAACCTATTCCAAACAAGAATGATATGCATAAATAATGTAAAATGACAAATGATCAAATTGAAATTTATCTTTTGAAATAATTTTAACATAAACATGGAAGGTGAAGAAAGCTTGGACCATAAAGCCAATGACCAACTATTTTATCAGGAAACAATTTGAATAACCCCTCAAGAAGAACATTTCACTGTTCAATCATATTTCTTGACTTCTCTTTCTCTTTATTGCTGGTGGAGGTAGAAGGTGTTATGATAACTTATAGACTCCACGATTTTTTTTCTTGAAAAAGATACTACTACTCACAAATTTCATAATCAAAGATGAAACACACCTTTTCAACATTGCATTTAGCAATGATTTTATTGTGAGAACTTTCCATCCTTTCCTATTGACCTTGAGCAACCTGAAAAGAGAGAAGCTGGCTGTGTGTGCACATGGTCAATTAGGCAGCTTTACTGACAAAACTGCAAAGCATGATGGGAAACCCTAAAAGCATGATTCTCCCACAAGCCCTGTGGGCCAACCTTATAGTTCAGGTTTGGGCTTCATCATAGTTAGCAATCCCCTGGCTTCTCTACTATTTCTGGAAGTAATGCTACCTCACAGAGATCTTGATCTTACCTTTGAGCTACACTTGTACAATGGATGACTGATAGAATCGACATAGTGGTGCCTCATGCAGCGTCGAGGGTCCGAGTCCATCATGAACGAGCTGTCTGTTTTGCTGTCTGTATCTCCCATTAGCGCCAGTAGGGAGATTATAGTAAAGGATGCAGCTAGTACATGATTTCTCATTGTTGTAAAGAAAAACTTCCTAAGATGAACAGTAGAGGGAGGCAGAGGACTAAAATTTGAACGCCTTCACCTCCTAGGATCTAATTCCTTTCAAAGAAAGGGCAGGATCTGGCTGAAGCTTTCTGGTTGTCATTGTCCTTTGTATGCCGCAGTTTTGTCTTACTCTTTGCACTTGCAATCCATCACCACTGTATCTGCTGCACAGCTGGAATGAAAACAGAAATTATTTTCTCCAGAAACATTTACCTAGAAAAACTAATGGAACCCAGGAGGTATTGAGTAGAATTTGTCCATGTCATTTTGAGTAGAGAATATTGGTTTCTAAAGGACCATTAGCATAAACTATCATCCATTCCAACCCCTCCCCCACAGATTATGCTACATATTTATAACCATTTGGAGGTGGAAACAGTGGTTTAATGGAAGCATGTGTTGACTTTAATTGCTGGAGTCCACGTTCCTAAGAGCAAGAATAGTTTGAACTCATGGTAAAAATTAAACATGTGGTTCTGGCCACAGCAAAACTAAATTGGGTGGTCTTATCCTTATCCCTGGATAGTGGGGTCTATTTAGCTTCTCAGTAAGCCTTGGCATCAACGTCAGCTTACAGGGATAGAGAGGAGAAAGGTCAACACTAATGAACACAGGTCACATCCCAAGGGAAGAAAGTACATTTTTCCATATCCAAGTCCATACCCGCACACCCACCTAATTTTCCACTTCTGTGCTCTGGGCTCATCCTGTTTTTGTTTTAAGCCCCATGCCACCCATCATCAATGACCAACTGTATCTGAAATATAATTATGTTAACCGGCCTTCAGTGTGGTTAAGGCAACATGTGTATTTGCCAGCACAGTCATGCATGTCTGCAGTCTTTGTAGCCTGAACACATGTATAATTTGAAAAAGTAAGTGGTCATTGGAGCAGAGACTTACTATTAACATGGAATCACATTATACTAGTTTTCATGAAATTTGCTTTGTTCTTTTAACCATATACTTCTTGGACAAAGGACTGGGGTCCAGAGAGCTCCTCAGATCACTTCACTAAGCCCCCAGGCATGGCTAACACTGATGTTTTTTATCACAACAGAAGACAAAGTGTATAAAAAATATTTTCAAACATTTAGGAAAGTTGGAGAGAATCTGATATTATATCCAAAACAAAAGGAACATAATTAAAGCTTCAGAAAAACTTTCACAGGTAGTTCAAATAAAAGTTTGATTTTTGCTCACAATACAACATTTTTTAAAAACTTCCTACTCATGGAAAGTCTGAATAAACAGGACAAAATATTGATAAGATCAAGATTAGAAGTTCAAGCCCATTTAAGTCAGTTTTGTTCTAACAGAGTGGCCCCAGACCCACTTTGCTTCAGTTACCTGTCTTATAATTATGGGGCAGGGGATTCCAAGTGGAAGAGAATTTATGCCATGGAGCTATTTCAGAGTACAGCATCCCTGGCAATGGCAAAACCTCAGCATGTGTGTTTGAGGGAAGTCTTATAAATTGCAGGAAGGACAGGGACAAGTAATGAAAGGACCCATCTAGACTCTAACACTGTCATTAATTAGCTGGAGGAACTTGCACAAGTCATTTAAACTGTTCCAGCCTGAGTTTCCTCATCTGTAGAGTAAGGGAGTTGGAAAATATGGCATCTGCAGTTCCTTCTTGCTCTAAAATGCCACCACCTGATATTTACAAATTTAGTTACCACCATCTCCATATGCAGAACATAATCTTAAAGCTAAGGAGACCATCTTTTCATACAACTTTGCATCATTTTTCTTTATGTGCATGCCAATGGCAATGTCTCATTAAAATTTATCAAACCTGAGCCTAAAGCTCCAAATTGGCAAAGAATGCAGAAAAGTATTTTTAAATTTCTTTTCAGCTGTATATTCTAGGTTTTCCTATGCACATTACACTTAAACTCACCAAGTTCAAAGGACCATTGCTTTCAGGGGTTCCATGTTCATAGACTGCAATATTACTGACCATTTCCTAAGTTTTAATATGACTATATTATCCCAAGTGGTTATCTATCTTTTTGAAGCCTTAATTAGTCTCAGGAAAAGAATTTATTAGATTTTTCTTTTCATCACTCCAGTCTACAGATATTTCCCTCAGGAGTAAATGGCAAAGGGAGAAAGAGAAAAGCAGACATTCCAGTACTGGCCCTCCCTCTGCACTGCTATGGCCAGGAAGTATAGTTAAATGAACAAATCAAATGAAAGAAAAACATGTAGAACATAATGGTAAAAAACAAGCAGTAATATCAATAACAAAACCCTATTTTTGTGTATGGATTGTTATATTTGCTGGCCTTTGCATTTCACCACAGGAAAGCAAATATAAAAATATAAAAAGCCCTTAAACATAGAAGATAGGCATTCTCACTCATCTAAGAGAAATGTAAATTCAAGTTCTTTAAGATTGTGTTCAACCATTCAGATCTAAAAAGATTCCAAAGTCTGATCATGCTCTCTCTTGGCAAGGCTGTGGGAAACAGACCCATTTTGGAGACAGTACAGTATAAATTGGTACAAATTCTGTAGAAGCCAATTTGGTAATATCTATTAAAATTGCAAATGTATATAACTTAGACCCAACAATTCCACTTCTGAGGATTATGCTATATGTGGGATTATGCAAAAGTATGGTATTCACTATAGAGCTGGTTGTCATAGCATAACATAAAGCACAAAATATTCATCAGTAGGGGACAGGTTAAATATATTATATGATATTCATACAATGAAATACTATTCAACTATATAAAGAAGAATTCAGAAACTCTAAAGATTTGTGTTCTCAAAACAAGGAGGAATAAGGATATATATTTGTATCTATTTGTATTTACATGGAGAAGCTCTGGAAGGACATCTAAGAAACTCTACAATTAGTTACCTGTAGGGGTTGGAGGACAGGCATGGGAGAGAAACTTTCCACTGTTTTTTTTTTTTATTTTTTATATTTTTGAACTTGTGAATGTATAGCTATCCAAAATTTCATTAAAAAAACAATACTTTCTCTTTTCAAAGCTTGGTTTAAAAACACTGATTAAGTTAATGGATGTTAACTTTGAGTATTTTAATAGTATTATATTTTTATTTCTTATAAATATGGGAAGACATGTTAGTCTCAGTCAAATATTCTTCCAGGTGGACTTCTTGTACATTACTATCACTTAGTACCTATGTCCAGAATTGTAAACACAGTTAATTTTTTCTCTAAAAGGTGTAGTAAAAAATATTTTTGCTAGCAAATATTATGAAGTTTATACTGATAAAGAGTAATAAACTAATAAGACAAACAAACAAAAACTCATAGACACAGACAACAGTATAGTCGTTTCCAGAAGGAAACAGGGGTGGAAAGATGAAAAGGGTAAAGGGAGTCAGATATATGGTGACAAAAAGAGATTATCAGACTTTGGGTGGTAATACACAATGCAATATACAGATGACATATTATAGAATTGTACACTTCAAACCTATATAATTTTATTAACCAATGTCATCTCAATAAACTTGATTTTAAAATGATAACCATCAAAAAAAGAGGTACTTAATGTCACACAAAATGTAACTTTATTACCTGGTTTTCTCTTTAAAGATGATAAGCTAAACCCAGAAGTAGTAATAAAGATAAAGTATAAAAGAATGACAGAGGAAATGTTGTTTCACCACTAATAAGATAGAGATTTTATATTTCAACACACTCATACAACATGACTCTATTTGCTCGGTTTTTATATTGAACTCTGAAATAAGAATGCAAGCAACAGTGTAAATATGCCACAGAACTAACAGAACGTCAAAACATAAAGGTAAAATTCTTGCAACGTGACATTGAAATTTTTTCCTTAAGTGTTCAAATTGAATAATTCAACACTGTTGAAGAAGAAATAAACAACTATGTGTTATTATATGCCAACAAACTGTACAATCTGGAAGAAGTGAATAAATTCCTAGAAACATACAATTTTCTAAGACCGAATAAAGAAGAAACAGAAAATCAAAACATACTAATTACTACTAACAAAATTGAATCAGCAATCAAAAAACTCCCAACAAACAAAAGTCTTGGTCTGGATGGCTTTAGAGGCCAATTTATCAAACATTCAAAGAATTAACACCTATTCTTCTCAAACTATTAGAAAAATTCGAGAGATTGGAAAGCTCGCTAATTCTTTTTATGAAATCATTACTCTGACTTCAAAACCATACAAAGACATTACAAAAAAGAAAACTATAGGTCAATATTCTGGATAAATATAGATGAAAAAATCTTCAACAAAATATTAGCAAGCCAAATTCATCAATATATTAAAAAGATCGTACAACATGATCAAGCAAAATTTATACTTGGGAAGCAAGGCTGGTTTAATATTTACAAATCAAATAACGTGATACATCACATTAACAAACTGAAAGATGAAAATCACATGATTATATCAATAGATGCAGAAAAAGTGTTTGAGAGAAGTCAGCATCTATTTATGATAAAAACTTTCAGCAAAATGGACATAGAGGAAGCATATATCAATAAAATAAAGGTCATATATGACAAACCCACAGTTAACATCATACTCAATGGGGAAAAGCTAAAAGCGTTTTTCCTTAAGATCATGCACAAGACAAGGATGCCCATTTTTATCATCTTTGGTCAACATAGTATTAGATGTCCTAACCACAACAATCAGACATGAAAAAGAAATGAAAGGCATCCAAATTGGAAAGGAAAAAGTAAAACTGTCATTATTTACAGATGATATATACCATATATAGAGTACCCTAAAGAGTCCACTAAGAATTGTTAGAACTGATCAATAAATTAATATTCAGAAATTGGTTGCATTTTTATATACCAATAATGAACTTTCAGAAAAAGAAATTAAGAAAACAATCCCATTTACAGTTGCATTAAAAAAAAAACCTGAGAATAAATGTAACCATGGAGGTAAAAGACCTGTTCCCATGTCTCTTTTCAACAAGACACTGAAGAAAAAAACTGAAGGAAACACAAATAAATGGAAGCCCATACCATGCTCCTAGATAGAAAAAATTAATATCGTTAAAATTTCCATACTACTCAAAGCAATTTATAGATTCAATGCAATCCCTATCAAAATACTAATGGCATTTATTTTTCAGAGAACTAGAATAAATAATCCAAAAATTTATATGGAACCATAAAAGACCCCAAAGAGCAATAGCAATCTTGAGAAAGAACAAAGTTGGAGGCATCATGCTACCTGATATAAACTATATTACAAGTCTACAGTAATCACAACAGCATGGTACTGATATAAAAACAGACACAAAGATCAATGGAACAGAATAGAGAGCCCAAAAATAAATTTGCATCTATATAGTCATTTAATCTCTGACAAAGGAGGCAAGAATATGCAATGGGGTAAAGACTACCTATTCAATAAATGATATTGGGAAAACTGAACATATACATGCAAAAAAATGAAATTAGACCACCTTTTTACACTATATACAAGAATAAACTCAAAATGGATTAAAGACTTAAATGTAAGACCTGAAACCATAAAACTCCTAGAAGAAAGCATAGGCAGCAAACTCTCTGACATTGCTTTTAATAATATTTTTTCTGATATGTTGCCTTGGGCAAGGAAAACAAAATTAAAAATTAAAAAATGGAACTACATAAAACTGAAAAGTTTTTGCATAACAAAGAAGACCATCAACAAAAAGAAAAGACAACCTACTGAAAGGGAGAAGATATTTGCTAATGATATATCTGATAAGAGATTAATGTCCAAAATTTACAAAGAACTCATACAACTCAACACTGAAAAGAACAAACAATCCAATTAATAAATAGGCAGATGACCTGAATAGACATTTCTCGAAAAAGGACACACAGATAGACATGTGAAAAGATGCTCAAAATCACTAATCATCAGAGAAATGCAAATTAAAACCACAATGAGATATCTCCTCACATCTGTCAGAATGGCCATCATCAATAAGTCAACCAACAACAAATGTTGTGAAGAAAGGAGCACCTGTGTATGGGATTGCAAACTGGTACAGCTACTATGGAAAACAGTATGGAGTCAAAAAACTAAAAAGAGAAATACCTTATGGCTCAGCGATACTGCTTCTGGGTATTTATTCAAAAAAATCCAAAACACTAAATTGAAAAGGTATATGCACCCCTACGTTCACTGCAGTGCTATTTATAATAACCAAGATATCTAAGCAACCTAAGTGCCCATCAATAGACAATTGGATAAGGAAGAAGTGGTACATATATACAATGGAATGTTACTCAGCCATTAAAAAAATGAAATTTTACCATTTGCAACAACATGAATTGACCTAGAGGTTATTATGCTGAGTGAAATAAGTCAGACAGAGAAAGATAAATACCATATGATTTTACTTATATGTAGAATCTAAAGAACAAAATAAACAAAAGAACAAAACATAAAAAGACTCATAGATATGGAGAACAAACTGATGGGGGGGGTTTCAGGTTTGGGTGAAAAAAAATGAAGGGATTAAGAAGCACAAATTGGTAGTTATGAAATAGTCTTGGGGATGTGGAGTATAGCATAGGGAATATATATAGTCAGTTAATGTAATAACTATGTTAACTGCCAGGTGGATACAAGACTAATTGGGGGAATCATTTTGTAAATTATATAATTTACCAAGTGAATTATACTATGCTGTACCCTTGAAACTAATATAAAATAATACAGAATGTAAATTCTAATTGAAAAATAAAAATTAAAAAAGAAGAAATAAACATAATGCTCAAGAAAAGAATGACATTAAGTTGAGTTGTCCTAACATTGTGTTAATTGAAACGTGAATAGGAGAGAATGTGCAGTATGCCTAGGGCAGTGCTCACAAAAAGGAAAATCAGGGCTGAAGAAAATTTACATCTCTTGAGATCTCAGCTTTATGGCAGCCTAGAGGTATCTGTGTCTGTTTGTCTTGTAGGAGCATCTGTTATTTTTCTCAAGTTAAATTAATTCCAATCTACTTTCATTTTTTAAAGCCTCAATGCATATAATTAAATGTTGCCTATCAACAGGCCAATGATGAACTGAATGAGAGAATGACTCTCTTGCTGAACTCAGTAGCCCCTGAAATGCTCTGTGCTTGGGGTACAGTCTCTGAAACAATGGACCTGGCCAGTGTACAGAGCCCACATATAATAGTGCCAATGCAGAGCCTCTGTCAGCAGGAGAGGCATGTAGGATGGCGTGCCCAACTTTGGAGCTACCATCGAAATGATACCAGTGGAAAAGAACAACTGGAGCCCAGATTTTCCCACCTGTCATCCTCAACAAAATAATATAGCAGAGCTTACAGTGAGCCCAGCTTCCTGGGTGAGAGATGGTGTTGTGTCTACAGATCAGCTCACTTTTGGGCTGACCTTCTGCCTGGCAAAGGGTAAAGTGCTGGTTTCATGAAAAGTTATTCCAGCAACAGGCTAAGACAAGTGGCACGTGCCAAGAATGGCCTTGTTCTTGCCCTGCTTGCCATGCAAGGGCGGGTGGTGCTCCCATATCTTATTTCCCTCTGGACTGTTTTCAGTACTAATATATGCAGATATTGCTTCCTGTGCCGTCTTTCAACAAGTATTTATTTAATACATATTCGTCGAGCACCTACTATGTATCTCTTTTGCTCCAGGAGATAAGAGTTAAGGATCAGGGGTAAAAATAGGTCCTATTCTAATTCCCACCTCCAGCTCACTGCATCCACCAGCAAAGAGTCTTGGCTTGCTGTTTTCTTGGGTCATTTTTTGGACACATTGATAAACTGCCTTAACATCTAATTTGTATCCAACATGCATTGCATCATTTCTAAGAAGATCAAGTTAAGCAGATAAAAATATAATGATTCTGGAATGGTGCCAGTGTAACAGGCAGAATTATTCGATATTTACTATAATTTGAAAGAATCATATCAGCCATGAGTAAGGTAAAGATGGCAGAACATAAAGCTTCTCTCAAAGGAATTGCCAAAAAAAAAATCTAAGATTTAAGTGTAGAAGGAAGTTTGCCACTAGACCACACTTCATACCAGGGTTAGAAAAGCAAGACTTGAAGTCTAATCAGAGAGTGTGAAGTGCTAAGTGACCCCTTCCCAGGAACTCAAAGAATTCCAATTGGATCCAATCAACTAGAGGCCTTGGGGAATAAGCCAGATGCCTCTTTCCAAGGCATTTAATTTATAAACTGTAGACAGCATGTTGGATCTTATAAAGCATCCTGTGTGCTCAGTGAATGGGTTTTTGATATTATTTCTATCTGGCAGTCCATCAGTAGCAACCGAGAAGCCAAACTTGGGCTGACCCAGAGGCAGTGATACTGACCACAAATTGTGCCAGGCCTCCAGCCCGCCAGCTTCAGGTATCTCCAAGGATGGGGAGCCACAAGGTCAGTAGGGAGGGAACAGCTCCTGCCCCTGTCATCTCATAGTGTCTACACTACAATCAGAGATGGAGAAACATCTGAGGCAGTTCCTGCCCCCATTGTTCCATCTTAAGAGACAGAAGATGACATCCTTGTGGTTAAACAGCAGTCCTCCAGTTTCGGATAGGACGCTGTGTTCTCTCAACTTTCATTACTAACCAAGTGTGGGCAAACTCAGCAGTGGTGGTGATGGAGAAAGAAAAGAGATGGGAAAAGCAAAAGAAAAGGAGAAATATAGTTCAAGAAAGCAATAAATCACAATCTTGGAGTAAATATGGGTACAAAAGAGAAGGACTGGGACTATAAGTCATTTCTGGGGATAAGCCAGCTCTCGTGTGTGTGTGTGTGTGTGTGTGTGTGTGTCCTTGAATTAAATAAATTTACTGTAAGGTGAAGGACTAGTGTGGGAGGACTCAAATTTGAGACTGGCTGAAACTTAAAATTCTGATTTTAAGGAAATCCAGAGGAGTTATTATCACTGTTATCCAAATTCCCACTTACCTATTGCTTTCATCTCTTCCTCTCTAAACTTATTTCTAGCCTATGTTGTTAGTTTCCCATGCCCCAGAGTTTTGCACATTTGTCAAAAATATTGGATAACTATTCCACCACAGTCTGAAACCTAATGAGCATTTTATTGTTGCCTGATCTGGTAGAAGGAAGGTTGTTCTGAGGAGCCTCAAGCTCTGAGTTCTACCTTCCCATCATTGGCTGTGCAATCTTGAATGAGCCACTTGCTTTCTCTAGAATTCAGTTTCCTCATCTACAAAATGAATTGATTAGTCTAGATGTTTCTATGGTTCTATCCATTTCTAACATTCTCTAACTATATACAAGTTTCTCAAAGTACAACACCTGTTTTAAGGCTACATAGTCTCCAAAGCAATCCTACAGAAAGAGTTCCTTCCTTACTCAACAAGTTAATGATTCTGAAAAAGTCCAAACAAGTTCTAACGTGGTGCCCGAGGCAACATCGAAGGTCAAGGTATAAGAATTAGCCCCTTGATGAGGCCATATTAGTGTCCTGAAATAACAATAGATATTAACAACCAATATGGTTTATAAATTAACAGCATGTTTTTAATAATAGGATGCAGTTAGTGAGGATATTTCACCAGTTCCTGTTTCTCTTAAAGCTGTCTTAAAATTTGTAGTGTTTTTTTTCCAGTCTCTACCAAATTGGGAGAGAAGAAAGGCAAATCATAGCCAATCATGCTAGAATTAAACTTATTTCATTTGATGATGATATAGGCCAAGTTCAACCCTCCTGCATCTTTCCTATGAATGACTCTTATTCCTATATTGAGCTTGAGCTACAGATCCTCATATCCTAATGGGGCCATCTGTGATGCTCTGGTTCAGGATAGAAGAGGAAAAATGGCTAGAAGAGCTGTATTCTATGCAGATGTAGAATGAATAAGGTCTCAGTGGTCAAGAGCAAGGCACTCTCCTAGGTAAAGCATCTGTGGAACATTTGTGCTAGAAGGAGTACATTCCTGAAATCCTGAGCTGGAACTTGGATCTAAAAGAGTTGCCAATTATATATGGCTCTTGGATCCTGTGCTGGGCTTCTGTGGGTTTTTTATAGTTTCTATGGAAAGACTCTTTCTGAGTTTTTAACAGTCGGCATAACTAACCAACTTTTAGAATATAAACCTTGCATAAATTGGAAATGACCAGGTCTGATTATCCATATGCCAAAAAGCACAATATAGTTCAAGCCTTTTCTTCCAGCAGATTTGATTATTTCTTTAAATCTAGCAAGCTCACTAAAAGCTGTGACTGATCCAGTGATGAGCTGTCAGAAAATGCTTAAGAGTGGCCTTTCAGTGGTGCTATAAATCAACAATAGCCTTAAACATGGAATTTCCTTCTACACCTCTATCAATAAGAAATAAAAATAGGGAGAGAGGAAGCCACAGAAGAAGTAACAGACAAGAAGGAGGAAAATTATTTTTGATGTTCAAAATCTGCTACTCCCCTTTCAGTGATATCAAATAGCACAATTTCAGAATGGGAAAGTTCCCCTTTCAGGTGAGGAATGAGATACATTCTAACCACTCACCTTGGTTAAAACCCTTTGGAAAGAAAACAGGAGAGTTCTGAGATGCTCAACCCAGGGAACTCATGAATGCACTTTCTCTTTGTAAAAGAGAGTGTGGCCAGGTGTTCTGGAGGTCCTGGTGCTAATGTAATTTGACATCAGTTCTACCACTGGACTGTTAGCTGTGGTATGGCCTTAGGAGAATAGGGGTGACCAAAGTTAGCTCAGGGTACAGGATCCTGTTTACCCTGGAGCCAAATGAGTATATTGGCTTTTCTTCAAAGTGTTCAGCAAAATGGTTCCAAAGTTGCATTTGAATCTCCTCACCCACAACAACGTTTTGGAATGGTAAGTAGTGATCTCACCTAACAGCTGTAGAGCCCTTAGTTAGAAATGGGGCATAAACAACAGGAGAGACTCAGTCTTTTCATTCTCCATTCAATTTGTCTTTTCTGCCCAATGATAGTATTTGAATACTGAATTCAAACCTATTGCAATCTGGAACACTTGTGGATGCAGACATATGTCAAAGGAGTAGAGTTAAAATAATATCACGTAAAAATATGGCTTCTTATATTGCTAATATCACTGAACTTCTTAGGTTGTTGGTTTTTAGTTTGTATTTTGCTTTGCTTAAACCACACACATTATGGCTACATCTTTTTAATTACCAGTTCTCCTATAACAATTCTACTCTGCTACCTTCGGATTTAAAACCTCAAAAGAAAAAAATTAAATTCTGAAAAAGAGTAATTTCTCATAATTTGAGGGAAATCATATAAACATATCAAGTCCCAAAATATCACTTTGTGTTTGGAAGAAAATTGGACTTTAAGAATTGGATTTCTTTGATTTTCCCCATTCATTATAGGCATGTGTGTGCCTACGATTTACTTAGAGTTGAAGATGGGGAATATTTTTTTTCACTTGAGGAGTTGACCTCCTTTTCTAATATCAAGTAAAGAAGGCAACTTCAGAATTCAAACCTCTCTTTCTGGGAGGGACTAGGTAAAATTAAGAGAAGCTTTTCTTTCTGAAATTGTGCTATTTGTAAATCTGCAGTGGCAGATTTTGAACATCAAAAATAATCCTTTTCTCTCTCTTTTGTTACTTCTCTTGTGATCTACTCTCTTCTTATTTTTATTCTGTATTGATGAAAGACTAGAAAGGACTCCATGTTTAGGGCTATTGTTGGTTTGTGGCACCACAGAAAGGTCACCCCTGAGCATTTTCTGATAGCTCATCAACTTTCTTGAATGTATTAACCTGTTGGTTGCCCTTTCATTTTTGAAGGATATTGCAATTGGTTGGATCACTGCTTAAAAGAAAAAAGGATTGAGCCAGGCCTTGGAAGAGAGAAAATTATCTGAATAATACGTAGCTTTTGTAGAAAAACAGAAAGGAAAATATGTTTACTGCAAATTTTACAGAACCAAGTTTAAAGTGACCAATGTTCATGTGCAGATTTTAATATGAGGGTAAAAGGGACCCCAGTTGGATGAATTCATGATTATAAGCACTGGGGATATATTGCCAACTGAAGTTACCCATTCTTTGAATTTTCTGAGTCAGCACTCTTTCTAACAAGAAAGTAGTTGTTCCAGACTGTGAACCCTATCCGGGGAGTTACGTTCTGACTATCAAAAATGGGGCTAAGAGGTGTGACTCTCAGCAATATATGTTCACCCGTTAGACTCTGAGACCCCCCGATAAAGGGGACAGTAAATATGCATGGCACTAAGCAAACTATTGCCAGGCACACACACAAAAGCTTTGTAGATGTGAGGGCAGCTGGCATCAGAAATGCCATCAGCACAATCATCCTCAAAAACTCAAATGTGTGGGTATGTGAATTTGCATAATGCAACTTGCCCAGCCAAGCCAGCACTCATTTCAGTACCAGCTTCTCCTACCCTGCTGCACACACTTGGAAGTTTCAGAAGGATTCCCCACTTTTTGTTTTCTCTTGGAACCAAACATAGATGGTTCCTGATCTGATGGGTGAGGAGTGGGTACTACCAGCTAGAAAGTTACCACTGACAGAGGCTGACAGGAAAATAGAAATGCTCTTAATGTCCTCCCAAAGAAAAACTTTTAATGGACAAAAGAATGGTTGTATTTTTACCCTCTCCCTTCATGCTGCCAGGCATCTTTAAATAGATCCTCTAGCCTAGGGACTTGTATGGAATAATTCATATTAAAACTCAAGTAGTGCAGAGAAAGGGAATTGGTTCTTCTCTTTCTTTTCTTTCCTTTTTTCTTTCTTTTTCTTTTTCTATTTAGTTTTTCTCTTTTCTTTTTTGTTTACTTCTTGTCGAGCTAACAGGAAAAGACTCATTTTAATTCAGCTGTAGTAAATTTGGGGGGGGTGGTCTTTTAATAAATTTTAATTAATTCAGAAAAGACTACCAAAGCCCCCAGGAAAAGAAGAGAAATAGGACACTGCATTGTAGATTGCTCTTAAATACCTTGTGGTCCCAAGGACATTAGCAGCATCTTTTAAGGATGCTGCACAGAGGGGGTTACATGAGGCTCTTAAATGGGAACATCTAATTGAAAAACCAAGTTCTTTCCATTTGCAACTCATAAACTATTCTTGTGTTCTGCTGTTAAAAGAAAGAAGAAAAAGAAAAAGTTCTCCCCATCTCTCCAGCTCCTTGCATTTTTAGTTTGGCTCAACCTAGGATCCATTTCTCTTCTTCACCTTTCACCAAATGGGTTTCATAAAGACATTTAGGCCCATGATAGCCAAATTAAAACTTCTGTCTCTCCTTTTTCCTAGGGAAGAGAACCATGTGGGAAGGACAGAGAAAGGGGGAGGGATAGGGCCCAAGAATCCAGGGAGCTTTGTTTCAAGTCACTTGTCTCTCCCTCCGAAAGAGAATAACCACATTTCTCTTGATGTAGGCTGAAGTGCATCCAAGCATTCCCATAGCACTCCCACCCCCAGCCCTTCGCCAGAGATGTGCGGGTCATTGTGATGGTATGCTTGTCCCTGCCAGCCCGGGTCACTCAAGCTCTGCTCTCGGCAGCCTAAAGGGCAGCCGAGCCATGTGGTTGCTCCTCTCTGAGAGTGTGTTCAGGCTCGAAGCTCCAAAAAGACCCCCAACCCTATCAGCCCAGCAGGGCTGCTGCCAAGAATGACATCCTGGGAATACTATGGACATGGGGAGACCTCAGGGGCTGTTGTCTCCAGATGGAACAGGACCCAAACTGTCTGAAAAACAAGCAGAGCAAAGGACAGCCTTACAATAGAAGGAGCTCAGGCGAAGAGAGAAGGGAGCAGGGTGGGAGTGGTGAAGAGCAGAAAAAAAGAAAGGCTATGTGCCACCCAGGAAGATTCCAGGGACAATAGGAGTAGGTGGTGGAGAAAGGACTTACAGGAAACAAGTACCCAGACATGGCACTGCCAGTCTAGCTAGATTCTTTTCTGAATTAGATTATGTGGAAGAAAGAGGGGAAATATATAGCCTGCCAGCTGTTCAAAGGCTTACAACCTTGCTTTTATTGTCCGAGTAAGTTGGTGAGGTGGGGCATCAGAAGAATTCCAAACATACCATCCCAGAGAAATTTTAATATGTTCCACAGTATCATACACGAAGAGGAAATGACAGCTGACCACAGGCAGGGCAGGCCACAGCAATCTGGGTCCTGGAGCTCACCCACCCTCACATGACCCAGTTTCTCTCTGCTTTAGCACTTCTTAGTCCTTCCACCTGCCTCCCCATCCCTTCTGCTCTCAATGGCCCAGCCAGGGGGCCTGGAAAAAAGTAGCAGTAACTGTCATGAGAAGAGGTGAGGATGGGCTAGAAGGCTGCTGGCCAAGAAGCCGAGGGTTGGCTAGGGTGAGTCAGGCACCCCAGGGAGTCAGAGGCATTTTAATCCATCCACAGGGGATTATCTGCTGATAAGGACCAAATCAAGGACCATAGTGATGCTGTCTCCATGTTGTTTTTTTCCCCCCAATAATCTACCCATCTCAGAAAACATAAGACTGGATTGTTTGAAAGCAATGCTGTGTGTGGCTCTGATGGAGACCTGAGTTTAGGGAACAACATCTGGCTACTTCTTCCCAGGGCCCTCTTGAATTTAAGCCAGGCCTATAGATCATCATTTTAATACTGGGGTGGGACAAGTAAGTAGTGGAAGATAGTGACTGCATCTTCCTCTGTATATGTTTCTAATTCAATGATTCATCAAGTAGCCTTAACGTCAGCTGCTAAGTAGGTGACTCATAACCATCTCTGATAAAGACTGCATATGGTCCTTTCTAAAGTGTGCTCAAGGGAGCAGAGAAAGGATAAACTGCCCTTTTTCCAGGTTTCTTCTACCCAGGCAAGAAAGATCTGGGCCACGTTAGTTGTGCAAATGATGTGTACCCAAGATTCAGCCATAAAGGCCTAAGAGGAACTGCTTAATCATAAATGGAAAGAAAACCCATTGATAAGTGACAATCATTCCAAGTTAATCTGGATACTAGCAGATATTTTAAATAATTTATTATAATAAGGAAGTCATCGCCCAGTTTACCCACTGGCAAAGTTCATTTCAGTTCCAAAATCTAACTAGAGATATCAAACAGACTGAGAATTAGGTCATGAGACAATGTCTCACTCATCTTTGCATCCATGAGGACTAACATAGTTTATTAAAATAATGATAGAATGAATAATTAACCAATAACAATAACAGAACTTGAATTGTGAGTTCTTAAAATGGAGTAAAAATTGTTGGCCACCATTGGTTACTATAATTCTGAGAAACTCACCACATTTTTCAAGGACCCAGAAAAACAAATGAGTTAGAAATTGTTAAATGTATTGAAAAATTATTTATTTTCCCCTTGACAGTGTCATTGGAACTCATATTAAGATTGAGAACTCCACAGGCGTGTTTCCATCTGTGGGTGTCAGCTGCTTGCTACACAGTAGTCAAGAAGGCATCAACCAATTCTCCCTTTACCTAAACCAAATGTATTTTAAAGTAAATGATGCAAAACATTGCATATCATGTTCAGACACTCATATAATAATCTGATTAAATGTTTAGAAATATTGTTTTGATTCAGCTAAATGCTTTGTTAAACAGAAGCAGTTAAAAAAATCACTGTAAAATTGTATAGCGATAGAATCCATAGCATGATTGCAAACTTTCTCAAACAGTGAATATCCCAAAGTTGTGAATTAACACATACAGAAGCCTAATTTTCTTTTAACAGTGCTTGTTAGGCTAATTATTAGAGAAAATCAGAAAGGTTCCCACATAAACTATGTCTCCATTCCACAATGAAAACTGGTTGATAGAATCCTAAACTTACTTTCAGAATCCAGACTGGTGAGAAGAAAATGGGCAGATATCTGCATGTTGTCTAAACACATAATTGAGAAGCATTCTGTAGTCCCAGCTGTATATGGTTGACACACACAGTCAACACTGCATTTTAGGCCTCTATGTTTTCAAATGCACCTGGTATTAATATTATGTGTTGGAGAAATTTCTCAATACCAGTTCATTGTAATAAAATACACAAATATTAGAAATGAAAAGAGACATGTTTCACAGCATCCATATGTGTTATTAATGACAGTTGCAAGGGATAGAACATAGAATTACCATCTTCCCAAATAATTTCCTTTCCCACACCTGAATCTCAGTAGAGAAGGGAGTCTACCTCTTTCATGTAGGTTTATCTAGGCTCGTTGATTACAATGAGCTTCTGTTACAGGGTGTTCTGAGTCATTTACATTCTGTACACAGTCAAACTTCCTGTCCCCCAAGAAAGATATGCTCAGGCCTCCTACAGCCCAATTGTTCATTTAAAGAGAGAACTTATATTCAGGAGCTTGAAAAAAACCTTCTGAACATTCCTTATGGTAGGACTTATTCCTATAGGTCCTGGTCCCTGTGCTGTTGGGAGCATCCTTTCCAGGTCTCTGCTTAAACAGTGTAGGATCCGCCCTGCTGCAGGAACAAGCTGGCTACTAAAAATAACCCTTTGCAACAAGGCCAAGGCAAACAGCATGCATTTCCTCAGACTTTTTTGCCCAATCAAAATCATATAGTAAACCCATCCTCCTCTCTCCCCAGTGCTCCTGACTGCATCTATGGGAGCAAAGTCCTCGCACTTTGGGAGAAGAGTGCAAAGGAACAGGATTCTTGCAAAGTGTGACACAGAAAGGTAGAAATAAATGTTGCCTATTGTTTGAAGTAATTCTAAGCACTCCGGCAGAGCCCTGGCAGGAGATCAGCAGCATATATAAGTAGTAATAAAAGTAAACAGTGCGCTTTTAAACTCGCAGGCTTGCCCGCGTTAATAGTGCCTCCATTGTAAAAGGGATGAGGGCGGTGGGGAAGATACTAGGGTTTCAGGAATCCATGTCCGCGAGTTGCTGCTTCTCAGTCTCCTTTCACAGGGTCAAATATAATAATCATTACAAAGTTACATCTAACTACGCAGAGTTTGAAAATCACATCTCTTTAAGTTAAACCAAAAGAGATTTTCTAGCCTCTCTGTAAGGTTCCCCTGCTGTCACAGACTTCAAAGACCCGTTCATTAAAAAAAAAACAAAACAAAACACAATGCTAGCATGCTACAGATTAATGCAAATTAAATTAATGCAAATTTAAGTGATATTTAAAGGTTGTCTCTTTGTCTAAGAGGAGAATGAAATGATAGGTTTGGAAAAATAATTTCCTAGGCAAGCCGTCAGCGCTTGTTTTCCTGCTTACCTTGGGGGAAACGCAGGGCTCCTTTCAGACTTTTCTGAGAGCTAGAAAGAGGTCCTGTTACTTCCAAATGCTTTTGTTCTTCTGTCCCTCTGTCACATGGCTGGCCTTTTATATTTGCAACACACAAAAGTTAGGACTGTTGTTTAAGCGACACAGGGAGAGAGAGAGGGAGAGAGAGAGAGGGAGAGAGAGAGAGAGAGAATGTCAAATGGAAAAGTGCCATTGCAGTCATATATCAATCAGGCGTGCGGCCGCAGCAGCGCACTAGCAAATGGGAATGCCACGGATATGTGAGGCACTGGTTATCGGGGACTCAGCCGCTGCCCACCACTCGGCTCCCTTCCACGAAGCATCTTGCGATGTGAACAACATAGAAGAACAAGGGCAAGGACGTTTCCCTCTCTTTTTCTTTCTTTTCTTTCCTTTCCTTTTTTTTTTTTTTTTTTTTTTGTTTAGTATTATGGAAATAATAAGGGGCTGAATGAATAGTCTGGATTTAATTCTTTAGTAAGCATGTGGCTGCCATAAAGATGTGCAGTCTGCAATAAAGACACATAGTTTCAGAAATACAAAGAAAGGGTGGCATTCTGTTTAACGATTCAGCAGCTGACTGGGATAAAATTGAAAATCTAAGTAAGAGAGGAGAAAGATGGGACTCAACTACTTCTCAGGCGATGCTGTTGAAGCAAGTGCAAAACGCTGCCCTTTTTTTTATAACGATGTGTGTGGGTGGGGAGAGTTCTTTTCTGAGTTGTTCATCCATTAAATGATTTTTAGCAGTGTATCCATGATTAAATCCACAGTGGCATTTTAATAAGTGCCTTCATTTATATCCTTTAGAATAAAACTTTATATCTGATTTAGAAAAGAGTAAGTGTAATCCTTGACTCCTTGAGACATTTGAGTATGAGACTAACAGGTCAGGCCAACCTACCACATTACAACTAGTAGAAAAATAGCAAAGGTGACCATGTGTGTGGGCTAGGCACTTACTAACTAGATAATAGTTATGAGCTGTGGGAATACAAAGGGAAATATTTCATAATTCTTGCCTTAAAAAGCTTAAAATTAAGACAAAACCATCAGCAATTTTGTAGAAAACATGAAGAACCATCAAACCATTTATAATTTTTTATGTCAGTGGACCCAGCCTCAGAATATTTTTTATTAACATTAATGAAGAATTAAACTGAGAATATTAAAAATGATATTTCACAGAACAGTAAATATATCATAACATTTAAGAAATTTATCTTGGGACTTTCATATAATTGTTGATGTTAAAACTGTCATATTCAGCTGTACTGTATCATTTATTATTCATTAATAGATTGATAATCATGTTATTACTTTTCTGCAAAACCTTTACTCCAGTCACTGATGTTTATGGGAGATGTCTTGAAATTTACAAGTTCATCTTCACCCTTTAATAAGAAGCCCCTTTTCTTTTGCTCTAGCAGGAAAACTTTGTCTACTTGGGACCAGCTAGTCACAAACAGAATCCACCTACAAGGATAAAGGATGACAAGCTCAAAGTCTTGCAAGAAAACCTGGCACTTGGCTGATGACGATACTGGCTAGCTGTCTTAAAAGCAGAAGATCAAAAAGCAAATGGAAATTGGGCCTTAAAAATGGAAATAATCTGAAAGGGGAAATGACTTGTAGCTGAGTAAGAGCAATGGAAATAGTCATGAACACATTTTCTGGCTCAATATTGTGGGTCAGATTGGGAGAGAGGATAAACTCTTTGGTCACCAACATTTTCAAATATTAGAACTTGATGCCTATCCACCTTTTCATTTCTCTTACTAAATAATTTTTGGCTTTCTCAACATAGGCTCACCACTCCACCCTGCTATCTTTTGCCTTTGGGTTTTCAGAGTTACTCTATCTACTCTGAACCGCACCTGAAGAAAAGGTGTGGTTCTCCCTGGTTGGAATCTTCCAGACTTCTATAATCTGCACTTTTGCAAAAGTACCACAGAAAGTGTAAAGATTGCAAACACATTGACTGCTTGGCCACAGAAGACAGACTCTCTCTCAAATGGAGCCCCACTCTTTCCTCCAGCCATTATTCTGTCAGGGATAGTGAAGAATACCATCTGCTGTCCCTTTCAAAAAGGAGGCATTGCCTCTGCCTGTTGGGCTCCAGAGGACCTGTTTATGAGCCTATTAATAGGTATTTGGCAATAGCAATTCTTTTGGTCACATTGCTATGCTTTTAGAAAAGCTCACTATGCCAAGTGTGGTTATTTTATCAGCCATCATTAATGTTGCTGAGAAACAAGGGCTCTCTTTAAATGTCTATTTAGACAATACTCCTGCTGTTGTTTCATATGCACTCAAGGTGGAAAGAGTTTGGAGAAGGAGATGTCTATTATCTGAATGGGAAATTCTTCAAGGGACCACTCCTGAGCCATTTTATTTCTGGTACTATTTTCAGGCTGCCTCTCTCCTTCTTGTTAGCTCTTGTGGATATTTACAGGAGTTCCCCAGAATCCAAACACCCCTGGAGGGATGGATAATCCCAAGGCAGGTGGGAAGTAGGACCTGCCTCTTCTCTGCAGAACCTGAAGAGAGCAGATATTTCCTCTCCTCTCTTCAGAGCAGCTAGAGGGCCAAGTGTGATCAAACCTGGCTCACCATATGTGCTGTTCAGGAGGTATGGCCAAGGCATGCAGATGTTCAGAGGCTATTCTCTATGGTCACACTGGAATTGAGAGCCCATATGTTATAGCAGCCAGCATCAAGGCCAACAGAGCCCAGCCATATGACAGTGGGTGACCTGGGTACACAGGATCCATCCATGACAGCATCCTTAGCAACCTGGTCTTTTTGGTTGTATCCATGTTGGCCACCACTTTATGAGCCTGGATCTCCAGCTTTCTTGGTTAATTCTGTGAACTGCTCCCATCACCACACCCACCAAGATCCTGCCAAGAAATTCCCTTCTGCTTAAATTTGCTAGAGACAGTTTTTGAAGTTGGCAACCAGGATTTCTGAACTGAAAGGTGCATTTTTCAAATTTGGGCAAACTAACATCATTAACATACAAATGGAAATGTAGCCTTTATTTCCTCATAGTTATTTTCCCAATGAATGAATGGTTTCAGATTCACTGTCAGTCTGCTATAGTCTTTGCTATAACATTTGAAAGTAGGGAATTCCCATGTGAATATATAACAAGAGCCATAGTTCTTATATATGCAATTACTTATTGAGATACTCACTGAAAGCCAATAATATTTGATATATCTACATAGATACAGATGTATGTGTGTGTATGTGTGTGTGTGTGTGTGTGTGTGTGTAAATTCCCAACACTATAGGCATGATTTTTAATTATCTGTGAGAATATTATTTACTATCCTCATGAATATGATAGTATTCACTAAAAAAAAACACCTATTAATAATAACACCTATTGAAAGGGTGTTTATTCTCTGCTGGGCTATGTACCAAATATTCTATATGTATTATCTCTTTTAGAGAGACACGTAAAAATCTTATAAGATAGATACTATTATTCTCTATTTTATAAATGGAGAAACAGAGGCTCTGAGAGGATAAGTGCTTTCCTTGTGGTTGACAAAGAAAGCAAACAGCAGATGAGCTCTGTCTTTTATGTCTCCAAAAGGCCATGGCTTAGTCACTATACCATGCTGCCCCCATTCGACAAAAATTCACTAAGCAGTGCTTTTATAGTAATACTCTGTTATTTGTGGGGAATACAAATAAAAGTAAAATATAGACCCAGTTCTTAAGGTGTTTATGATACTGTAGGGAAGAAAGAAATGTTCACTTATGAAAACTCAGCAAGATAGAATATGATCAGGGTTACAAGAAAAACAAAAGGTACAACAAGATTAAAGGTGGTTCATTTGGGAGAACTCCACTGGGTCTGGGCTTTGAAGCCACAGAGTGGGAGCCAGAGGATGCAGGCAAGTTTTTGGAGTGACACACAGTCAGACATTTACCTGGGCCTGAATTTATGCTATGGTGAGCCAGGAAGATGTGGTGAACAGAAGAAGAGACAGGCTAGGAGCTGGGTCCAGATGAGGTTGAAAGGAGAAATGAAGAAAATAGAGTGGAAAGGCAATCTGAGACAAAAAGAGGCTATTTAAGTGGAAGAATAAGACTGAGGCAGAGGAGTAAAGATAAGTAGCATGGCAGAGATAAAAATAGGTACTTTCATTCATCCATACATTCATTCAATAAATATTCTTTCAGTGAATCTTACCTGGCAGATGTTCTCATCTCGGGGAATCTAACATTAGATAAGACAACATTTCTATAGTAATGATGGACGAGGATATCAGTAAGGACACTTTCAAAGCAAATAACAAAAAACTTGAGTATCGATGACTTAAAACATAAGAACATTTATGGTGTTCAATCAGGAAGTAGACAATTCTAAGTGGTTGTGGTATTATCAAAAATTTAAGCTCCTTCCACTTCCATCAGATTCAGCATTGTTAGTATCTGTTCTCTGGCAGGTCAATTCATGAAAACAAAATAGCTAGTGGAACCCTAGAAATCACATTGAAATTCAGGAGTCAAAAGGGAAGGAGAGAAGAAATTGCTCTTATACTTTGTCTATTTCAATAAGGAGGAAAATCTTTCCAGAAACCCCAAAGGCTTCCCCTTGCATCCCATTGACCAGAACCTGGCCACATTCCCACCTCAAGAGTAATCTATGCAAAGGGAAACGTAATTACTATAACCGACTTGGCCTAATCACAACACATACTCTGGGACTCGGTGCATGGCCGACTAGACATAGTCAGATTCTTAATGATGAAAGAAGATGAATAGTAATGAGTAAATAACTAGTAGTATCTGCCACAGTGACAGAGACAATATATACATTAAGTGACTTTAGAGTGTGACAAATGCTATGAGGAAAATGAAACAGTAATGAGAGAGTAATTGATATAGTGTAGATGTGGGGAGGAGGTTAACAGGGTGATCAGAGTTGGTCTTTCTGTAGAGGTGACATTTGAATTTAAATGCTAAGAACAAACTTGGTAAGCATAAATGCCAAGGTGGCTGGAACAGAATGAGAGAGGCAAAAGTAGTAGGAGATGTGGTCAGAGATGAAAGTAGGGACCATATGTATCACATAAAGCTTTACTGGTCAGTGTAGGGAGTTTGAGTTTTTATTATTGGTTGAATTGTGTCCCCTTCAGAAAAGATAGTCCTAAGCTCCAGGACCTCAGAATGCAACCTTATTTGGAAATAGGGTCTTTACAGAGATAATCAAATTAAAATCAGGTCATCTGGGTGAGCCCTAATCTTATATGACTGGTGTTCTTGTAAAATGGGGAATTTTAGACACAGAGACAGACATGCATGGAGGAAAGACAATGTGAAGCCACATAAGAAGAAGGCAGTCATGTGACTGGATTGATACATCAGTACGCCAAGGAAGGTGAAGTTTTACTGACAAACAACAAAAGCTAGAATAGCTAAGAAAGGATTCTCCCCTAAAGCCATCAGAGAAAACATGGCCTTGTTGATACCTTGATTTCAGACTTCTCATCTCCAGAACTGTGTGGCAATAAATTTTTGTTGTTTTAAATCACCCAGTTTTAAGCACTTTGATGTGGTAGTCCTAAGAAACTAATATAGCTTTGTTTGCAGTTGGATGGGGATTCATTGGTAGAAACAATGATTTACATTTCAAGAAGCTCACTCTGGCTCATATGTAGAGATAGATCATGGGTAGATAAGAAGGTGAGAAGGGACAAAGAGTGGAAGGAGAGAGGTCACTGAAGTCTCCCAAGCAAGAGAAAGTCGTGGCTTGCCCTAAGATTGAAGCAGTACAGTGGACTGCTTTTGCTTGTATTTTGGGGATAGAATATAGAAGACTTGTTTCTGAATTGGATGTGAAAGTGACAAAAAGATAAAAATTCAGGATGATTCCCCATGTGGACCGTGGGAAACACAAGTTTGATGAGGGATGGGACTGGAATCATTAAATTTAGTTCAGAACAGGTTAAGTTTGACATTCTTATAAGACATCCAAGTTGAAATACAGAAAAGATGGTGTAATATATACAAGCCTGAATTCTAAGAGCAATTTCAGAGTTGGAGCTGTACATTTGGAGGTTATTAACCTGTGGAGGGTATTTAAAGCTATGTAGCTGATTCGGATCACCAAGAAAGAAAATCTAGCTAAAGATGAGAAACTAATGGAGCTTAGAGCTCACCTATATTGAATGAGATTGAGAAGAAGAGATCAGAGAGGTAGGAGTAAAATCAGGAGAATAGGTTGTCACTGAAAATATAAATCATTGTTTTTGCTTTTTAATCATAGAAAATTGTTGCCTAAAACTAGAGAAAGGGAACAATAGCATTAGACTTGTGCTTCTCAACTTTAGAATTGACTAGAGAGCTTTAAAATACTGATACCCAGGCCTTGCTCAGGCTAACTAAAAAAGATTTTTTTAAGGGTGGACACTAGGCATTTGGTATTTTTAAAATCTCCTCTTGTATTAAGAAATATAAATTTGTAGTTTACAAAATAGTCACGGGATGTTAAGTACAGCAAGGATCCCCAACTCTTAGGCTGCAGACCAGTACCAGTCTGTGACCTGTTAGAAACCGGGACTCACAACAGGAGGTGAACAGTGGACAAGCAAGCAAAGCTTCATCTGTATATGCACCCACTCCCCAATGCTAACATCATTGCCTCAGTCCATTTCAGATCATCAAGGATTAGATTCTCACAGGAGCACCGGTCCCTGGTGCCAAAAAGATTGGGGACTGCTGAAGTACAGCATAGAGAATATAGTCAATAATATTGTAATAACTATGTATAGTGCCAGATGGGTACTAGACTAATCAGGGGATCACTTCATGAATTATATAAATATCTAACTAACATGTTGCACACCTGAAATTAATATAAAACAATTTTGAGTGTCAACTCTAATTGAAAAATAAAAGTTAAAAATTAAATAAATAATTGAGGCCTATAAAACCTCATCTAAAAAAAAAGCTTGAAAAATAAATAAATAAAAAGTTTCCCTTTGTCCTTCAAAAAACTAAAAATAGTAATACAGTATGATCCAGCAATCCCACTTTTGGGTATTTATCCAAAAGAAATGAAAACAGTATCTCAAAGAGATATCTGTACTCCCATGTTCACTGTAGCATTACTCATAATAGCCAAGATATGGAAACAATCTTAGTATCCATCAGTGAATGAAAGAGTAAATACAATGTGGAGAATTGATGAATGGATAATGGAATATTACCCAGCCATGAAAAAGAAAGAAATCTTTCCATTTGGTGCAACATGGGTACAATTTGAGGGCATTGTGCTAAGTGAAATAAATCAAATGGGAAAAGACAAATACTGTATAATCTCACTTATATGTGGAATCTAAAAAAGCCCAACTATTAGTAATAGAGATTAAAGATGTGATTACCAGGGACTGAGTTACGGGATGATGGGAAGATGTTGGTCAAATGTTACAAACTTCCAGTTGCAAAGAGAGTAGATCTTAAATGTTCTCACAACAACAACAACAAAATGGTAATTATGTGACATGATGAAGGTGTTAGCTACTGCTATGGTAGTAATCATTTTGCAATGTATAAATGTATCGAATAAACACATTGTACACCTGGAACTTACACAATGTTATATATATCAGTTATATCTCAATAATTCTGGGGAAAAAGAAGACAAGGAATTTTAATTAATTAATTAGTAAAGCTCCCCTTACAACATCAAAGGCAAGTCCATTAAATAATTGATAAGCTGGATTTTATTAAAATTAAAACTTCTGCTCCACAAAAGACAATGTTAAAAGAATGAAAAGAAAAGCCATGGATAGGAAGAAAATATTTACAAAAGACACATCAGATAAAGGACTGTTATCCAAAATATATGAAGAAATCTTAAATGTAACAATAAGAAAACTAACAACCTTATTTAAAAATGGTCAAAAGACCTGAACGGACACCTCACCAAAGAAGATATACAGATGGCAAATAAGCATATGAAAAGATGCTCCACATCATATGTCTTATGGGAAATGCAAATTAAAACAACAATAAGATACCACTACATACCTATTAGAATGGCCACAATCAAGAGCACTGACAACATCAAACATTGGCAAAGATGTGGAGCAACAGGAACTCTCACTTATTGTGAGTGGGAATAGAAAATAGTAGACACTTTGAAAAACAAATTGTCAGTTTCTAAGCATACTCTAACCATATAATCCAGCAATTGTGCTCCTTGGTGTTTACCCAAGGAAGTTGAAAACTTATGTCCATACAAAAACCTGCATGTGAATGTTTATAGCAGCTTTATTCCAAAACTTGAAAACAACCAAGATATCCTTCAGCAAATTAATGGATAAGTAAACTGTGGCACATCCAGACAATGAAATATTATTCAGCGATAAAAAGAAATGAGCTATCAAGCCATGAAAAGACATGGAAGAATCTTAAATGTATACTACTTTACAATTTTATGTCAATAATACCTCAATAAAGCTGATTTTTAAGTGCATATTCAAAGTGGAAGAAGCCAGTCTAAAGTCTATATACTGTATGATTCCAACTATGTGACATTCTTGCAAAGGCAAAACTATGGAGACAGTAAAAAGATTAGTAGTTGCCAAAGGTTAGTGGAGTGAAGAAGGGATGAATCAGCAGAAGACAGAGGTTTTTAAGAACAGTGAAAATATTCTGTATGATATTATAATGATGGATACATGTCATTATTCATTTGTTCAGACCCTTAGAATGTACAACACCAAGAGTGAACCCTAATGTAAACAATGAACTTTGAATGTTAATGATGTCAATATAGACTCATTAATTGTAACAAATGTATCACTCTGGTGCAGGATGTTGATATTGGGGAAGGTTATGCATATGTAGGGAAATCTCTGTACTTTTCCACTCAATTTTCCATTCAAAACTACTCTAAAAATAGTCTATTTTTAAAAACAACAGCATGCTACACTCTCTTCTTCCTAACCCTAAAATATTACCTGATTAAAGAGACAGCCTTAGGAAAAAAAGAAACCTCTCAAACACTTTTAAGCAGTTAAAGTTAAAAATCAGAGTTTAGCCATTATAAAAGTATCCAATCAAATCAATAAATAATTTCACAATGTAAATTCAAGCTAATAAACTACTTAGATATGTGCTAATTTTAATGAATAATATTTTTGGCATCATTTCCACCATTTATGAGCATCTTCAAAGCATTGAGAGGCCATCTTTCCTTGCAACATACTATGTCTCATCAGAAGCAAATCAGGACAATCTTTGTTCATTAAAAGATAGTGAAAGAAAAAATACTCTCGGCTCTAAATTGGATCACCTTTTGAACTTCATAAAAACCACTTTAAGAGCAAAATTGTTAGTGTAATAGAAAAACTAAGATTTTTATCTAGCCCTTTTCTTTTAAAATATATTCTTCTGTCTATGAGTTACTCCATAAAGGTAATAAAAATTATTCTATACACAAAATTAAAAATGCAAGAATTTAGAGCAGAACATTTGAGAAAAAAGAACTTATGTTTAAGGAGGAAGCAAATCCTCTAACAAAATGTATCATCTTGCCCAATTATGGTTCTAACATTAGTCCTTTCTTTTTAAACATTTTATTGAATTTATTGGGGCAACATTGGTTAATAAAATTATATAGGTTTCAAGTGTCCAATTCTATAAAACTTCATCTGTATATTGTATTGTGTTCACCACCCAAAGTCTAATCTCCTTCCACCACCATATATTTGATCCCCTTTACTCTTTTCTACCTAACTCCTATTCCTTTTTTCTCTGGTAACCACCATACTGTTGTCTGCGTCTATGAATTTTTGTTTGTTTGTCTTGATTATATATTGCTTTCAGTTTTATATACCACATATGAGTCAGATCATATAGTTCTTATCTGTTTCCATCTGATTTATTTTGCTTAGCATGATGTTCTCAAGATCCATCCATGTTGTTGCAAAATGGTAGTATTTCATCTTTTCTTATAACAGTTATATTCCATTGTATATACATACCACATCTTCTTTATCTAATCATCTACTGAAGGATATTTTGGTTGTTTCCATGTCTTGGCTACCATGAAAAGCTACAATGAACATAGGGGTACACATATATTTACAAATAAATGTTTCTAAATTCTTCTGGTAGATACCCAGAAGTGGGTTTGCTGGGTCATGTGGTAATTCTATTCTTAATTTTTTGAGGAAGATCCATACTATTTTCCATAGTGGCTATATCAAATTACATTCTCACCAGCAGTGTATAAAGGTTCCCTTTTCTCCACAACCTCTCCAACACTTGTCATTATTTGTCATGTTGATAATAGCCATTCTAACAGGTGTGAGGTGGTATCTTATTATGGTTTTGATTTGCATTTTCCTAACAGCTAGTAAAGTTGAGCATATTTTCATATGTTTGCTGGCCATTTGTATGTCTTCTTAGGAGAAGTATCTGTTCAGGTGCTCTGTTCATTTTTTAATCAGATTGTTTGTTTTTGGTGTTGACTCGTATAAGCATATATATATTGCAAACCCTTCCTTAATTAGGTGAGAAATAGGGTTATTAAAATCATCACTTAGTACTCTGCCAAACTGCTGGAGGTACTCCATGTTGGAGGTAAGGACCCCAATGTGCATTTTATTTCAAAGGTCCTATTCCTCACCCCACAGGACACCTCAATAGTATCTGACATAAATGAGTAACTCTTCTTTAATATTTTTCTTCCTTTAGTCTTCATCATGTTATAAAATCTACTCCTGCCCTGGCATCCTTGTCTTTCATGGCCTCAATTCTCTTCTCCACTAACACTTACTTGAGTGATTTATTATCTAATTAATGATTCAACTGTTACCTCAAAGTCAATTTCTGTTCTTAGTCTACTTTCTGAATTTCAAAGCAAAAATTTTCATTTATTCCCAGGAAATCACCATTTAAATATCCCATTGGCGAAATAAGCCAGACAGAAAAAGTTGAAAATCACATGATATCACTTATGTGTGGGATATAAACCTAAAAGCAACAAATGAACAGGATAAATGAACGGAGACTCATGGACATGGACTATAGACTAGTGGTTACCAGAGAGTAGGGCAGAGGAGGAATGGGGAAGGTAGATGGGGTAAAGTGGGTTGAATATGTGGTGACAGAAAGAAATCTAACTATAGGAGGTGAACACACAGTGAATATATATATATATATATATATATATATATATATATGTCTTACTGTTAAATTGTACAGCTGAAACATTGGATTCCATTAACCAATGTCACCATAAAAAATAAAATAGATAAATAAATATTCAAATATTCCATTGGCATCCCTCACTGGGGTACCAAGTCCAACTGATTATTCTCTCCTCTAATACTGCTCCATTTTTTGCATCCTTAATTCAATTGCACCACAGTTGCCCCAGCCCAGAAATTCATTTTAGCTCTGAAATTTTTGGAAAGTTGTTAACTTCTTACAACCTCAGTTATTTCATCTGTTTTATGGATAAAGAAAAACAATATGAGGCTCAGTGTAAAGGTTATTTGAGACATTGAACTAACATTGTTTTAGATTTCAAAGATTATTGCTCTGTGTTATTGTTAGACAAGGTCCTGCTGAAGAACACCTAAAGAAACAGTGAACTTATCCTGAGGTATAAATAGGCCCAGGGTCTTTGATTCTCATATTATGATGCTTATAAAACTATTGGCAGGCTAGGTAGAAATAACTTGCTCCATAGAATAAAACAGAACTGTTTCAGTTATATTTGAACTTTAATTTCTCATATTCTTGCCATAAAATAATAAACTCTACTGTCAAATATAATTTTCTTAAATTCTAAATTTTACAGTACTAAGAAATATTCATGTCATTTAGTATAAAATGTGACATTCATTTAAAAATATTTTTAAATTAGCTTTGCATGTCTCAGTGATCATGTACAAACTGTATTCACTAGTAGCTCAACAAATTCTTATTAGGTCAGTTTTAATCCTACTTAAGGTCTATTTAACACAGAAAGAATTATTGTAAGAGTTTGTACTGACAGCTTGTAATTAATGTACATTTTTGCAAGAATGAATAGTCATTGACTAGATGTTCGAAGATAGATTATATTTCTTGATCTTTCCCTATACAGAAAAAAAGATACCACTCATCATATTTGATACTTTTTTTATTTTTCTCAGAAGAATTTTTTCACATATTAAACAGTTTGTCCTAAATTTATGATTTTCTCAATTAAAATTTAATTAAAAAACATATTTGCTGGTTTGAGTCAAGAGAAAATAACAAGCTCAGAGGAATGTCATAGTTGTTCTGTGTGATAAATAAAGGAAGGTTCACTTTATCCATTTGCTTTATTTATTAAACACCCATTGAGTGCAGAAAACCCTGATTTTCCTTACCAAATTGTTGAGTAATTATATTTTCAGAAATATCCTCTGATTTTCCAAGCTATTTAAGAAATAATCTATAGATTTTTTTTCAGTCTCACTTATTCATTTACTTAACAAGTAGTTTTTGAAAAAGTGCCAAGTTCTGTTTTAGGCCTTGGAGATAGAGTAACAATCAAGACAGACAAGGTCCCAGTTCTCATGAAGCTGAAATTCCATTAAGGAGACAGATAATAATCTCATATATAGATATACAATATTCTTTCAGGTGATGATAAGTATAATGACAAAAATCAAAAAGCATAAGAGAGGGAAAAACATAAGGGGATCCACAGTGAAAAAGAATGCTGTTTTAGATTAGACAATCAGGAAATGCACCCAGGAGGAAGTGGTATATAAATAAAGATATGGGTAAAGTAAGAAAGAGTCATGCCAGGGCTGAGAAAAAACCATTGCAGGAAAAGGGAACAGTTGGGATAGGAGCAGGTTTAGCATGTTCATGATGAAGCTAAGTGAATAAGAGCAGGAGTAGAAGAAAATGAGGCAAGGGCCAAATCAAGTAGAGCCTTGTAGTCATAATAAGGCATTTAGAGTATATTCTAAATGCGATGGGAAACCACTGGGGAGTTTAAAATATAGGACGACATCACCTGAATTGCATTTATAAAACGTCTTTCATAGAAATAGGAAGTCTGGTTAGAAGGCCAATGCAGTGTAGCATGGTTCAATTCTGACTACATTTTGAAAGTAGAGCTCTTGCAGAACTTGCTGAAGGTTTGAATTAATAGTTTGGATGAAGAAGAGGAATTGGCAATGACACTTCAGTTTTCGTATGAACAACTAGTGATCGATTCATGCTCCTATTGAATTGAAATAGAGATTAGAGAATGAGTATAATGGATGGGGGTGGCAGAACCAAGAGTTCTGATTTGGAAATAATAGAACATCTATTGTGGCACAAGAACCAATGTTCTGCTGGCACATAGACAAGACCTGCGGGAACATTATTCATTGGGAGAAACTCATGGAGACAGTATTAGGGCAGATACATGAGTTCTCCATTGCCCCTCACACTCTGGGATAGCCTTACTACAAATTCCAGATGTGGGACAGGGATCTGTCTTTTCAGATGTAGGTCTTTTAAGCTGAATGATTAGGGAAGAACCAAGCTCTTCCCTGGTATAATGAGGGGCCAGGATTAATAGCAATGTGATACAATAAAACCATGCTTCATCCTTACCCTACCAGTCTCTCCTCTGTGGTGATCAGGGACTAGGATATAATAATTGGATATAACAGAACCTTGTTCCATCCTTATCCTGCCTGCTCCTTTTCTAGTGTTGTGTTAATGAGAGGAGGACCTAAGCTACCTGTTGCAGCTGTATGACAAAAAAAAAAAAAAACTAACAGGAGGATTTGCCATGACAATGCTCATGATTGCAGAAGTGCCAGCCCCTATCTGGGCATGCTTGGAGGGCTGAGGTCCAGGCCTTGTGGTTGACCAGGATTGATTGCTAACCTTAGCCAGTTTCTCTGGAGATATTCAGGAGTCCAATTCCTTTTCCATAGGAAATAATTCATGGACAAATTAACACTTATCTCTTAGTAAAAACTTGGATTAAGTTAGTAGTAGTGGGGTAGTAAAATATGGTTGGATTTTGGAAACACTCTGAATGTGGATTTCCTAAAAAATTTGCTGGTGGATTTGAGGAGAAAAAGATAAATTAAGGAGTCATATAAGTTTTTATCCTGAAACAACTAATTTTTTTTATGTTGTCATTGACAGAAAAATAAGGAAGTGATGTATAATGGGGGTGAAGGGGGAATTAAGAGTTCTGATTTGGAAATGCCTAATAGACACACAAGTAGAGAGGTAGATAGCACCTGGAGTTCAGGGAAGATATCTGGATGGTGGATATGAATTTTAGAGTCATCAGCATGAAGATGTCTTTTAAAGCCATGGGGCTGTATCAACTTAGGAACAAATATAAAAGAGAAAAGGGCTGCAAACTGAGCCCTGCTTGAGTTACGTCAATAGGTACAAGTCTGAAGCAGGCCTAATGCCCACAGCTCCAGGCAGATTCTTGGTGGCCTACACCAAGAAAAGAAAGAACATTTCAAGCACAATATAATCTCAAAATAATATCGTAATTTACCTGTCATTTACTATATCAGGCAGGCCTGAGATAGACATGAAGTGTCATGTTCCAAGGTAATGGGTAAATATTTCTACACAGATACAAAGCATGATGAACATACAAAAATTAAAAGCACAACTTTCTTCTCTCTGCTAAGGAGAACTACCTGCCAGCTCAACAGCAAATTGACAATATTCTATACTTTGCTTATTTCTTCAGAGCTTTCAATTAAAATTGTATAATTATTCCAAAGCTCTTTGAGCAAGGTTTGTTTTTCTTTTGAATGCAACATTTTATTCTATCTTTAATATGGCTATATTTTACTCTGTTAGCCCCAGAAACTATAGAGTTATTAAATTATTAGACATTCTTCTCATGTGATATGTTTATTTTCTGTTTCAAGTCTAGGTTTTTCAGACTAATGTTTCAATGAAAGAGCAATGATGCTTTAGATATGATTATTCCAATACAGATCACCCTTATATTCTTTCTCACTTTGAGATGAAATCATCAAGGAAGTTTGAAAATGTCATTGACCTTTCCTCAACTTTTGGATTTAGAGGGAGGAATTGTTTATGGCCTAAGCTAAATGAACTAGACATGAAATCATGATTAGTAATAATTAATCAGTAACTGAAAGAATCTTGCTTGGTAGGAATAGAGCAACAAGTAAAAATGTCTAGCAGTAAAAAATAGGAAACTATTCTGGTCTCTTTTGTTTTAGGTTATTTCCTCTCCCCAAAATAAAAAGATATGTTTTTTAATGAAAACAATTAAAATTAAATATGCTGGATTCTAAAATTTGTCAAGAACAATATATGTGTGAGAATAGCCAAAAATTTCTGGAAAAATAAACAATAATGAAGGGTATGGCAAAAACATCTATTAGTCACCCAAAATCAATGTGCTTTTCCACCTTTTTCAGCCCCTTGTTGTTGATTAGACATTGTGACTAGTTCTGGCCAATGGATAGAACAGATGTCACTTCTAGGTCAAACTATTTAAGATCCATTTGTACAAACCTTTCAGTTCTCTTTTTCCACATTTCAGTGACCTAGAGGCCATATATTAAGATTGTGGCATCACAATAAGGAAGCAGCCTGAATCATTGTATCTCCAAATGGAAGACAACTGGACTGGCAAGTCATCTGACCCAGGGTGGAAATCATGTAAGTGTGAAATAAGTCATTGTTATATTAAACTACAGAGATTTTGGGGTTTGTGTTTTATCATAGCATTACCTATGTATATACTAATACAAATGCAAACTTTTCTCAATAGATACTATTAAAGAGATAAATGAAATGTTAAAGGGTTCATAAATAGACCTATGTCTGTTTGGAAGTTTAGTATATGACAGTGGTGTCATAAATCAGTCAGGAAAGATGGGTTACTGGTGTATGTCTCAGTTAACAAATTAACCCAAAACTCAATGGTTCAAAACAATATCATTTATTATCTCTCATAGAGTCAGTAAGTTAGGAATTCAAACAAAGCACCACAGAAACAGCTTATCTTTGTACCACACCCAATATCTAAGGCCTCAGCTGGGGCAGCTCAAAGGCTGGAGGCTGGAATCCTCTGAAGTTTCATTCACTTATGTGTCTGAGGCTGATGTTGGCCATTGCCTAGATCTTAGTTGGGACCATCAGCTGGAACACCCACATGTAGCCTCTCCACATAGCCTGGACATTGTCATAACATGGTAGCTGGGATTTAAGGGTAAATGTAGAAAGAAAAGGAGCTGCATTGCTTATTGTGACCTAGCCTCAGAAGTCACATATCACTTCTGCCATATTCTATTGATCAAGGCTGGGACATCATCTGAACTCACACCCTTGCTCTGCTTCTTCTCCCCTATCCTGCTCCCCCAACTCCTATGCCAGTTTCTCCTGGGAACATTTTTAAAATAAATCACATGTATATGACTCCTCAAATTAGAGTCTGCTTCTGGAGCACAAGACCTAAGAGATAATCCACCTCCTTAGGTATTTTACTATTTGAGCGTGCGCGCGCACGTGTGTGTGTGTGTGTGTGTGTGTGTGTGTGTGTGTGTGAGAGAGAGAGAGAGAGAGAGAGAGAGAGAGAGAGAGAGAGAATGAGAATTCAGGTGATTCACTAGAGAGTGGGATATTTGGACTATATGGTATAGTTCTAACAAATTAGAATCTATACACCAATGAGATCTCTAGGAGATCTGAGTGCACATGAACCTTCAAGAAGCACTTTTCTGAGAAAGAGTCCTATGAACTAAGTCAAGAAGAAATAAGACATTGGAATAGATGAGAAACCATGGAAGAAATCACTAACCTTGTCAAAAAATGAATTATTAAGTATTTTCATTTTTATAATATTTCGATACTGAAAAATTCAAAAGTAGAGTAAATAATGGAAAGCTTCCAATTCATTTTATTAAACTAACAAAACCACAATATTAAAACCTGATCAAAAGTAAACACTAAGGGAGAAAGCTTACTAAATAGTCTAGGAAATATAGAGAAACAAAAATCCTAAACATAGCATTGACAAACTGAATGCAGCATGAAAATTAAAGAATGGTACACTACAATGAAACAAAGTATATACCAGGAATGCAAGAGTTTATACTTACAAATCAACTAATATAATTTATCACACCAAAAGAGTAAAGCCTGAATTTCAATAAATGTACCCAAGTTAATTAATAAATGATGAAATTAAATATTTATTAATTATAAATATATGTAGTAATCTTGGATTTAAAAAAACTTTCTTAACATGATAAATGGCATATTTTGCGAACCAACAATTTACATCATTTTGACAGACATTTTAACTGAAGTCAAAAATAAGATAAGGGCGCTTAAAATCATCATGATTCCTTTCTTTTTTATTTTTTGTAATTTCCAAACTATAATAAAACAAGAAAAGAAATAAGAGGTATAAGTATTGGAAAGGGAACAAAACTATTTTTGATTTTTTTTACCTACCTTGAAACCTCAAAAAAATCATCCATAAAAATATTATAACTACTAGGAAGTGGTCAATAATGACATAAATATACAAGTATTAATAATGATATCAAAATCAATATTATTTTATTCACAAAGTGAACAAAAATATAACATATTTACCAATTACCTTAACAAGAAATGTGCAATGTTGTGTAAAGAAAACCAAAAAACAGTTAAAAAGGAGTGTATGTGGAGAAAAACACCATATTTCTGGGTATAAAAGTTCAATTATTATTAAAGCATTAATTCTTCCCATTTTGCTCTATAAATATGATGTTTATAATCTAATCAAATATCAACTGAACATTCTTGCAACTTGATAAAATGATTTTGAAATTCATCAAGAAAAATAAGCATACAAGAATAAACAAGATAATTTTTTAAAAGAAAAATGAGAAAGGGCTTGAAACCAAATGTTGAAATATATTATAAAGCCAGAATAATTTGAACAATGTGGTATGGGTGCAAGACTAGATAAGCGATTCAAAGTAACAAAAATAGAAAGTTCAAGACAGATGCAGGAATCTTTAAAAATTTAACATGTAATAGCTAGGTCATATAAAATTATATTTATTATATAATTTGACTAAATACTTATAGAAAAGTTAAGCTAACTTCATTGTATTCCAGAATAGATTTCAGCTAGGCTAAAAATGTAAATTTTTAAGAAAAAAATATGAAGGGAGTGTAGATACACATTGCCTGTTGGGTGACAGTAGGTTTTTCTAATAATGACACTAAAAGCAACATCATAAGGAATAATATTTGACCAAAAAAATATTAACACTCATACATAAGAGAGTTAAATATTCCTTTTTGTGTGTCAAACTGACTAGAGTTAGATAAAATTATGATACGCAAATTTCTAGTAAGTGTGCAAGCAACTGATACCCTTAAATATAGTTGGCTAGAGTGTAAATTTTATAATATTCTATATAGAAAAGTGGTCACTTATATTAAAAAATACTTTCAAATTTTGACCATTGGTCTTCTGAGAATTTGTCCTAAGCAAATAATTATATTTTTGCAATGTTTTATCTACAAATATGTCCCCAACATCATTTTTTATAGTGGAGCATCTTGAAATGCAAAATTTAAGGATTAGCTCAATAAATAAATGCCTTTATCTAGTGAAATATATAGAACCTATTAAAATATTTTTAAAAGATACTTAATGACTTGGGGAAATGTGCATGAAAAACTGAATGAAAAGTAATGAAATGTAATATGCAGTTTGAACCTTTTGTTAAAAATTATATTCATGCGTAATATGACAGGAAAAACACACACCAGAACATTAATTTTTTTCCTAGATGCTGGGATTTTATATTTTATATTTATAACATCTTTTTTCTGCTTACCTATAAGTTTCATATTTTGTTCAATGAGAATATGCTCTTTTATAATCAGAAATTATAGATTAATATTAATATTTTAAAAAGTAAATAAAAGAGAAATAAGTAGTCTTATGGACCTTATTGTGTGTGTTACAGAACATATGTTATCAGTGTTTATCATGACACACTGTGTCTCCTTCAGGGGAATACCCAGGAGAAATTCTTATTTATTCTTGACACCAATAACAAATGACAGTTGCTCTTGTCCTGAGTAGTTGATATGTTTTTATCTGATATACTCTATGAACCATGTAAACTAGAAAGCTTGGAGACAACTTACAACAACCTCTGTACATAAGGGTATGAATCTATGTGACATGCAATTGTTCTATTTAAGAACCTTGTCATCTTGTATTTTGTGTATTCTGATAAGTTAGCTTAAGTCTCTCCAGGAAAGACACAGGATCTGTGTAAAGTAAAATGTACTCCCACTAAGGGCCCTGAAGCAATAAGAGAATGGTCCAGCATGCAAGAACCAGAGAGCCCAGGAGAGGAGGGTCAGTGCTAGACCTGCAAAAGAGCTTATCCTTTAAACAACTTGGAAGAGCAAGTCATTCATCCACTCAGCTAACATTAGTTGAGAGTCTATTGTGTGCCAGACACTGTCTGAGTGCTGAGCAGAGGATGATGAGAAAATTTTATAATTCATGATGCTATGGCTGAATTATGACACCCTCCAAAAAATCATATACTGAAATCCTAACCTCCAGTACCTCACAATGTGACTGCATTTGGAGGTAGGGTCTTTACAGAGATGTTCAAGTTAAAATGAGGTCATTGATGTGAGCCTTAATCCAATATGAGTGGAGTACTTATAAAAATGGGAAATTTGTACAGACATCCATAGAGAGAAGGCAACAAGAGGACACAGAGAGAAGGCCATCCAAAAGCCAAGGAAAGTGGCCTGGAACAGATTCTTCCTTCATAGCCCTCAGAAGGAACCAACTTGACAACACCTTCATCTGGCACTTCCAGCTTCCAGAACTGTGAAGCAATAAATTTTGTTGCTTAAGTCATCCAGCTGTGGTACTTTGTTACAGGGGCCCTAGGAAACAAAACACCCTCCATAAAGGGGATAAATAACAAACAAACCAACAAAAAAATAATTACAAATTGTGAACTGTCCAGATCAAGTACTTAGGAAAGACTGCCATGGGGAAGCACAGTTTAAGCTGTAACCTGAAGGTTGAGGAAGAAGTAACCTGTGAAGAGGTGAAAACATCCCAAGCAGAAGGGCAGCACACACACAGGTCCAAGGCAGAGAAAATTTGAGCTGGTTTGAGAACCCAGGAGTTAAGTGAGGCTGAACACATTCTGTGAGGAGGCACTGGCGATAGGCATCAGAACCCACTCAGATTCTTCTGCCACTTGTGTTTGAGCAGGTCCACTGGAATGTATTGAGTCCTTAGTCCCAAATATGGGCTCTGTCACTCATTACTAATTTGATTTCTTGATAAAGCCCCCAAGTATAAAAAAATATCTTCAATCACAGACATACGAATCCTGAAAGTCTGGAGATGAGAATTGAATTTCAACTGATTTGGGGGAATAGAGGACAATAGTGTTAAAAGTGGAAAAATATAAAACAATTTTGTAGAAATCTGCCATGGATATCTGCTTATATAAACTATTTGAGTTATGAAAACAAGGCTTTAAAAAACCATTAAAATGTCCCATTAAAAAGTCAACATATGATTGTAACAAATGTACCACTCTGGTGCAGGATGTTGATAGTTGAGAAGGCTCTACATGTGTGGGGACAGGAGTATATGGAAACTCTCTGTATCTTCTGCCTAATTTTGCTGTTAAACTAAAACTGCTCTAAAAAATAAAATCTATTTTTAAAATTCACCATATTAAATCTGTAGAGACAGCAGATTGGTGGCTGCTAGTGGGTTGGAGAGTGGGGCAGAGTGCAAGAATGGGAAAGGGTGCTTAATGGGTATGAGGTTTTCTTTGGGGGAGTGATAAAAATGTTTTGAAACTAGATGAAAGTGTTGGTTGCACAGAAATGTGAATGTGCTGTCATTGAATTGTTCAGTTTAAAATGGTTTATTTTGTTATATGAATTTCACCGCAGTTTTTTAAAATTCAAACATACAGTAGATGAGGTTTCTCAAAAATACATTGCATGGAATAATAGTCTCCAACATAGTCCTCAAAAAGGACTTCTGTGATCTGATTTGTTTTGAAGCAGTGCACACATGTCTTCTTCTTGGATATACCTATTCTGCATTAGTGATTTAAAGGTTCTGAGTGATCCTAGCATAAAGCTCTTGATGTTGACCCTCATCCTCTTTCTCTGCATTCTATCTGATACCATCACATAGAGCATATTTTGGGAATATACCACTCTAGACCTTTCCAAGAAAAGAAAAACCCCAACCCATTCTTATTTAATTATTCTAGGAAAAAGGTTTTGGCACAACAACCTTTTTCATGATATTTGTTGAAAACAACTTATCTTTCAAGCAGAGATAACATGATTTCTGATAAAATCTTTTGACAATGCTCAAGACAACAATAAGTGGCCTTAATAAACCCAATTTTAAATGAATGATGGGATACTAGAATTATAAAGACAAAAAACTGCTCTTGGCTACCACTTGATTTGTAGGCAGGAGTGCCACACTAAGAAAATTTATTATCTGGGTATGTATAGATCAGCTACCACATAATTTGAGACTTCATTCATTTGTACAAATTGCATTTTATGTATAATTCAGAAGTATGACACAGTATGTGGGCACATCTAAAATAGCTGACTTTTTAATAGCAAATATAAAAATGTCCAATACAATGATAATTTAATAAAATGAAATGGCCCAAGACTATTTCATCATTGCAAGTAAATGAATCCTCATGAATCTTCACTCTAAGGCCATTTCTTAGATTCCAAAAATGTTGATTTAATAATAATCACCACCAATAAGAATAGTTGTAGAATGGAATTGGTAATTTTATGACTAAAATCAGTTATTCTCAACCATGAGTGGGATGCAATTAGTATGGTGGAAGGGAGAGAGCATTCCCTTTTCCTAGACGATACATCAGAATCTCCTGAAGGGATGTTTATTTGAAAATGAATGGTCAAAATTATCATTACAGATTTGATTTTAGTAACAATAATTAATCCCCTTTGAAGATGTAATCACAATTAAGAGGTCATGGGAATTTTAATTCTTCAACTAGAGACATGAGTTAGGAAGGGTGGAGAAACATAAAGGAACATGTTGTCTAAAAACAGACTAAACACAGACAGGTTGTCTATTTCTTCAGTACCCACAGCATACATTCAGCTTCCTGAATGCCCATGCCCCAAAAGTCCCACTGGTCTGGACTTCTCTGATATGAGTGCGAATGGATGAAGTGTGAGAGTTCCAAGAAGCAGCATCCCAGGAGCTCATTCTCTGATGCAGGTTTTCCCTGGACAAGCGTCTGGATAGCACTGTACTTTCAGAATGCCTGGCTTTAGCATCTGGGACCATCTGTCCTGTTCTTCTGACTTTTCTCAAAGTTCCAGCACCAGAACCAAATAGATTACTATTGCCTAGATGAGCTGGGTTATAGGAATGTCTCTAGTATGTCTCCGTGCCTCAAAATGCTATCATGCTCATGTGTGTGCTCATATCCACATATATGTATGCTCGCATCCACACATATGCGTGTGTGCACACACACTCACAGAGGCCCTGTTGACCATGTTTGTACTAGCTAACCCTGCCCTCCTGGCCACTGATGATTCAACCAAGACTGCATAATTGACCCACTTGGACCACTTTCTTCTTCAAAGAAATTTAGAATTGAGGCTAAGAAGTACTGATCAGTGCACTGGGAGCTAAGGTTGCAAACAAAGGAAAGGTTGAGCTGGAAATATCCTGTTTGACTATGAATGCCTGAAAAAGCAGAGAAAGTCACTTTGGAGAAGGGCGGGGGGAAAGAGAGAGAGAGAGAGAGAGAGAGAGAGAGAGAGAGAGAGAGAGAGAGAGAGAGAGAGAGAGAGAGAAATAAAGCAGATAAAGAGAATAAAGCAGGTTTAAGAGAGCATGTGGCCCTAGAAGGACAGAGAAGCCTTGCTGTGCTTCTGATGGCTTTTCAGGTCCTAGTCATGGCTCTCCTGTAGTCTGTCTTAATTTTCTGGTTTCTGAGACATTTCTGTATTATTATAATAAATCCTCCCCAAACATTTTTATTTTTAACCTAAAATAAATAGTTCATGCAATTTACTGTTACTTGCAATAAAAAAATCTATCATTAAAAATTAAAATTTTAAATTATTAGTATGATTTTTACAATTTCTCTTTATGTTGTGCAACACTAGTTTTTTTTTAAATAAGATTATTGAGGTAACATTGGTTTATACAATCATATAATTTTTAGGTGGACATTATCATTTGATATCTGTATATTCTATTGTGTGTTCACCACCTAAAGTCCAGTTTCCTTCAGCTACCATATATTTGATCCCTTTTATCCACTTCACCCTCCCCTTACTCCCCTATATTTAACCCCCTTTACCCCATCTACATTCCCTCTGTTCTCCCACCCCACTAGTAACCACTACTCTATAGTCCTCTGGTAACCACTAGTCTATAGTTCATGTCCATGAGTCTCTGTTTATTTGTCTTGCTCGTTTGTTGCTTTTAGGTTTATATCCCACATATAAGTGATATGATGTGATTTTCAACTTTTTCTGTCTGGCTTATTTTGCTTGGCATGATTATCTCGAGTTCCATCCAAATGGCAGTACTTCATCTATTCTTATGGCTGAATAATATCCCATTGTATATATATACTACAGCTTCTTTAGCCAATCATCTATCATAGGACATTTCTGTTGCTTCCATGTCCTGGCCACTGTGAATAATGCTGCTATGAACATCAATGAGCAAATATCTTTATAGATATGGGTTTTCAAGTCTTTGGGGTAAATACCCAGTGGAGGGATTGCTGGATCATATATTAGATCTTAGTTTCTTGAGGAATCTCCATACTGTTTTCCATAGTGACTGTACCAATTTGTAGTCCCACCATCAGTGTATGAGGGTTCCTATTTCTCTACATCCTCTCCAACATTTGTTATTGCTTGTCCTGTTGATTATAGCCATTCTAACAGGTGTGAGATGGTATCTCATTGTGGTTTTGATTTGCATTTCCCTAATAGCTAGCGATGTTAAGCATCTTTTGATATATTTGTTGGCAATTTGTATGCCCTCTAGGGAGAAGAGTTTGTTCATGTCCTCTGCCCATTTTTTGATTGCATCATTTATTTTTTTTTATTGTTGTTATTGAGTCATATGAGTTCTTTGTATATTTTGGATATTAGGCTGTTATTGGAGGTTTTGCTTGCAAATATATTTTCCCATTTGGATGGTTGTCTCTTTACCTTATGGATGGTTTCTTTTGCTGAGAAGAAGCTTTTTAGTTTGATATAGTCCCATTCATTTATCTTTGCTTTGATTTCCCTTGCCTTTGAAGTCAAATTCATGAAATCCTCTTTAAGTCCAAGATCCTTGAGTTTAATTCCTATGTTTTCTTGTATGCATTTTATTGTTTTGGGTCTTATATTCAGGTCCTTAATCCATTTTGAGTTAATTTTGGTGTGTGGTGATAGACAGCAATCTAGTTTTATTCTTTTGCAGGTGGCTTTCTAGTTTTTCCAGCACCATTTATTGAAGAGGCTTTCCTTTTTCCACTGTATGTTTTTGGCTTTTTTGTCGAAAATTATTTGCCCATATAAATGTGGGTTGACTTCTGGACTCTTGATGCTGTTCCACTGGTCCGTGTGTCTGTTTTGCTGCCAATACCATGCTGTTTTGGTTACTGTTGCTTTGTAGCATAATTTGAAGTCAGGCAGAGTAAAGCTTCCAGCCTCGTTCTTTTTTCTCAGGAAGGCTTTGGCTATTCGGGGTCATTTGGCAACACCAGTTTTGAATGCACATACAAGGGTATTCAATTAATATGTGAAATCACCAATATTACCTAATTCATGTTTTACAGCTTGTTACATGGATATATATTTCATTCTTATCAGAGCAGTAAAAATGCCACATAAAATTAACATGTAACATAACTTGTAATGTTACATGTAATATATCATATGCCCAGCTTCCAAGGATTAGGACATGGACATCTTTAGGGGAGCATTACTTTGTTTAACGTTGCTTGAGTACTTTGACTGCTCCTCACAGCTAACTTCGACTTCCTGACAACATAATGATCTCAAGATAGCAAGATTTCCTACAAGGTGGTCAGTTGGCTCCTGAGTAAGCTTTCCAAGCAGAAAAACCTCAGTGTGTGAGTTTTTATCAAGCCTCTGCCTGTGTAGAACTTGACAATGTCCTATTGGCCAAAGCAAGTCATATTCTGAAGCCCAGGGTCAATGTGAAAGGGACTAAACAGAGCAAGAATGCAGGGAGGTATGGTTTATTCAGGGCCATTATTGCAACAGTTATCACAATCACAATTAAAATGTTCTTTCCAATAATCTTTGCATGTCTTCCTCAAATGTCCAAAATTACAAAAGAGGTAGCATTGTAAATGCTACAAAATATTTGCTAATTCAAAAAATGATTGTTCCTTTGAAAGAAGTGTTTTTCAAGTGTTAATAATCTTTTATTGTATTACTTTATATAACTTCTTTTACAAAGTTATGTTGTTAATGTTCTGACCTCTTCCAGTCTTAGATTTTACACCAGGGAAGATTGAGGACTAGCAGTAACATTACAAGAAGAAACATTAAGGAGGCAAATGCTGGGAGAGTCTGAAGTCATGCCTCCATTTGGAATACAAGAAGAAAATGTATATTTGAGACACAAAGAGAAAATTCAAGAGACGATATTTCCTTTGAAATACAAATAAGAATAGATATATTCTGATACCACTGATTTGTGCACATAACATAAATTCCTTGAGCACCTCTTGTGTCCCAGGTCACTGGGATGCTAAGCTCTTGACTGGCCACTGACGGCTTCAGTAAGAAATGTTCTCGATAATCCACAGGGTGTTAACTATGTTATGACAGGCACTTGTCAAAGCTAGAAATAGTAATTAATTCTGGATGCTATTTTTAAAGAACTATAATAGGTTACAGATACTATTTTGTTAATGCATAGAGCAAGATGGCATGTCCCACTGTAGTCAGCCAGGATGGTCATCTTCAACTAGTTATAGTTGTCCACTGATGTTCCTTGCCTAACTCAATTATCACTATGATGATGCTAACTGGTGATTTTTCTATTTCTGTCATTCCTCCTAATTTTATTTGTGACCTTTTTGTTATAAGGAGGAATCTTATTTTCTCCTGTTTGTTTATATATTATATTACCATGACACAAAATAATAAAAAATATATACATTGGTCTCTGCTCCCGGTTCCTGGCATAGAGCTCCTAAATCTGTTGGACTTTCCTGGGTGATAGGAGTGTGTTTTGTTCTCACGAGGCTCTTAGCATGTGCCTGAATAGTTTTAGGATGGGAGCTGATCACTAGAAAGACAAAACCGTTATTAGAAGCTTAGAACTTTTAGCTCCACCCTCCATCCTCCAGGAAGAAGACAAGGGATGAAGATTGAGTTAATTGTGAATCATGTGTATGTGATGAAGCCTCAATAAAAATCCCAAAATACAGAGTTTGAAGAGCTTCTAGGTGGGTGAACACATCTATGTGGTGAGAGAGTGACACACTGCATCTCCACAGGAACTGAAGCTCCTGCTCTTGGAATCCTTCCAGGTCTATGTATCTCTTCATTTGTCCGTAATTTGTATCCTTTAAAATATACTTTGTAATAAATTGGTAATAATAAGTAAACAGTTTCCTGGATACTGTGAGCCACTGTAGTAAATTGTTGAACCTGAGGAGGGGGACGTGGGAACTTCCAATTTTCAACTAAGTTGAACAGAAGTTGTGGGTAACCTGGAGACCTATTACTTACAATTGGCCTCTGAAGTAAGGTGGGAGGGGATCTTGTGGAACTAAGCCCTTAACCTGTGGGGTCTGTACTAGCTCTAATTAGGGTCAGAATTGAATTGAATTTTGGGACACCTAATTGGTGTCAGAATTGATCAATGTGAGGAAAACCCCACACATCTGGTGTCAGAAATATTCAGTGTGAAAACAACGGAAAATAGGGAATTTTTCCTAGATGCATGGGCATCTGGTCACATAGAATCTTAATTTATTTAGTGGATTATAATTTGTTTTTATCATTGTTTTATCTTAAGCTCAAATTGTCTCATATTAGCCAGTGGTAACCCTTTTGAGGTGACTTTTGCATCCTCTCGACATGTCTCCATAGTTCTTTGAGCACCTTGTAGCTTTCCATCATAATGAGATGTTTCAGGCTCATCTTATACTTTCTCTGCCAAAATCCTTAAATTACCCAATTTCCTAAGGAGCCTAGATTTCTTTTTTAAACACAGAAAACAAATCTAGGTGCAAGGTGTGCTCAGTTGCTACTAGGGTATCATTACTTCTAGGCCTTCTTACAGGACATAATTGGCAAATAGATATACATATATGCAAACATAACAGAATTTTTGGAGGGTGGACAATGCATAGAAGAAAAAAAGAAAAATGACTGAGGTAGGCAGCAAAGTGGTCTCGCAAAGATGTCCACATCCTAATCCCCACAAACTATAAATATCTTGGGTCTCATGGCAAAGACGAATAAAAGTTACAACTGAAATTACGGTTGGTAATCAGCTGGCCTTGAGATGGGGGAGATGATCTGAGATTATCCAGGTGGGCCCAACATAATTACAGGGGCCTTAGAAGCAGAGAGGGAAGCAGAAGAGAGAAGACAGCATGAGAAGCATTTAACCTGACATTGCTAGCTTTGAAGATGAAGGAAATATCTCATGAGCCAAAGAAAGTGGGTAGTCTCTAGATGATAGAAAGGCAAGAAGCCAGATTTTCTTCTAGAGCCTCCAGATAAGAATACATCTCTGGCAACATCTTGATTTTAGCTCAGTGAGACCCATGTCAAACTTCCAATGAATAACTGAAAGGTAATAAATGTGTGCTGCTTTAAGCCACTATTTATGGTAATTTGTTACAACAGCCATAGAAAACTATTAGTGACAAAAATTCTCTTGTCAACTCAGAGCCTATAAAAACCCAAGTTACCTCTGGACAAAGCAGAGAGAATTACAATTATTTTGACTTGAAAAAGCCTCAACCTAATTTATCTGGGGCAATATTCTGAGATCCACAATAATAGTGGATGCAACAAGAGACAATTTTATTTTTCTCTCATTTAAAATCTAAGTACATATAGAGGTTTCTCTGATGAGCCATCAGGGGCCCAGACTCCTTCTGTCTTGTTGCCTCCCCATTCCCAGGGTATTACCCTCATTGAAGAGTTCAAGACAGTTCAGCACCATATTTTTGTTCCAGCCAGTGAACAGGAGGAAAAGTGACAGGTATAACTCTTCCCTTTAAAAATGTTCACGTGTCACTCCAATTCACATGCCATTGGCTAGAACTGAGTCACATGGTGATGCCTCTAAGCAAGTGAAGCTGGGTAGCCCTATGTCAGCCTAAAATTTCTATCAGGATGGAAGAAGAGGAAAACAAATATGGGGAACTACTAAGCCATTGCTTCCACACTGAGTAACAGGTACTCTTCAGTTATGTTGATTTGTGTGTTTTACATTTGTAAAAGCATATTGTTTCTGTCTTGCATAACTCTTCAGAAAAAGTATTACAGTCAGGGCAATTTCTATTCTATATGTTGATTCTTAACCGATGTGAGGAAAAGTAGTGAATTAGCAATACATAAGAATTATTGCATCTGCTGATTTCTGTATTTCAGTTTAGCTGTTCTCTGGTCATTTGAGGTCACTCCTAACTAAGGTCCTTGAAGCTCCGGAGTTTTGCTCCCTATCCCAAGCTCATCCTAACTATCTTCTTCCAGCTTTCCAGCCACTTAGCCACCTTCTCTTGTGTGTCCTACTGATATATATTCCTCAGTTCTCTTGCTGGCAACAGCTGCCTGAAACATACCCTAACAGGAACATCTCCTTCATCTTTACTTTTACCACTTTTGCATTGCTTTTCTATTTGCTGCTGTAACAAATTACCACAAACTTAGTGGCTCAAAACAACACAAATTTATTATCTTATAGTTCTCTAGTTAGAAATCCAACACAAGTCTCATTGGAATAGAATCAAAATGTGACTAGGCCTGCATTCATTTCAGAAGTTCTAGGAAAAAATATATTCCCTGGCCTTTTCCAGCTTCTAAAGGCTGCCAACATTCCTTGTTTTATGGCCCCTTCCTCCATCTTCAAAGCCAGCAACAAAAGGTCGAGTCCTCACATTGCATCACTCTGAGCTCTCCCATAGTCACATTTCCCTCTGGCTCTCTCCTTCTACCTCCCTCTTCCTCTTTTAAGAGCCATTGCAATTATACTGACATGACTAGACAATCCAGAATAATCTCCTTCTTTTAAAATCAGCTGATTACTACTTTAATTCCCCTTTGCTGTGTAACCTAATATATTCACAGATTTTAGCAATTAGGACATCTTTAAGAGGGGCATTATTCTACCTACCACAACCTCCACATTTATTCTCCTTCCACTGTAGCTAAAAATGCACACACAAAATCTCTTTTCCCTCTCCCCTGGGCTTCCCTCCACCCCTACTCCTAAATCAGGTTATTAGTTAGTTCAAGGACTGATACTTAAGAAGCAAGCTTTCTACCAATTATCATCTTACTTTGTACAAATTCACATGTTAATTTTAGGTTAGTCTATAAATTAATGAATCACTATTCAATGCCCTAAAAAATAATAGCTAAATGAGGAGGCAATTCTAACCAATACTTTTAAGCTGCCTTGTACTTGATTACAGATTTTAACTGCTCAACTTTGGGATTTTGGCACTCTGTACAAAGTTAGTAGCAGCTCTTAAGAAATGGAACTCAACCACACTCACATTGATTTGTCAAGCCTTTGAAATAGAAGCATTAATGTAATTTGTGATTTCTGAAGTTATGCTTGAGACCTCAGAGCTGCTCCTGAACAGAGGAATAAGTTTGGAGAGTGGGGACAGAGTGAAAATTTCCTGGAAAGTCTTTATATTCATATCATTTTAATAGAGTTAGATAAACTGCAAAAGCATCCTTAAGGCCTGGAACAGAAGGATTTGGTAGCAAAAACATGAGAAGAGGAGGAGAAGGTCTGAATTTCCACCAGTTTTTATTACTAACTTGTAAGCACTAACCATGATGCATTCAAGTTTTGTCGTTTTCAGGACAAGAAGGAAGACACTTGGCACCAACCACATGTATGCTAATCAAGGTCAGAAAAGTAATTCTTGCTCCTCCTAGAGTTGATAGATTTGAGAAAATGATATCTTGTTTATAACTCGGTAATAGTTTACATCTTTAAAACTGAGCTATGAAATGAGTTGGCCTGGATGATCTCCAAGGCCCTGTTAGGCTGTGCCCATCTGGAGTTCAGTGACACAGACTTACTCAACTGACAGCCAGTACTCTGCCCTAGGATGGCCCCAAACCTCTGCTGGGCTCCAAGACCAAGTCTTCTCTGTGGCCTGGGTTATGGATTTACACTGTACTTCCCTCTTCCTTCCTGAAAGATGAGTCAGAGTAGCATGACTCTTGCCACTCTCTGAAGGAACTGAGCAAATATGACTGTGTGTGAGTGTGTCTTTTTCTAAGAACTAGACTGTGGCATTTATGAGGAATCAGTATTATCAGGCAAATATAGTCCATGCTTTATTTTCTTGGTTAGAAAATGAAGAGCCACTGTACTGTCTATTGACATTTTACTTCATACATTTTAATAATGTAGCATAGTGTCTCAGTCTATTTGGGCCAGTGTAATAAAAATACCATAAACTTGGTGGCTTATAAAAAAGCAAATATTTATTTCCTACAGTTCTGGAAGCTGGGGAATCCAAGGTCAAGACTCAAGCAATTTTGGTGTCTGTTGAGGGCCTGCCTCTTCATAGATAGCACCTTTTTTTGTCCTCACATGGCAGAGGGGTGAGAGAACTCTCTGGGGTCTCTTTTATAAGGGCACTAATCCCATTTGTGAGGGCTCTACCCTCATAAACTAATCAATTCCCAAAGTCCTCAACTCAAATTACCATCACATTGGGGATTAGGCTTCAACACATGAATTTTGGGGGGACACAACACTCAGTCTACAACATATGGGGTTTATAAATAATTCATATTCAAATGAGATTCAGGGATACAAACCCCATGTACAATTTGTGCATGTGTAAGTGTACATCTTTGTGATAAAAGGATCTATAACTCATCAGATTTTCAACAGAATCCATGAGCCAAAAAAGAATAAGACTAACTAGTATAAAAGTATGTTCCATTGCCAGAGAGTCAACATCAATTATTGTCATCCTCTGATGGAGGTAGCTCAGAGAGCCAAAGGAAGTGCAGAAGTAATATCATTAATAATTTAAAACATTTTAAATTAAGCATCATGTAGTAAAAGTCCTGTTGATCAACCACTCATTAAGAGACTCTCCATATAAACCAGTGCTCTCAATTTCACCTGTAAAATATACTCATTGCTGCCTCCAGGCTATCACTCTTTCACACATTTGGTCTCATTCATGGAGTTTAACCATACTAAGATTTGGAGATGGTTCTTGCCCATTCTGTTTATGCCAAGATATTATATGTTATGATTTAGAAAAAAAAATCAAAAATTGATTAAATATGAGCATGAAAATAAAGTTACAAAGCTGAATTCTTTGCAAATTTTTATTTAAGGCAAGTTGATTTTTTTTACAACTAAAGAAGTTTAAGAAAAATATGAAAAGGGTTCTATACTCTGATTGTATGACAAGTATCTTTTAGTTTCTGCTTCACTTTAAAGAAACAACTGGAGATTGCAGAAGAGTGTGGTTTATGTAAGCAGAATGATACTCAAGAAAAAGCCTTGGTCTTTCATCAAACGATGGGGGAATTATTGCAAATTTCCATGTTTTGAGTTAAAATAAAGAATTTAAGAAATGTACGAATCATTTTTATGATTCCCAGATCATAAAACCTTTTCTAGTAGCCAAAGAACCATCAGTGTCCATTGAATTAGTTTAGAGCAATTCTACTGTATTAAGATCCCAAATAGGAGGAAAAAAACGAGTTCTAGGACCCACGATTTTGAAGAAAATTAATATTAATGTGTTTTTACTGACACAGAAGAGAAGTTGAATAGATATTTTCAACTCTTCAGATGCTTCCATACTCAGCATCAATATGTTCTTTATATAAGATTTAGGCTTTCTATGTCAGTTTGAGTACTCCAGGAAGCAGATGCAAAGGTAGGATTTGTTGTGGAAAAGATTGAGGGAAATTTTTGTGAAGGAGAAAATGGAAAGGAGGAACCAGAGTAGGTAGGGAGAGGCTTAGTTCAAGATGCAGATTTTATACCTAAGAAGATAAGAGAGAGAAGGAAGGATGATTGGGTAGAAGGAGCCACAGACCGCAGTGCAGCTCTGAAAAAAAGTCTCAGCAAATGTGGAGCATTAAAATAAAGATTAGCCATAAGAGAAGTCTCATGTTAGGCTGAAACAGCTCAGCTCTAGTACCCCCACTGAGCTCAGTCATCCCAGAATGTGAATGTGGCAATAGATCCCAAAGATATGGCTGCTACACTCAGTTAGTTAACTACACTCAGCTATATGACTATGACTCTTTTTCTATTTCAAAGTATGGCCATTGGAAACAAACACCATTATCTAGGTGGGCTCAGACCAGTAGGATATATGGAAGATGGAGAATCTAATCATGTCCAACCACCTTTTTCAGGAAACTTTTGGAAAGGACTCACATTTCTTTATCTACCTGCATCTGAAAACTTATGGCAAAAAAAAGATTCCTCACAGATTTGATAATAAAGCTTGTGAAGTCTTTGCCCAAGAATATAAATTGTTTCTTTAGTAGGCTGACTTTAAATTTAGCAAGTATTTTAGTAAGCAGCTATTATGGCTGTGACAGGCACTGTTATAGAGTTATACAGTGGTGGCCTGTGCATGCAAGGCCTCCTAGAGCTTATACTATAGAAGAGAAAACAGATAATAAATCAATAGGTCTATAGGCAAGATAGCAGTAAAGGCTGTAAAACAAATCAAATAGTGTAACATGTTAAAATGTGACTGGACAGGGGTGATGATCAGAGGATTATTGAGAGCTACCTTTCTAAGGATGAGACATTTGATGCAAAACCAAATGGAAAAGAGAGATGAGTGTTTGGGACAGAGGAGATAGCAAAGGCAGAGGTTGTTAGGTGGGAGGAAGTTTGGCACATTAGTAGAAAGGAACAAATATCCCTTGGAGAATCAGGAGCTAGCTGAGACGGGGCTCATGGATCATGGGAAAGAAGCTTGATTCTATTCCAAGTGCGATGAGAAACTTTGAAGTGTTCTAAGTTGGTTAGCAACATGACTATATTTACTTTTTATCTTCTGTAGTTTCAGAATTTCTATACAGAAGGAGCTTGAAAGTGGTAAGATGATTACAAGGGCTTTTATTTTATTTTATTTTATTTTATTTTATATTTCATTTTATTTGGTGGAGGAAGAGGGTTTGTGAGCAGGAAGAGATGGGAGGTGGCATAAAGCTGCACATCACTTTTCATAAAATTGAGAATATGTTCACTGTACCTACCAAAGAATGGAGGGTAGTGGTTAATGGTGATTATGAGGTAATTTAAGTATCTCCAACTCAACTCACTCTCATCCCCAGACATCATCACTATTTTTGAAAATCACCATTACTACTATGTAGCAAACAAACATAGGGAAACAAAAGTAGATGCCTGGCAGCTAGGTATGATTCTTGTTGCAGTAGTATAAATAAATGATGAGGATGGCTTGAATTAAGGAGGTAGCAATGGGGATGGAGCAAAGTGGATTTATTGAAGAAACTTGTTTTTCTGTGAGGACATGAATGACTCTGTCACCAGTTCAGTGCATCCTGGGCATTGTAGAACACTCCCCCAAGCTATGCTCTTTCACTTTTTCTTTAAGGTATGTAGCAGATACTGTTGATGATCTGTTCTGATCCTCTTGATCCCTTTTTATTATTCCCAAGTGCCCATCTCCTGGCTGTGCTGTGTTTTTGCCATTAATAGCCTGTACTTCTGACTCTTCTTCAGAGGACTGCCCTCCACCTACTGAAGGGTTTTACCCAAATATGACAGCTGGAAGTAGCTAGGACTTTCCATTCCTCTCATCCCTACCTTCCCATGCCTGACTAGCTCTTAGCCAATGACTGACAGGTATGGAATATGAAAACCCATTCCCCTAAAATATGAAAGCTCAGTCCCCTTGCCCTGAGTTGAGAGGACTCCAAGATGTAACTTACCCTCCAGAGTTCTCCACAAGATCAGGCAGAGGCTGCCATCCATATAACTTTGCCTCCAAACCTACCTCACTTTTTTTCTCCTTCAATGTCTTTCTCCATCTCCTTGCTGGCTTCTTCTGGAATCGTTTTCTGAAAAATCCACTTGCACACAAATCCCTGTCTCAGGGTCTACTTGTGGAAACCTCAGTCTAAGACTCTGCTCCATTCCCATCGCTACCTCCTTAGTCCAAACCACTATCATCTCTTACACTGTACCACTGCAGCAAGCATCATACTACTTGTTTCCAGGATTTTTCTACAATGGCCCTTATCGTTCAAGGGTCACATGTGTAACTCTCTCCTATAGGCATCACTCCTAATGTAGCCTTTTCTCCTCTGCTCAAGAAATCCCATTGTGTAATTTGTTGAAAGTATCATTATTACAGGCACAACCTTGATTCTTCACTGGTTTATTTTTAATAAGCTAAAAATTCACAAATGTCAGCACTTTAACTATTATTAATAATAAATTATTTGTAACATATCCTAGAACTGATTACTATACACCAGAATGGTCCCAAACGGTGGTACAGAACAATATGAGACTTAGGAAAAAACTACATAAGACAAACAGTTCATCTTACGCCAAGCACAATTAACACAGGGGGAGCAAAAACAGACTACAATCCAAGTACATTTTCTTTTCCAGCAAAAAATATATATTTTTTATAAAAAGAACAAGTAATAATATTGAATCATATAAAATTTCCATCCACATTTTCATATGGTTCAAGCTAACACTAATTGTGAACATTGGCTAGGAATTTCATAGATTTTTTTAGATGTAATATAGATTTTAAAAGGCCCTACCTCACTCTTAACCTTAGCCAGATACCTTTTTAAATAAACTGCACTTAATCTCAAACATACTCATCTGGGAATGTCCATTACAGGAGTAAGTGAATGAATCGCAATCATTTTCAAATATCCAAAGACTTGCTGGAAATTGCAGTGATTGCCAGTCTTTCTTCACCTGTTAGGCACCACCTCACTACTAATGTCTTACTATTCACCTGGGGGGGAGACTGCAGGGCATTTCTTAGCATTCCTCAGAGAGTATTAGCTTCTACTCGACCCCTTCCCTCTACTTATTTTTGGGCCAACCTCAAGAGACAAGCACTGGGCACAAGACAGGAGACCTAAATGTGAATTGGGCTCAACAATGTTCTGATTCCATGATCATAGACATCTTTTCTATTGCAAACCCCTTCCCAAGTTGAATGCACATGTTGTCTTATTCTTTTAATTAATGGCTTTAATCTGCATTGTATTTCCTTCCTTCACATTGAGAGAAAAAGCAGCTATTACCTTTCAACATGATTGATTTTCAAGTTATTTTTAATACTAAAAGTAGAAACCAAAAAAGCAAGGTAAACCAAAGTTGTGGGTGCCTATCCTCAAGATGGTATATTTAAATAACTATATAATTATTTATGACTGTTATAAAAACAGATGTATTTGTTGAATTCCCAATGTTGTACACAACATTGTAATACTTGATGTCTCTCAGAGATCACCAACTCATTCCATACTTCAGTGTCTGTTAGGGGACAAATGTGTCCCCACTCATTTTCCTAGGGGATTTGCTCTGTGTGGTTGCCCAACTTGAATCAAGTGATGTTTTGAGTCAAGTTGCTTTTTCCTTAACTGAGAAACCAAAGACAGATCACAGTTAACAATACTCTTTAAAATAACATCTAGGGAATAATCATCACACGTTTCTTTATTACAGAAAATACATATCAAATGTCTCCTTGTATTTAAACCTGAAAAGTGGGCAGAGTGTGGACAATTACACCAAAGGCTATTCAAGGTGGGTAGGTTTTCCATGACTGGCAACAGTTGGCCTTAGAATTCCATCTGTTCCTGATTTAATTTCACATGTAACTATTAGCACAAGTGCCATTGATTAATATTATAGAAGCAAAAATGATAGTCATGTAATGTTTAGGATGTGAGTGGCTCATTCAAATTCCTTTGGCTTGACCACACATCCAATATGGATGAGGAGCAAAAATAAAGAAAAGATGTCCAAGAACTATGTCTCATTTTTTTATTGGCCTTGGAATCAGAGACATAAATTTGATTTCAGGCCCTTTGAACACAGAGGCCTTTGACAATTATTCCCACTTCCCTTAAAAGCATGCAAGCCAAGTGTTGTAGGGGACATCAAAGCCAGCTACATAATTTGTGGAACCCAGTGCAAAGTGAAATTTCAGACCCCTGCTTACAAAGCAGGTGAAAGTCACCATTAAAGGTACTAAAATATAAAGCTTCTTTTCTTCTGCAGTTTGTCTCTTGTTTTGTCATGATGTTTCTCATTTGCTATTTAATGTCATTCTAAATAAGGAAAATTTTAATTCTATGGCCATGCTACCCTGAACAAGCCTGATCCCATCTGATCTCAGAAGCTAGGCAGGGTCAGGCCTGGTTAGTACTTGGATGGGAGACCACCTAGGAAGACCAGGTGCTGTAGGTATAAAAAATAAAAAATAAGGGATTGTAAGCTGACAAGGTCCTTGCAATCTATGAGGTCAGCCAAGGGACGCCTCACCTAAAAAAAAAAAAAAGAAAGAAAATTTTAAATTATTAGCATGAATTTACCATTTATCTTATATTGCATAATACCAGTTACAAATGCAAATATAGAGTATTTAACCAATATATAGAATTATTAAAATTAAACAATTCAGATCTTGTAGTTCATATATTCATATGAATTTTGTTCTTACAGAATAGTAGAAATACTGCACAAAACTAATTTAAGTGTTTTTATTTTACTTCTTCATATGCATACATTCTACCAACATTCTTTTTTTATATTAGTGTCAAGTACACAATACATTAGTTAGACATTATATACTTTATGGAACGATCCCCCCAATTACTCTATCACCCATCTGGCTCTACACATAGCCATTACATTACTGCTGACTACATTCCTTATGCTATGCTCCTCATCCCCATAACCATCTCTCAACTAAAATTTGTACCTCTTTAACCCTTCACTCCTTTCTCCCAGCTCCCCATCACCTTCTCTTCTAGTAGTCACCATATTGTCCTCTGCATTTGTGAATTTGTTTTCAATTAGTTTCTTCTTTTTCTTCCTTAGATTCCACATATAAGTGAAATCATATGGTATTTCTTTATCTTTATCTGTATGACGTATTTTGTTCAGCACAATAACCTCTAGGTTCATCCATGTCATTGCAAATGGTAGGTTCTTATGGCAAAGTAATATTCCATTGTATATGTGAACTACAACTTCTTTATCCAATGATCTGTTGTTGGGCATTTAGGTTGTTTCCATATCTTAGCTACTATGAATAGTGCTGCCGTGAACATAGTGGTGTATAAAACTTTACAAATTAGTGTTTTTGTTTTCTTTGGATAAATAACCAGAAGTGCAATTGCTGGGTCAAAGGTAGATCTATTTTAAACTTTTTGAGGAACCTCCAAACTGTTTTCCATAGTGGCTGTACCAATTTGCAATCCCTCTAACAGGGCACAAGGGTTCCCTTTTTCCACATCCTGGCCAACAGTTGTTGTTTGTTGATGTATTGATGATGAACATTCTGACAGGTATCAGGTGATATCTCCTTGTGGTTTTCATTTGCATTTCTCAGATGATTAATGACCTTAAGCATCTTTTCATATATCTATTAGCTATCTGTATTTCTTCATTGGAGAAATTTCTATTTATGTCTTCTGCCCATTTTTTTAATTGGATTATTAGTTTTTTGTTGTTGTTGAGTTCTATGAGTTCTTTATATATTTTGGATATTAACCCTTTATCTGATGTATCATAAGCAAACATCCTCTCCCATTCAGTAGGTTGTCTTTTTGTTTTGTTAATGGCTTCCTTTGCTGTGCAAAACTTTTTAGTTTTAGGTAGCTCCATTTGTTTATTTTTATTTAGTTTCCCTTCCCCGAGGTGATATATCCAAAAAGAAATTACTAGTAGCAATAATAGAGAGGTTACTGTCTATGTTTTCTTCTAGAAATTTCATGGTTTCACTCTTACATTTAAATCTTTAATCCATTTTGAGTCTATTCTTGTATACTGTGTAAGAAAGCAGTCCACTTTAATTTTTTTGGCAGTATCTGTCCAGTTTTCACAACACCATTTACTGAAGAAACTGTCTTTACCCTTTTGTATATATTCTTGTCTCCTTTGTTACATATTAAATGAGTGTATATGCCTGGATTTATTTCCGGGCTCTCTATTCTGTTCCATTGATCAATGTACCTGTTTTTATACAATACCAATCTGTTTTGATTACCATAGCCTTGTAGTAGAGTTTAATATCAGTAAGTATGATACCTCCAACTTTGTTCTTATTTCTCAAGATTGCCCTGGCTATTCAGGGTCTTTTATGGTTCCATATAAATTTTTGGATTATTTATTCTATTTCTCTGAAAAATGTCGTTGGTATTTTGATAGGGATTGCAGTGAATCTGTAGATTGCTTTGGGTAGTATGGCCATTTCAACGATGTTGATTCTTCCTAGGCATGAGTATGGTTTATGCTTCCATTTATTTGCATCTTCTTCGATTCCTTTTTACAATGACATAATTTCTGAGAACAGGTCTTTTACTTTCTTGGTTGATTTGATTCCTAGGTATTTTGTGGTTTTTTGATACAATTGTAAATGGCATTGTTTTCTTAATTTCTCTTTCTGAAAGTTTATCATCAATGTATACAAATGCAACTGACTTCTGAATATTAATTTTGTATCCTGCTACTTTACTAAATTCATTGATCAGTTCTAACAGCTTTTTGGTGGAATCTTTAGCATTCTCTCTATATAGTATCATGTCATTGGCAAATAATGACATCACTCCTTTCCAATTCAGATACCTTTTATTTCTCTTTCTTGTCTTATTGCTATGGCTAAGACTTCCAATACAATGTTGAAGAGGAGTGGTGAAAGTGGGCATCCTTGTCCTGTTCCCTATCTTAAGGAAAATGCTTTTAGCCTTTCCCCATTGAGTATGATGTTAGCTGTAGGTTTGCCATATATGACCTTTATTATGTTGAGGTATGTTCCCTCTATTCTCACTTTGCTAAAAGTTTTTATCATAAATGGATGCTGAATTTTGTCAAATGTTTTTCTGTATATATTGATGTAATCATATGATTTTCACCTTTCAGTTTGTTAATGCGATGTATCACATTAATTAATTTGCAGATAGTGTTTGAACCTTGCATCACAGAAATAAAACCAACTTGATAATGGTGTACAATATTTTTAATGCATTGCTGAATTTGGTTTGCTAATATTTTGTTGAGGATTTTTGCATCAATATTCATAAGGGATATCAGCCTAGTTTTATTTTTTTGTAGTGTCTGGTCTGGTTACAGAATAAGGGTAATGAAAAGTTCATGAAAAGAACTATGGAGCCTTCCCTCTTCTTGAAATTTTTGGAATAATTTGAGAATAATAGGTGTTAATTTTTCTTTGAATATTTGGTAAAATTTACCTATGAAGCAATTTGGTCCAGGATTTTTGTTTTATTTATTTTTATTTTTATTTTTTTGAAGTTTTTTGATTTCTGATTTCATTTTGTTGGTGGCAATTGGTCAGTTAAGATTTTCTATTTCTTCTTGACTCACTATTGGGAGATTGCATATTTCTAGGAATGTATCCATTTCTTCAAAGATTGTCCAATTTGTTGGCATATCATTGCTCATAGTAATTTCTTACGATCTTTTGTATTATTGTGGAGTCCATAGTTACTTCTCTTTTATTTATGATTTTGTTTATTTGAGTCCTCTCTCTTTTTTCTAGTTCAGTCTGGTTAAGGGTTTCTCAATTTTGTTTATCTTTTCAAAGAACCAGCTCTTGGTTTCATTGATCTTTTGTATTATTTTTCTAGACTGTAATTTTGTTTATTTCCACTCTGATCTTTATGATTTCCTTCCTTCTATCACTTTGGGCTTTGTTTGCTGGGGTTCTTTTTGTCGTTTTCTAGTTCTTTTCTTTTTTACAGATTTATTGAAATATAATAGACAATTAGTTGCTCATGTTTACAGTGTATAAGTCAACGAATTATTTTCAATTATAGTTGTTAAACAATAATATATTAGTTTCAGTTGTACAGTATAGTGATTAGAGATATACATAATTTGCAAAGTGATCAACCCAATAAATCTAGTTCCCCTCACCCCCTTACATATTTATTACAATATTATTGACTATATTTCTTATGTCACACTTATATCTCCATGACTATTTTGTAGTTATCCATTTGTATTTCTTATTCCCTTTGCCCTTTTTCACCTACTCCTTTCAATTCCCCACCCATCTAGTAGCCCTCAAAATATTCTCTGTATCTGAAGTTTGTTTCCATTCTTTTTGTTGTTATTGTTGTTTATTTTGTTCTTTAGATTGCACGTCTTTGTGAAATCATACGGCATTTGTCTTTCTCTATTTGACTTACTCCATTCAGCACAATATCCTCTATGTCCATTATGCAATATATTTTTCTGTCCCTTTACTTTCAGTCTGTGTGTGTTGCTTAATCTGAAGTGAGTGTCTTACAAGTAGCATGTGTAGGGGTCTTGTTTTCTTATCCATTCAGCCACCCAATCTATTGATTGGAGCACTTAATTCTTTTTCATTTGAAGTACTTGTTGATCAATATGTAGTTATTTCCAGTCTTTATACACATATTTGATACATATTTTTCTTCTTAAAGAAGTCCTTCCAACATTTCCTGTACTACTTGCTTGGTGGTGATGAATTCCTTTAGCTTATTTTTGCCTAGGAAGCACTTTCTCTGTCGTTCAATTCTAAATGGTAGCTTTGCTGGATAAAGTATTCTTAGTTGTAGATCCTGGATTTTCATCACTTTGAATATTTTGTGACAAGCCCTTCTGTCCTGCATAGTTTCTTTGGACAAATCAGCTGCCAGTCTTATGGAAACTCCCTTGTAGGTAACTGCTTTTCTCTTGCTGCTTTTAAGATTCTTTCTTTGTATTTAAACTTTGGCATTTTAATTATGATGCATCTTTGTGTGGACCTCTTTGAGTTTATCTTTTCTGAATCTCTCTGAGCTTCTTGGGGTTGTATGTCTATTTCCTTCACCATGTTAGGGAAGTTTTCCGTCATTATTTCTTCAAATAGGTTTTCAACTTCTTCTCTCTTATCCTTCTGGTAATCCTATGATGCAAATGTTATTATGTTTGAGGTTGTCCCATAGGCTCCTTAAATTATCTTCATTTTTTTTGGATTCTTGTTTCTTGTTGCTGTTCTGATTGGGTGTTCTCCAATACCCCATCCTCTATATCAGTAATTCAATCCTCTGCTTCCTCCACTCTGTTAGTTCCTTCTAATATACTCTTCATCTCAGATATTGTATTCTTCATTTCTGACCGGTTCTCTTTTATAATTTCCATTTCCATTTTTGTTTTTTATCTCTTTATTAAAGTTCTCACTGAGTTCATCTACACTTTCCTTAAGTTCATTGAGCATCTTTATAACTAGTGTTTTGAACTCTGCATCTGTTAGATTGCTTAACTCTATTTTTCCCGGAGCTCTATTCTGTTCTTTAATATGGGACATGATTCTTTGTCTTTCCATTTCAGCTGCATTTCTATGTCTGTTTCTATGTACTAAGCAAAGCTCCTAACTCTCCTGATCTTATTAGCATGGCTTTGAATAGTAGGTATTCAATGGCACAGTCCTGAGAGGGGTCCAGCTCCAGACCAAGTTTAGCCTCAGTCTGTGACCATCTGTGGCCACCTGGTAAGATTCAGCAAGCAATCCACAAATGCTGTGCTTATGGTTGCCTTAAGAGGCCACACCAGAAACCAAGGCTGAGTGTCACCGGTGTGGGGCTTGGAACTACTCAGCAAGGGGCAAAGGGCATGCCAAGTACACCACTGGATGTGGCTTGGGTAGGGTCACAAGCTGAGAGAGACGTAGTGACGTTTGTTATTAGTTTAATGATGTCTCAGCTATAATGACGCCTACATCCGCATGCTGGGAGGAGGAGGGCTCAACAGAGGAACCATGGATATGGCCAGCACTTCTGCCCAAGAGAAAATCTGACAACTCAGTGTCTTCCCATATGTCCCTGGCATCCCCCAAGTAGCTGACCTGGTGCTGGAGCTCAGAGCACCATATGTTTACTAGAGTTATGTCCTCTTGTTGTATGATCCCTTTATCATTATGTAATGCCTTTCTTTGTCTCTTATTATAGCCTTTGTTTTAAAGTCTGTTTCATCTTATGTAAGTATTGTTACCCCAGCTTTTTTTCATTTCAATTTGTGTGAAATATCTTTTTCCATCCCTTTGCTTTTAGTCTGCATGTGTCGTTTGATCTGAAGTGAGTCTCTTTCAGACAGAATATATATGGGTCTTGTTTTCTTCTCTATTCAACTACCCTATGTCTTTTGATTAGAGCATTTAATCCATTTACATTTAAAGTGATTATTTAAAGGTACACAGTTATTACCATTTTATTATTTGTATTTATGAATTTTTCCCCTTTCTTTTTACAGAATTTCCTTTAACATTTCCTGTAATACTGACATTTTGGTGATAAATTCCTTTAGTTTTCTCATTCTGGGAAGATTTTTATCTCACCTTCCATTTTTATTGATAGTCTTGCTATGTAGAGTATTCTTGGTTGTAGATTCTTATTTTTCATAACTTGAATATTTCTTGCCAGTCCCTTCCGACCTGCAAAATTTCCGTTGAAAAATCAGCAGACATTCTTATGGGGGTACCCTTGAGAGTAACTAATTGCCTTTCTCTTGCCACTTTTAAGATTCTTTCCTTGTCTTTGTTCTTTGGCATTATAATTATTTCGTGTCTAGATGTGGGTCTGTTTGAGTTCCTCTTGTTTGGGACTCTTTGTTCTTCCTAGACTTGTAGGTCTACTTCCTTGGCCAGATTAGGGAAGTTTTCTGTCATTATTTCTTCAAATAAGTTTTCAATTTCTTGCTCTTTCTCTTCTCCTTCTGATATCCCTATGAAGTAGATATTGTTACGCTTCACGTTGTCTCAGAGGTCTCTTAAGCTATCCTCATTTTTTTTTACTCTTTTTTTCTGTTTGCTGTTCTGATTGGGTATTTTCTGCTACTTTGTCTTCCAGCTTACTGATTCAATCTCCTGTTTCATCCAATCTACTGTTGATTCCTTCTAGTGTATTCTTCATTTCAGTTATTGTATTCTTCATTTCTGACTGGTTCTTTTTTATGGTTTCTATATCCTTTTTTATGTTTACTATCTCTCTATTGAAGTTCTCATTGAAATCATCTATTCTCACCCTGAGTTTTTTGAGCATTTTTATAACCATTGTTTTAAATTCTGTCTCTGGTAAATTGCTTGCCTCCATTTTGTTTAAATATTTTTTCTGGAGTTTTCTATTGTTTCATTTATGGCATGTTTCTTTGTTTTCTCATTTTATTAGCTTCTTTGTGTTCATTTCTAATTGGAAGAAAGATTCGTTTCATCTCTCAGTCTTTTCCAGATGGCCTTATGTAATAGGTGTCCTGTGTGGCCCAGTGTTACAATCTCCTTAATCACCTGTGCTGGGAGCTGTGGACATGTTCTTTGTGTGGAATGTGTACGTTCTTCTGTTGTAGATAAGCCTTGATTGCCATTAGCACATCAGTGGATAGGATTAATGCTCAGGATGACTAACTGTGGGAATTGATATGCCCACAGGATATGTGTTGTTATGTGGGGGCTGACTCCACTGAGTGGAATTTGCCCTAGCAGGCTTGTGTACTTGTTGAGACTACCCTTTTTGTGTACTGCTTATGGAGATAGCAGGTGTTGCTCTTTTGTGCTCTAGTGCCAGCCTCAGGGTACGTTGGTTTTGTGGGCTCTTGGGTGGGGCTTCCAGGTAAGCCAAGGTCAGCCACTGCCTTTGATTGCCCAGGGTTACCTGATGAAAGCTACAAAGTGATCCACAGATGGTTGCTGCTTATACTGGATCTATAGGTAAGTGGAAAAGACAATGCTGTAAGTTACGGTCCAGTTATACCCAGTAGTGGGCCTAGAGCAGTCTAGCAAAAGAACCAGTGTGCATCAAGGCTTGAGACTGCCTATAAGACTCTTCAAGTGGAAGAGCCTTTGGGTGATATGCAATTTGGGTGGTACGGGAACCCAAGGAATCACTTGGATGTATTGAGCAGATTAACCCCAACCACTGAAGTGTCAGTTTTCATGCCAGTATTCTCTCTATATCTTCCTCTAAGACTCAGATTGTAGGAAGGCCAATTCCTGACCACCTCAGGCCTGCAAACATCTGAGATTTGTTCAAGAAATACTGTACGTCAGGCACAGGGTTTTTTAGCCTGTCACCACAAGTCTTTTTTTGGGATGCATGGGCTTTGCATGGGCCACATGAACTGAGTGCTGTTGTTTGCTGTTAAATTTGTGTCCCAAGGAAAGCACAAGGTAGGTCTGGTTGCCTGGGAACAGGCTTGCCACAGGTGATTTATGAGTTGGGTTGGGTGGCATCTCAGTGAGATATGGGGCTATCAGTCCTATACAACAGTGGTTTCCAACCTTTTGGCACCACGGACTGGTGCTCCTATGAGAAACTAATGCCTGATGATCTGAAGTGGAGCTCAGGTGGTGATGCTGGCAGTGGGGAAAAATGGCAAGTACAGATAAAGTTTCATTCTCTCGCCTGCCACCCACATGCACCCCAGTTCCTAACAGGCCATGAACCAGTACTGGTCTGTGGCCCGGGGGTTGGGTACTTCTGCTATATAGTATCAGATTTGCTCCAATTCTGTGTCTGCAGGTTCTTGCAAAAGTCACATATCACAATGAGACCAGCTGCTGTCTGGGATAGGCCCACAGACCCCCATGATCTGTCCAAATGACAGTGCAGCTCCTGCTGGCAGCAGTGATCCACTTGCAACTGTTTTCCCCGAAATGCACACACAACACTGGCTGAGGTATGATGCCTGTGCAGAATGTACAGCCCCACAAAAGGGCAGGATGGGAGTGGCTGCCCAGTAATGGGCTGTTCCGGGCAATCTGTGTATTGGGCATGGTGGGCCTATCTCACTGAGCCAATGTAGCTTCAGAATTTGCCTTGAGGGGGAGGGTTCTACACAAGCAAGCTGGTGCCAGTCTGCAGACTGCACCGTAGGGGGCCTAACTAAGGCACAATGGCAGCTGCTCCTCCAGCCCTTGCTCTGGAGCCATGTAATACAGTCTTTCCCCATATGTTTCTTGTGCCTCACAAGCCTCCAACCCTCCGCCGGTGCCCATGGAGTGTATCTGTGGGAGAGTGAGTGTGTGCATGAGCCCTTTAAAGGGGCGTCTGGAATTTCAGTTTTCTTCCATCTCACCCAGAAGACCAGAATCCCTACTAATATTTACAGTTGGATTTTTTTGGGAACTCCTCTTCCCTGGGCTGGGAACCTGGGCTGGAGTACCCCCATATGGGGCTAACAACTCTCTCTCCTTCAGGAGTCTTCTGCACTGTGCTCTCCCTCCAGGTGCTCCACTGCCATGCACAGGTGCGGGGCCAGCCCGTTTCACACCTTCACCCCTCCTACTGTTTTTGATATGGCTCTTTTTTTGTTTATCAGCAAATGTATGTGTTATGATTAGCTAGACTTCAGTTGATTCTCCACATTGATTATTTTATAATGTGGTTGTAATTTTAATGTGTTCTTGAGAGGAGGCAAATGCAGCTTTTACCTAGTCCACCATTTTGACTTCTATCAACATTCTTAATCTTTGGCTTACGATGAATAAGGAAGGACTGGAAGGAAAAAGAACTGTGGGTTGCCCTATTTTTCTCTTTCCTTCTATCTCTTCATTTTCTTTGTGAGTGGTTGACTAATACAAGAGAGTGACACAAGTAAGAAAGAGCACGATAGTGGTCATTATTCCTTCATGTTTCTTAGAACATCACTGCCTTCATTCTGCAATTGAAGCAAATTATGGTATCAGTGGAAAGCATCATCTCACAGAGCTGTCAGATAACCCACTTATTCAATTGCATATGGAACCCACTTTGAATCTCTCTGAACTCATATCATGGGTTCACTGGAATTCTGTACTCATGGGATCTCATAAATACTATATACTAATGGGATGGCAAGGAACAGTGGATGCTTATATCACTAATATCTTCTCTATTCACACTCATGCTTCATTATTTTATTAGATTGCCTCAAGAAAACACAAGTTTGACGGTAAAGTTATTAAGAAGGTAAGGAAAGTGACATTAGGGCATTAAACCAAAGCATATGAACTTTCTGAGTATGACCTTCAGTGTAACTACACAGATTTTACACTCTTGAAGCCGGCCCTGTGGGACATTTCTTTCACACTTCAGCATTTATTGAGCATTGGATACGTGTGGAAAAAGTGATTGAGACAGACTATGTGCCATCCTTTCAGTTTTTGAGGGCCTGTTTGGGAGATCACTGTGTTCATGTTTCCAATAGAAGAGCTACTTACCTAGTTCCTAAGCGATGCTTAAAGTGGAAAGAGAATATTTAGCACTCTTGGGATATGCCTTATCCCCCAAATGGCAATCCTCTGTGATAAACAGGGAAAAATACAAGATCTGTACAGCTGAGTCTTAACACCAACCTTATGAGCTCAAAGCAACATTCATAATATATTACCCAAGAGGCTTATTGTAAACAGGCTACAGACAACAAGGTAACCAGACACAGCTTCTAGCAGCTAGCCTAAACAGCAAAATAGTGAGCCCCTGTGTCAGCATTATTGAACTTGAAGTACTGTAGAAAACAATTTTATTTTATTTTTAATCATAGTAAAATATACAAAACATAAAATTGATCATTTTAATCACTTTTAAGTATCCAGTTTAATAGTGTTAACTATATTTACATCATTGTGGAACCAATCTCCAGAACTTTTTCATCTTGCAAAACTGAAACTCTACCCATTAAATGACAACTTCTCATTTCCCTTCCCCCAAACCTTTGAAAACCACCATCTTACATTCTATATCTATGAGACTGACTACTCTGGATACCTTATAGAAAAAAGCAGAATTATGCAGTATTTGTTTTTTTGTGACTAGTTTATTTTGTTTAGTATAATGTCCTCAAGGTTCATCCATGCTGTAGCATGTATCAGAATTTCCTTCCTTTCTAAAGCTGAATATATTCCATTGTATGGATATGCCACATTTTATTTATCCATTCATTCATCAATTAACACTTAGATTACTTTTACCTCTTAGCTATGGTGAATAAAGCTGCTATGAATGTGAGTGTAAAATATCTCTTCCACACTTTGCTTCCAATTCTTTTGAATATATACCCAGAAATGGAATTGCTGGTGAAAACCATTATTTTAAATCACACTTATACATGCATGATCCATTTTGAGAGATAACATGGTGTCTGAAATTGTCAGGAGAGTGTCTTGGTAGTTTGAGGAGTAATAGAGGTAACATGGAAGTATCAACTTTGTAAGATTATGAGTGTATGCCAGGTAGTTGTTCAACAATGTGACCCTCCCAACTGGACAGACAAAATCTCTGGCTAAAATATGCATGAGAACAAATACTCTAACCAAAAGACTTTGGATTGGAATAAGTGAAGCTAAAATAAGTACATTGAAGATGTGTGGAAGAAATACTCAATAACCATTTAATTGTTCTTGGAAAGATAAAACTATTAAGACACTGTTTATGGGTTTGTAATGAGGCACTTGGACCAATGCAAAAGAACTCTCTGTGGCAAGATATCAATCTTCAGGCAAAAAGCAGTCTCCCCAGTGAGTATTATCAAAATGTCCTAAAGTAACTTTACTGAAAATACCTCAGTGTCAACACTTAGGCAACCAACACCCTAGCTGGCTTCACCAATGGATTTTAGAATTATAGAACTTTCAAGCTTGTAATGATGTTAGAGATCATCTAGTCAAACTCTCCTGATTATAAAAATAAGAAACCAAGTCTCAGAGAGAGGAAGGGACTCTCCTAAGACCACAAAGCTAGTTGGTAACAGAGATAGGGCTGAATTTCTCAATTCTAGTGGTAAATCTGTTAATATCCTGAAGTCCACCCTTATAGCAACCACCTCACATGTATCTCACAATATAAATAAAATAGTTCAAACCTGAAAAGACAAGAGCTTCTGGACTATTTTCTGTAGCACAGGCAGGCTATCACTGATGTTGTCCAAGCACATTATCCCAATCCAGGAATGTAACTGATGCTTTTTCTAAGACATGTTAAGATGTTTGATGGTACAGACAATCAGCATTATAGAGGAATAATCAGTGCCCCAAATGGATACACAAATATCTTCCCCCTCCTTTGGATTAAATTTTGACATCAAGACCTCAGAAAGTTTCTGTTAAAATGGAAATATATTCCCTAAGAGTGATTATACATGATTCGTTATGGACATTAATATACTAGCAGGAATTCGTTGATTGGATTAATTAGTTGTCACCTTGTCAAACAAGATATCTCTTGGTATTTAGGGACTGGAACTTAAGCAGGATCCATATATTTTTGTTGAGTGTAGAGAGAAGTTAAAGAAAGAAAGCTAGCTAAACTGAGGTGTACAAGTGGAGGGGGGGGACGTTTGGGGCCCTTAGAAAAAAGAAAGCACTGGAAAGGAAATGAAGAACACCTAAAAAGAAGATATAGAAGTATCAAGGGAAAAAAATCATTTACCTAACAATTTTATCATGAAGGGCTGCTAAAAATGCCACAGTTGGAATAAAATGTCCGCATGACCCATACTGTGTTCAGCATGAGATAATTACTGATTATCCATCAACCTCTAAGTCAAAAAGGTAAATATGTAATGTGGGGCTTTAAAAACTGGACCCTAAACTCTCTATGCAACCTACTGTAATATTCTTACTTGACAGAGAATGATCTAAACTTGACTCAGAAGCAGTTGTATTCCTATAAAAGAAATGAAAGGGAAAATATGATGGAAAAAACCTCTGATATTCCACCAATGGTGGAGTCACCCAGTTTGAGGGAACCGTGTCCCCTCTGTTACCAGACAATTGAGATCAATAGATATGTGAATAGGCCCTTTGGGAATTGGCTAAGATTAAGGCAGAGTGAACATTTGTTTTCATTACCTTATCTTTATTTTTCCTATATCTCTGTACTGCATGTTGATTCAGCCATTAGACACTGTGAAGGTTCAGATAAGCTCAGGGAAACCCCACAAGAGTGATGGTTATTTTCCATTCTCTGGTGTGTGTGTGTCTGTTTTGCGGCCAGGCATGCTGGGTGGTTTGTTCCCTGGCCCCAACTCCTGGTACGCAGGAAATTCCAGAGATGCTGGTATCTTTGGGTTCAGTCACAGAGAAACCCATACCACACCTGATCTACATATTTGTGTGAGAAATTTGTCCCAGACAATTCTGAGGACATCTGGAAAAGCAAATTGGTTCGTGGGAGAGTTCCAGAGTACTTACTCCTCAGGGAGACTGAGATGTCACAAGAAACTTTCAGATAAGAATACTGTGATTAAAATGTTAACATGGGCAGATTCCTGGGCAAGACAGTATTCTTTCACTGCTTTAAGGAATCTGCTATCCTCTGGTTAACCTCTTGTCCCTTTCCTGTTCCCTCACCCAATCACTAATATAACAGACACCTTAACTAACATTCCCTCACCCAATCACTAATATAACAGACACCTAAACTAACATTACAGACACCTTAACTAACATTACAGCAGATACCATTTTGAGTACCATACTAAGTGGTTTCCTACATTATTTCATTTATTTCCACTGTGACCTTGTTAGCTAAGTGCTATTATTCACCTTTCACAGAAGAGAAAGTTGAGACACAGAGAACTGAAATGAGCACACCAAGTCACAGAATTAAGGGAGGTAGGATTCATACTCAGAGCTGTAGAACTACAAATTTATTGGTCTTCACTACATGCTCTTTTGTCTCTTAAGCACCTTGCTTTCTCTGGAAAATGGGGAGACCCCTTACTCCTCAGCTTCATACCTCATTTTCCCAACCGTGCACTTTGGAGCCTCAACAATGAGGCTTCCCCAGGGAGGGCTGAGCCTTGAGGAAAGAATCCTTTCTCATATGCTCACTAAAAACTCATGAAGGTTAACAAGGCCCAGACTCTTCCACAGACAACACTTTGCCTTGGGCCCAAAGCATGGAGTCTGGCTGCCTGCTAAAGAGTTTCCATTCCCAAGGGGAGACTGCCCAGGAGAGATGGCCATCTGGCATCTGGGAACAACTTTTCTGATGTTCCTTGGTTACGCATTTTGTTGATTTCCTTAAGTGTATTTTCTTATGGAGTTTCTGTTTCTTTTCTGGTTTGGTTTGTGACTTTACTTCATTTCTGTTTATTCTTATTATTTGGCCCAACATATTTGTTTTCATTTGATTTTTTTTCTCAGACTTCTGGCATATATGACCTGTAGCTCATTTTGCTGTATGACATGCCACCCTGTGTCTGTGTTTTGTCTGAAGTCCTTGGAAGCCAAAACTTAAACACCAAGGTAATGAGTTAGGGGGAGTTGTTAAAACACTTTGACTTAAGCAAAGATCATCCTGTTAATAAAATACATAGCTGCTACTTAGATCATAGTTTAGATGATCTCAACTGTTCCTTACTTTCATCTATGTAACTGATGAAAGTTGCCATTGGAAATGTGGCATCAGAACCTTAAAGAGAAATAAAAATGTGAAGTGTTTCTGATCTTTTTCCTTTGACAATCTAGGGATGGATCAGGGAAGCCTGAGTGATAACCAGCTCAGAACCCTGGAAACAAAGAGAGACTTAACTCCCAACCATGAAAAGTGGAATGGGCCAGCTAGGATGGGGTAAGGGAAATCACAACAGGGCAAGAACACTCACTCATTTCCCATAAAAAATGATCTGTCATGCTGAATAAGGTATATCATGTCTATGTATCCAGCCTCTAATCACAGATAATGTTCTGAAATTTTTAAACACCAAGTTGGTTTGTAGTCTGTCTGGACCTAATTATTGTCCTCACACATCCAAGAATGTATTTGGGAGATTTCCATCGTAAAAGCTGGAATACAAAATAATACTACAATAGACTCTGGTTTAATGCTACTGAAAGAAACAAGGAAAAGAGCCATATAATATGTTTCATGGGTTACAGTGAGAAAGATCTTCCCAATATCACAAAATTCACAGAGGAGAAGACCCATCAAATAGTTTCCAAGGATAACTAAATACATAGGAAAATGAAGAGTTTTATAACAGATCTGTACTGTTATTGAATTTATTTAGAAAGGTTGACAATTTAATATGCCCTAAGGTTTTGGAGTCAGTGAGGTCTGAGTTCAAATTCTGGCTATATAACTTACTAGCTCAGCGACAACAGGCATTCAATTATCTCATCTATAAAATGGAAATGGTAATGTCTATCATTTACAATCCCTATCAATTCAACTGAATTAATATATGTAAAGTGCTTAGTACAATGCTAATGCATAGTAACATTTTAATAAGCAGTTATCCTTATATATTTTACTAATACTACATGTATTTCTTGTTAGCATTTGTTGAGCTCCTTAAGCATACAGCATAGCACCATATGGAATCACAAATATTGTTTCATGTCTACTTACAGTAAGTCTTGAAAAAAAGTGGCTTATTACTCAACTAATTTTATATTTATAGAAATGAGAGTGAAGGCTAACTTGGTCAAAATCAAATGGCAAAGCAGAGAGTAAGAATCAAATGTAGAACTGAAGGATCTAGTAGATTCTCTCCAACCAGAAAGAGATCTCAAGATGTGAAACAGGTAGAAGTGGAGAGGGAAGAAGGAATAGAGAGAATGTTAGATCTGGATGACAAAGTCATGAAGAACTTCTCACATGGGTCTTTTCTCTTCCCTCTACATTCTCCCCACAAAAAGTGTTTATGTCCAAGGTCTCATTGCAAAGTCTCCATGACCACTTCATTTGGAGAAGTGGGTATGTGTGCCACTATGACCTTCAAGGATAAGAATGTGCCCAACAAAAAAAATATCTATCCATACCAATAGCTTGTGCCAATTCATAATGAGTGTTTTTATGTTTACAGAGATCATAGAACAAAAATGTTCTATGTGATTAACAACTGCACTTTGAGGTACTAAAATAAAAAAGACACTAAAATTTATGAATAGTGCTCAATTTTACTGGGCACAACAATCAACAATTCTGCAACTTCAGGAGCCAGGGTTAACTTAGAACTTAATTCTAGGTACAGGCTCTTGTGGGCCACGCCAGTTCTGCTGCACTCTCTTTATCTGAGTCAGGAAGAAGAAAAGATAGCCTCTGTTGGTTAAAATCATTGCAGTGGTGGATCTTAGATGTATTTGTAAGCCCATCTCCCACATTTTTTTTCCTGCTAATGACATGACTCTTCTTTGGGGGTCTGTTTCTCCCTGACCCAATCCATGTGATTATTTTGGGGCCACCCTTTATGATATCCTACCCACTTAGTCAGAGACAAGAGCATGTAAGTGAGGCCTGGCCATCCATTGTACCACTTTCTCTTGGACACAGTGATTACTCAAGGGGTAGATGCATGCTCCCAGCCAGGCTAATCAGTCTTTCCCTTGGATTTTTCTAAATTGAGCTCTTTTTCTGGACTCAAGACTGTGAGGACATAAACCTAAAGTCATTATGGCCAGGCTAATAGATAGGGAAAGTTCAATTGTAATGAAAGACAATGAAGTGGACACACAAAGAGAAGACGAACTAGTGTCCTGAGTCAGGAAGGAGAAAAGATTGCCTCTGTTGGTTAAAATCGCTGCAGTGGTGGATCTTAGATGTATTTGTGGGCCCATATTCCCCACTTTTTTCCTGCTAATAGCATGACCCAAGTCCCTGATTTTAGGTGTCCATGGGGTAGCTCCACCATTTCTTGGTCTTAAGCTTGTATGAGTTGTGCTTCTGTCTCTTGCAACCAAGAGTCCTGACTAAAAAGGAAAGAAAACTCAACCAGGTACATTCAGGACACAACTGATAAAACTAAAGGAGTAATAGAAATCATACATCCAGTAGAGAAGCTTTAGAGGAGGGGCTATGGGAACCATGAATCAAGTAATGGAAACGAGAGGAGTGGAAGGTAGATTAGAGACACCTTGACTCTTTGTCATATATCTAATCAACATTTCTTAGACTACAGAGAAGAGCTAAGGTTCTTAACAAGACAGTAAACTTAGATCTTTCATTTCTGAACCTTTCCATACTATTCCATATTTTACAAACTATTTCAAGAAGTCCACAAACCTCTCATAGATAATTAGGAACTATCTTCCAAAGGCTATAAGATGCAAGTTGGGAAAGGGACGAAACATGGTGGAGTAAGAGACAAAACCAGATCTCTCCCCTCGAAACAAGAATAAGCTGAACATCTAAAACTCAACAAAAAACACACAAACTGCACACCAGCACATCTGAGTGTAGGATCTGCACGTAAGAGCTACCACAGGTCAGAACCCCGAGTGTCAGGTGGTAGACTGGGATAAATAAAGAAGCTGCCTCTCACAGCTGCTGGAGCTCCCAGTAGGGGGAGGGGGTGGGGAGAAGGTGCAGCAAGTTCGTGTGGCAAGGTCTCTGAACAACTGTACCTGGGAGATTTTGTGAGTTGAACGCAGCCATCAGCAGGGCCTAGTCATCAGGGCAGAAAGCAGAGAAGCAAATGGCAGAGAAATAACAGTTGATTTTTACTGGCCATGGTTGGAAAACCGAGACTGAGCCACAGCCCCCAATCCCCAACCCAGAGGGCCCCTACCCCATACCCTCTGAGACCAATCACTGCAGATCCCCAGAGGAATCTGAGCAAACACTAGAGAAACTATTCCTAACACTGACAGGGACTGAAACTGAGGGTAGCAAGCATGAATAAATATCTATCAGAAAAGAAAAAGGCATTATGTAAAGGCATTATTAAGGCTTTATATAAAACAGGGATCTAAGAGGCTTAGACACCACCTACTGGAAACCAAAAGGAAAGCACCTTATTTGAAGCAGGCTAAAGAGAGACTTTTATATAATAAATCTTTGTGAAAAACAACAGAATACACTTCCATTAATGCCCAGGTGCAGATAGTCCATTAAACACCATGAACAACCAAGGTGACAAGGCACCTCAGAAAGAAAGAGAAAAATCACAGAGAATAAGCTTACAGACATAGAAATATGCAACTTAAATGACAGAGAATTCAAGATAGTACTTTTGAAAAAACTCAGTGACATTCAAAACAACTCAAATCAACAATTTCAGAAATTGAAAAAACAACTAGAGGAGCAGAGGAAGGGGATTTAAACCCTCAAAAGAAACCAGAGAATTTCTAGAGATTAATAACACACTACAAAAGTTGAAAAATAAAATAGCAAGCTTGGGAAATAGAGTCGAACAAATGGAGGAAAGGATAAGTGATATCAAAGATAGAAATCTAGAAATAAATCAGAAGGAAGAAGAGAGAAACCAAAGAATGAAAAAGAATGAAAGAGAAATACAAGAACTAGCTGATATCATCAGGAGAGGAATCATAAGAATAATGGCTATTATCAAAGGTGAAGGAAGGGAACAGGGACTAGAAAGCATTTTCAAACAAATAGTTGATGAGAATTTCCCAAATCTAAGGAATGAGCTGGAGCTTGGAATTCAAGAAGTCAACAGAACACTCAATATCTCGAACCCAAAAAGGCCTTCACCAAGACATATTGTATTAAAATTATCAAAAATCAATGACAAAGACAGAATTCTCAGGGATGCCAGGGAAAAGAAAACAATAATTTATAAAGAAAAACCATTAGATCATCTTCTGACTTCTCAGCACAGCCCTTACAAGCCAGAAAGGAATGGAACCAGACATTTAAACTATTAAGTGAAAGGAACTGCCAGCCTAGAATAATTTATTCAGCTAAGCTCTCCTTTAGATATGAAAGAGAAATTAAGACTTTTCCAGATATACAAAAATTGAGAGAATTCTCCACTATGAGGCCTGCACTACAGGAAATCCTGAAAGATATCAGCTCATCTAAAACAAAATAAAAAAAAACAAAACAAACAAAAAATACATAATTAGGAGTAAAGTGACTATTGGGCCAATCAAAGCAGAAGAATGCAACCCTTACTAAGAAGAGGGCATAATAAGCTTAAATAATAAGAAGAGAATTGCTATAGCAAGATAGTAATAAACGTTCTGCATACATAGGGACAAAATGAAACAACAATGACTGAAAAATGGAGAATTCAAAGATACAAATTCACAATAGGGAATAGAGATAAGGCACTTGCAGAAGAAAAAGAACGACTGTATATATATAACTATTTTTATATGTATTCTTAATGATAATCACACACCAAAGATTCAGAACTGAAGTATATAACATAAAACAAGAAGAATCAGAGGGAAAACCCACAAAAGACAATCAAAATAAAGAAAACAGAAACACAAGGATAAAGCAGCAATGAAAACACCGAGTTACCAGAAAGCAAAAGATAAAAGAAGACTTCATATTTCAATAATTACCCTAAATATAAATGGACTGAACTTACCAATAAAAAGGCACAGAGTTGCAGAATAAATCAAAAACCAAAACCCAACCATATGCTGCATCCAAGAGACACATCTCAACTCCAAAGACAAACATAGACTCAAAGTGAAAGAGTGGAAAATGATATTTCAAGCAAATCGCACTCAGAGAAAAGTGGGAGTAATGGTACCAATATCAGATGAAATAGACTTCAAAAAGAAAAAGGTAAAGAAAGATACTGAGAGACACTTGATATTGATAAAGGGAATCATGCACCAAGAAGAAATAACACTTATTAATATCTATGCTCCCAATCAGGGAGCCCCAAAATATGTAAAGCAATTACTAACAAAACTAAAGGGAGAAACAAACCAAAACACTATCATAGTATGGGACCTAATAACCTAATGTTGGATATGGACAGATCATTCAAACAAAAAATCAATAAGGAAATAATATCCTTAAATGACACATTAGACCAACTGGACATAATAATTGACATTTACAAAACCTTCCATCCCAAAACAGCTATTTATACATTCTTCTCTGGTGCACATGGAACATTTTCAAGTATCGATCACCTACTGGGACAGAGAAAGAGCCTCAACAAATATAAGAGGGTTGAAATCATACCAACTATATTCTCTGATCATAATGCTTTGAAACTAGAGATCAACTGCAGAAAGACATCAGGAAGAACCACAAATACATGGAGATTAAACAACATGCTACTAAAGAATAAGTGGATCAGAAAAGAAATAAAAAGAGAGATCAAGAGATACATAGAAATGAATGATAATGATAGTACAACATACCAGAACTTTTGGGACACAGCAAAAGCGGTCATAACAGGAAAGTTCATATCATTACAGGCATATCTCTTAAAACAAGAATGAATCTAAATAAACAACCTAATAATTCATCTTAAAAAAATTAGAAAAGGAAGAACAAATGAAGCCTAAAGTCAGCAGAAGGAAAGAAATCATCAAAATTAGAGCAGAAATAAAAGAAATTGAAAACAAAAGAAACCGATAGAAAAAATAAATACAACAAGAAGCTGGTTCTTTGAGAAGGTTAATAAAATTGACAAACCCCTGGCTATATTCACTAAAGAAAAAAAGAGAAAGAACAGAAATAAAAAAAATCAGGGATGAAAGAGGGGAAGTTATGACTGACATCCCAGAAATATAAAGGATCATGCAAGAATATTATGAAAAAGTATATAACACCAAATTTAATATCCTAGAAGAAATGGACCAGTACTTAGAAAAATACAATCTTCCTAGACTGAATCAAGAACTGGAAAATCTAAATAGACCGATCAGCAGTATGGAAATTGAAAAAAATCATCACAAACTTACTACAAAGTAAAAGTCCAGGACCAGATGGCTTCACCAGTGAATTCTACCAACACTGAAAGAAGATTTAATACCTATTCTCCTCAAACTCTTCCAAAACAATTGAAGAGGAGGCAATACTTTCCAACTCATTTTATCAGACCAATATTACTCTGATACCAAAACCTGGCAAGGATAACACAAAAAAAGAAACCTACAGACCAATATCTCTCCTGAACACATATGCAAAATCTTAAAGAAGATACAAGCAAACCGAATACAGCAACATATTTAAAAGATTATATACCACGATTAAGTGGGCTTCATCCCAGGGGCACAGGGATGGTTCGACATGTACAAATTGATTAATGTGATACACCATATAAACAAATTTAAAAAGAAGAATCATGTGATCATCTCAATAGATGCAGAAAAAGACTTCAACAAGATACAGCATACATTTACGATCAAAACAACTAACAAAATCAGTATAGATGAAAAGTATCTTAACATAATAAATGCCATATATGACAAACCCTCAGCCAACATTATACTTAATGGTGAAAAACTAAAAACCTTCCATCTGAGATCAGGAACAAGGCAAGGCTGTCCACTATTGCCACTGTTATTCAATAGAACATTGGAGGTCCTAGAAATGCAATCAGACAAGAGAAAGCTACAAAAGACATTCAAATAGGAAACGAAGAAGTCAAACTGTCACTATTTGCAGATGACATGATTCTCTGTATAGAAAACTCTAAAGACTCCACAAGAACATTTCTAGAAACAATAAGCAAATACAGTAAAGTTTCTGGATACAAAATCAATTTTCAAAACTTCATAGCATTCCTACACTCTAATAACGAAGTGTCAGAAAAAGTACTGGAAAAAAATAATTCCTTTTGCAATTGCAACAAAAGAAATAAAATACCTAGGAATAAATTTAAGGAAACATATGAAAGAACTATATAATGAAAATTACAAGGCCCTATTAAAAGAAATTGAAGAAGATACAAAGAAATGGAAAGAGATTCCGTGTTCTTGGATTGGAAGAATCAACATAGTTAAAATGTTCATATTACCTAAAGCATTATACAGATTTAATGCAATCCCCATCAAAATCCCATTGTCATTTTTAAAAGAAATAAAACAAAAATTGTTCTCATTTGTATGGAAGCACAAAAGACCCCAATTTGCCAAAGCCATCTTGAGAGAAAAGAATGAGGCTAGAGGCATCACTCTTCCCAACTTCAAATTATACTACAAAGCGACAGTAATCAAAACAGCATGGTATTGGCAGCAAAACAGACACATGGACCAGTGAAATAGAATCAAGAGTCCAGAAGTCAACCCACATTTATATGGGCAAATAATTTTCGACAAAAAAGCCAAAAACATACAGTGGAGAAAGGAAAGTTTCTTCAATAAATAGTGCTGGGACACCTGGAAAGCCACCTGCCAAAGAATGAAACTAGACTGTTGTCTATCTCCACATGCCAAAATGAACTCAAAATGTATTAAGGACTTGAATATAAGACCTAAAACAGTAAAGTGCATAGAAGAAAATATAGGAACTAAACTCAAGGACCTTGGACTTAAAGAGGATTTCATGAATTTGACCTCAAAGGCCAGGGAAGTCAAAGCAAAAATAAATGAATGGGACTACATCAAACTAAAAAACTTCTGCTCAGCAAAAGAAACTTTCAACAAGGTAAAGAGACAACCATCCAAGTGGGAAAATATATTTGCAAGCAACACCTCTGATAAGGGCCTAATATAAATAATATATAAATAACTAATACAACTCAATAACAACAAGAAAACAAATGATTCATTCAAAAATGGACAGAGCACCTGAAGAGACACTTCTCCCTAGAAGACATACAAATGGCCGACAAATATATGAAAAGATGCTCAACATCGCTAGCTATTAGAGAAATGCAAAACAAAACCACAATGAGATACCATCTCACACCTGTTAGAATAGCTATAATCAACAGGACTAATAATAACAAATCTTGGAGAGTTTGTGGAGCAAAAGGAACCCTCATACACTGCTGGTGGGACCACAAATTGGCACAGCCACTATGGAAAACAGTATGGAGGTTCTTCAAGAAACTAAGAATTGATCTATCATATGACCCAGCAATCCCTCTATTGGGTATTTACCCCAAAGTCTTGAAAACCCATATCTGAAAAGATATTTGCACACTGATGTTCATAGTAGCATTATTCACAGTGGCTAGGACTTGGAAGCAACCAAAGTGTCCTATGATAGATAACTGGATAAAGAAGCTGTGGTACATATATACAATGGAATATTACTCAGCCGTAAGAAGAGACGAAATGTTGCCATTCGTGACAACATGGATAGACCTCGAGATAATCATGCTAAGTGAAATAAGCCAGACAGAAAAGGTTGAAAATCACATGATATCACTTATATGTGGGATATAAACCTAAAAGCAACAAAGGAACAGGATGAATAAACATAGATTCATGGACATGGACTATAGACTACTGGTTACAAGAGGGTAAGGGATGGGGGAGGAGCGACGAAGTAGGTAGGTTAAAGAGGGTCAAATATAGGGGGACAGGGTGAGGGTGAAGTGGGTAAAGGGGTTCAAATAATTGGTAGCTGAAGGAAACTGGACTTTGGGTGGTAAACACACAATAGAATATACAGATGTGAAATTATAATGTACACCTGAAAATTATATAATTGTATTAACCAGTGTTACCCCAATAAACTTAATTTTAAAACAAGGATGCAACTAGTGTTAACAATGATGTTAGTGATTCATATTTACACTTAACCTCATGCAAGGTAGTGTCTTTAAGCTCTTCAAATCATAGATTCTTCATTTATAATGCTGAAATAATAAAAACACTGGATGTAAGAGGGAAGTTGACAAAATTAAGTTGAATCATATATGTAAAGACCTGGTACAGTGAGTGACATCACTGTGACTCAATAAATGCAGCTATCCTCCTCCTTCTCCTCTTTTTCTTCCTCCTCCTCCTCCTCCTCTTTTTCTTCCTCCTCCTCCTCCTCCTCCTCATCATCATCATCAGGTTATTTAACAGAAAATGCTTATGTATTGTTTCACTGAGGATGCACAGACATCGAGTATTTAACTTTTGTAATCAACTTTATATTTAATTTTGAACATGTCATTCTAATTGTTTCATTGCATAAATGCAGGAGATCTGGTGATCAAAAACTTTTTAGAACATGCTCACAACATTATCTTTGTTTAAAGTGTTAAAAGGAGTCACATGAGGATATTGCCATCTTTATCCCATTAAGATAAACTAGAAGTAATGAGCTTATGTATCATGCTATGGGCTGTGTTGTATCCCCCAAAAACTTATATGTTGAAGTCCTAACCGCTAGTTCCTCAGAAGATGAATATATTTGGAGATATCTTTAAAAAGGTAAGTTAAAATGGGGTCATCAGCATGGGCCTTAATCCAATCTGAGTAGTGTTCTTATAAAAAAGAGATCAGGACACAAACATACAAAGAGGGAACATATGTGAGAATACAAAGAGAAGGCAGCCATCAGCAAGCTGAGGACAGAGGCCTCAGAAGAAACCAACCCTGCTGACACCTTGATCTCAGACTTCCAGCCTCCAGAAGGAGAAGATATTTCTCCAATGATCAAATACATTTCTGTTGGTTAAGTGACCTAGTCTGTGCTATTTTGTTAAGGCAATCCTGGCAAATTATACTATATAGGTTGACGTCTGTGCAGAGAAAGTAAGATAGCTGTAGTCAGGCTCCTTCCCACACCCGTAATTAACATCCTAGCGAAAGAAACTCACCACTTCTTCCCTTATGTAGCCATGTGCCTGGTATGCCTGCACAGGTTTTCATTATCTCTGGCAGTGTACCACTATTGTTTAACCTTTGTATTAAAGGTGCTGCCACCATGAGAGGCTTGCCGTACCCTTGCTGAATAACACTGCCACTCTGTGAGATGGGCTGTGCCCTTTCTGGAATAAAGAGCTATGTCACAGTTGCCTATGGCTCCTTGCATTTTCTTCCAACTGCCTGAGTCTCATACCCTTTACCTTAGAACCACGAATCTGCAGAAACACACTTGGCAGAGTCATGATCAGGATTCCCAAGTAAGGGAGTCGTCTGCTCTGCTGGAGGATGGGAGGGGAATGTGGCACCCACAAAGTATGTGGTATCCCGTGGCAGTGGTACTGATGACTTGGACTCCACTTGAGCCATGGGAGGCTGTTGATGGGTCCCAGATAAGTATTGAGAAGGCACTCTACTCCTTGGAGGAACAGCTGCTGGAAAAACCTCGAGCCCGGCTGGCTGAGTAGGCTGGGTACTTTTAATGGCTTTGAAGCAGAAGAACATGGATGAAGCTCTAGCAGAGGCTGTGCGAGTACAGAAGCTTTGGCAAAAGGCAGATCGTTTGGAAGCTGAGCTCCAAAGAAGCCCATCCTCAGAGTCACCCTCAGAGGTGGGGGAAGATGTCCCTGAGGAAGTCTACCTGCAAGTACAGCCCAGAACAGAATACACCAAAAGGTAAATAAAACAAGAACAGTCCGTGAGTCCAGGAGGGAATAGTCTGTGGGTCCAGGAGGGGTACAAGCTGGCTGCCCCACAGTGAACGAGTTCACCACATATACCCCCGTACACACTCGCGGAATTGTGGGATGTGAGAAAGCAATGTCGGCAGCGCCCTGGCGAACAGTTGCAGGCCTGGTTGCTGTGCCTTTGGGATGAGGATCTGACAGTATCTCATGCTCTCCTGATGAGATGTAGAAATTAGCATCCATAACTGTACAGCTCTCATTAAAGTAGCGTCTGCAGAAATGTCACCGCTTGACTCAAGGGCAGGGAACCATATCCTGAAAGAATGGATTACTGCTGCTGAGCGGACAGTTTGGAATGACACAAGAGAACTCCCAGACCACGTGAGTAAATGGCAAATGTATGCTCAATTAGTCTAGATTATTCATGAACTGGGCATGTGACAGGCTATGTTTAATCTGAATATGTGAGGACTGGATAATGAACGGTTTACGACTGGCATGTGGGACCTAGTGTTAGGGATACCCCTCACTACCACTTTTGGCTCATTGGTCGCCATCTTGGCTCCCTATATGGGAAAATTCATACATGAAGTGATTATAGCAATGGCTGCTCTGGGGGATGTAGAGGGGAGACACCGTGAGGCAGGTGCAGAAGTGTCCATGCCCTAATGCCCAGACCCTAGAGGGGCAAGAAGAAAAAGGAAGTCCCTGGGCAGGGTACTGTTTGGATGACCCAAACCCAAGTAAGGACTGATATGCTAGCTGCAGCAGTCGATTAAGACAAGATAGATTGCCAGCCTAATGTAGTGTTGCTAGAATTGTAGTGGCAGTTGAAACCTGAACAGGAATTCAGACGTGGGCAGAAACCTCCCACTGAAAGAGCTAAGCCTATGGCCTTGAAGAATTTTTTGAAAACCTAGGACTCTCTGATAACTTTATATGACTAGGGAGAAGGCTGACGTGCCCATTTTGAGGGGATAGGCTGGGACTGGAGGCTGCACATGGAATTGGCAATCCACTGGTCCCCAAACAATGTGCAAGCAGTCCTAGCACTGGTGGATACTGGGGCCGACTGCAATCTTATCTATAGAAATCCAGATTTCCTGGACCAGCCACCTATATAGACAGCCATGGGGGTAAGACTATTAGGACCAAAGCTGTGACTTTGCCTCTTGTAATAGGATGTTTGCGCCCATGTCCATATAAAATGTATGTTTCTCCGGTGCCGGAAAATATCTTAGGGGTGGATGTGTTGCAAAAGCTCAAACTGCAGACCTCTGCTGGTGAATTCCTTTTGCAAGTCTGGGTAGTGAAGACTATAGTGCAGGGGCATACTCATCGCCCAACACAAAAAGTACCAAAACTGAGGTGCATTGTCAATGTTAAGCAATATCACTTGACTGGTGGACATGATGAAATCGGGCTATAATTCAGGAATAGGAGAAAGTTCAGATTATACACACCATTCATAGTCCTTATAACACCTTTGTGTGGCCAGTGAAGAAGCCTGATGGCTCATGGAAAATGACTGTGGACTACTGAGAAATGAATAAAGTGACTCCCATACTACATGCAACAGTATCATCTATCCATGACCTAATGGATCAACTGACTACAAGTCTGGGAACGTATCACTATGTCTTAGATTTGGATAATGCTTTTTTCTCCATAGATTTAGTTCCCAAAAGTCAAGATCAATTTGCCTTCACATGGGAAGGAAGACAATGGACTTTTGTGTTATTACCCCAAGGCTACCTGCATAGCCCAACAACTTGCCATGTGTTGGTAGCCCAGGATTTGGCAACCTGGACCTGACTGGCAATGGTGGAATTGTTCCATTATATTGATAATGTCATGTTAACTTCTGCTTCCCTTACAGATCTAGAACAAGTGGCACTAGCCCTTTGGCCATGGAATTACAGTTTTATGCCCACTTGAGTTTACCACTGACAATATACTGGATGCTGAAGTTCCTACAGATTTAGAAGTGTCCCCCTACAAAGAAGGGAAGCTGCCCATATCTGCTGATGTGTGGTACACAGATGGGTCCAGTAGGAGGTAGGGAATCAAGTGGGTAGCTATAAGGGTGCAACCAGCTACAGACTACATTTTGTATTATACAGGTACAGGCCAAAGCAGCCAAGGGGCTGAACTACGAGCTATATTGATGGTTGTAGCCCATAAAGATGACTCATTGACTATTTGTACTAACAGTCGGGCTGTGTTCAAAGGCCTGACATTATGGTTGCCTACATGGAAATGGCAAAACTGGCTAGTGGGCCAGAGCCCCTTTTGGGGACAAGCCATGTGACAAGAGACCTATGAGAGATAGAACAAGACAAGGACGTAACTGTTTATCATGTTATGGATCATGTCCCCTTGGTAACTCCAGGAAATGATGAGGCAGATGCCCTCTCACATGTACAATGGCTGGAAAAAGGCTCCTGCTACTGACATGGTGCACTGGCTCCATACGTGAGTAGACCTAATCGCTCCATGGGGCAAGGAGCTAGAGGTAAACTTATAGGTCATTCTTTGGGTAACAGCTGACTGGCCACCATAAATAACTGTGAGATATCCCACAAGAGAGACGGATGAAGAAAGTACCATCCTAAGGGGAACCTTTATGTTGTCACCATGGCCTATCATGAGCTCTCCCATATTGTGTCATGTCGACATGGTGGGATCAATGCTGCAAGAAGAATGAGTGTGATACTGATGGCCAGGCAGGCCCACCTTGGTGGCAACAATCTTATCAAAAGATAAGACTCTGGCATATATCTTGCCTGATGGAAAAGATTTACCTATGTTGGTACCATTGTCTTCCCTTTCTTTCTGACCTTAGGCCACTTTACACAAATACCATGATTGAATGGGCACATACATATGCCACAATTGCGAATGTCTCACACTGTTGGGTCTGCACAGAGTTTCCTGTCAATGCCTCTTCAGGACTGCTATGGCATATACAGGCAGCTGCTGTCACATCGTGGGATCAGCTGACCCACTGGGCACCCCAGTCACCTGACTGGACTGTCATACATACTCAAGTGGAAACACAAAGAAGAACTCGGCATGGACTAGACAAACCCTTACTGGAGTACTCAATACATGATGGATGGTCATGGCTGACTAATGAAGGGGTGGAGGTGACTAAGAATATGCCCCATTGTATTGAAAGAAACACGGGGTCCCAACTGTTAGGGTGGGTGCCATGTCCCCTATGCCAAAATATAACTACTATCTCCTCCACCAAGCATTGGTGGACAAGACAAAAGTGTGCTGGCACCCACCCAACTCTGATTTTTCCCCCAGGAATCTTATGGGTATGTGGGGCCCATGGATGGGTCTACATTCCCTCAAACTAGACAGGCTGCTATACTTGGGAATGCCCATATTTGCCAGCAACTGTGTGGCAGGCACTCCCATGACACCCCGCAAATTGGAATGCGTATTATTCACAACATATCCGTACTAAGCAGACCTCATGGTGGTATTACCCCTTAGCCATCTTTATGCCTATGCCAGGTGATGTGGTAGTTGAAATGCAAATGACACCTCTGGCAAAACATACTGCTTGAGCCTTGAATTATACTCATAAAGCCCTTAAGTCTGATGACTGATAAAGTAGATCAAATTAGAAAAGAAGTATTGCAAAATTGTAAGGCTTTGGATATCTTAACTGCTGCCCAAGGAGGTACTTGTGCTGTTCTCCAAATTAAATGTTTTGTTTATATCCCGGACAACTGGCACAACATCTCACTAGCCTTGGCAGGTCTCTCCCAAGAAATATAGTCAGTCCAGTGGCTCATTGGGGATCCTCAACAGGAGTGGTAGGCAGGCCTAATGTCTACTTGGCACTGGGTCTTAGCTCTCCTAGGAGGTGGAGTCTACCTCCTAGTGGCATGTTGTTGTTCCCTGTATTGTTGTGGCATGTGGTTACAGGGCTCTGCCCTCCTACAGTAATCACCTGCCGAGCCTACATAGTTGTACGGGAGGAACCTTGAAGGGGTGGAGTGTGCAGAGAAAGAAAAATGGCCATAATCAGGCTCCCTCCCACACCCATAGCTAACCATTGAGCGAACACTTCTCCCCTTATGTAACCATGTACCCAGTACACATGCGCAGGCTTCCATTATCTGACAGTGTGCCACTATTGTTTAACCTGTGTATAAAAGGTGCCACCGCCTTGTGAGGCTAGCTGTGCCCTTGCTGGATAACACTGCGGCCCTGTGAGGTGGGCTGTGCCCTTGCTAGAATAAAGAGCTATGTCTCAGTTACCTATGGCTCCCCACATTTTCTTCCAACTGCCCGAGTCTCATACCCCTTACCTCGAAACTGCGAATCTGCAGCAACACAAGGTCCCAGTCAATAGATGATATCAATTTTTCTCTTAGTGTAAATTGTGCCTACAGACATAATTTGCCTTTTTCTCTGAGGTCCATTTGAATGTAACCTGTGTTAATGTATGCCATAAAACATGGCACTAAGTGAATGCTTTCTTTCTAGGTTTAGGTCACAGGAAAATTACTTTGTTTCATGGCCAAATATTAGCCATTGAAAACCAAGCTAAGAGGAACTATCTGATACTGTGTATAAATAGGTACAATCTAAAAAATCAGTCAAAAATTATAGAAGCATCATCTTTATTGACTAAGTCCAACACATATAATAGAACTTAATCCTATCAATAATTATCATTTGTAATAGTATTTTCATAATTTCTATAGTTTCATCCTAAATTGTTTTCCAAACATTACAAGAATCCCCAGATGATAGCTTTTTTTTCTTATTTCAACGTTTAAAGATAAAGAAGTGAAAAATCAGAGGTCAGTAAAGAAGGTTTAGTTGCAAAGATACAATGCAAACCTAGGCTTTTCAATTCCATATCCTGTTTCTTTCACTACTTCCCACTGCCTCTTCATATTTTCCATTTTATATGACCCACAATTGCTGAGATCTTCTTAAAACATCTTTATTAAATGTGAAATTTTTTCACAAAGAGAGTGGCAGCCATTTGTTCTACAAGCTTGTGTTTATGAATTGGACACTTGAAAAAAATTGGATATGAAAGAAGGGAACTAGGTACAAAGATAGATGTGAGATTCCCTTTCCACAACATCAAATTGATTAAAGATGTATAGATCTGAGAAGGTTTCTATACCAGGAAAGGAGATGAGAATAATTTAGGAATATTTTCATCCCTTAATTCATGTCATTCTGTGCAATCAATATTTAAAAAGAATTGGTGTGATCTCTCCATGTTCACAGAAATATATTTTGATTAAAGAATGGAGTCCAACATTGCCTTTTCTTAGTTTGGAGCTTATCTTGTGAATAAGTGACCCTCGGTCACATTTTAATACAGAATATCTGATGAAAAAAATTATATAATTAGTAAAAGTCAGCACTAGCAAAGTGTTCCCACACCAGATAATTAAATTCAAACATACAAAATTTCTGCATTAAATACAGTAAGAGTTTGTTGATTTGGAGTTCATTAATTTACGATGATTTAATCTCAGTCAGCCTGACTTTACCTGCAAAAGAATGTGCTAAGGAAAAATTTTATAGTGTAAACAAGAATAAGGCAAAAGCATTCTCATCTTGCATAAGCAAAATAGTTGTTTTAAGAAAGCTTGGCACATTCATTGTAAATCAATTGCATCTAACCCATTATATGAGCATAGAGTGAGTTATGTGCTCAAGTTGTTGAATCAATCAGTGAATACATGAATGCAAAGTATGCAGATTTTCTGCCTCTCAAAGGAGGCCTGAGAGTGTCTGCCCACCAAGACGGTGGTTCTCAGTGTGGTGCCAGACCAGCAACATCAGTATCACCTGGGAACTTGGTAGAAATGCTAATTCTCAGACCCCCCCCTCAGACCCACTGAATCAGAAACTCGCGGGATGGGACTGAGCCATCTGTGTTTTAACAAGCCCTCCAGGGGATTCTAATGTGCACTGCACAAGAAAATAGTTTTTTGTTAGATATGTGAGTGTTCTTAATTACACTCAAAAGAAATATAACTGTCTTTCTCTATGAGTAGTCTCCTTTTGAGCTCTTTTACCAATTCAGAGAGACTGTCTTCCCAATGCGTCTGAATAAAGGGAGATGAGCCATAATTGGGCGTTTGTTTATAATAAGGCTAAGAAGCCAAAGTGATGCCCATTGTCCTGACAGAGGAATAAAGGTTCAGCTGGTGGGCCTGGCAGGCTTCCTGCTGATGAAGTATAATGGAAATTGACCAGGGTCTGGAGCTCTTAAATGTTTGCAATAATTTTCAAATTTATTTTTTTCCTTTCTCTTATTTAAGTCATTTCAAATGAAATCCAATCCATATTTTCCCTAATTTACACTTAAAATTGTCCAAATGTTATGTTGGTAGAAGATGAGTGAGTCCCCAAGAGACTTTTTGAACCTACTAAAACTTTTTCTTCAAAACAGGAAGTTGCACTTTAACCAGTGCAAACAAAGTTTAGCTTAAAAAGGCCTGATTTGTACTTAGCTTTCTTAGCTAAAATTCTGGAATATATTTTAATTCTCAAAATGTATTTTCTCCCATTTTCCTCACCATCATCAATCTCTACCTATAGCATCCCAAATCATATATGCTGCCTTTCCTTCTTCTCATATAAGCTAAGTTTTGAGAGCTCTAACCTTATTTTCATAATCATATGCTTGTTTTTTTATGATGAAAGGATTATATAACTCTGTAAATATACTAGTTACACCTAAGTTTAGTTCAATTCAACAATCATTTATTATTGCCTGTGCAAAAAAATAAAAATAAGACTGCTTGTAGAGAGGGAGGAGATTTTTTTTTTTAATATCTCAGAAATAAGTTGATCTCAGCTGAGGAATGCCTGAGTATTTGTTGCACTAAATATATTTTAATCATCCTTTGCCTCTCAATTGTCTGAAAATTAGATATAGCCTCTTTATTAGATTTCTGAAATTTACCAGAGATTCTAAAGAACTCCTCTAGATTTGGGAACAAGCAATTTAATTAGTGGTCTGAGGAGGAGGAAGAGATGGAAAGAGAATTGTGGCAAACTGCTTATGTCAGAACAGAATATAGTCAGCTATATTGTGTCTAACTCTTCCCTGTTCCCACAATATTTTGTACGTGCCTCCATCTTGCACTTCCCCTCAAGGCAACTACTGATATATAAGTCCAGTTCTTTTATAAGGACTGAGCTCCTTGGGTTCAGGGACTGCTCTTTTCTTAAGCAAGCTCTGTGGAGTTGCCCCGGCCGCTTGATAAAGCATGTTTGTTCAACTGATTCTCTTATCTACTTTGCCACTTGAGGCTTCATGAAGGATTACAGAGATATTGTCACTTTGATCTTATAACCATAGAAGAGGGACCCAGCTAGCGCAGGGCAGGGCCTTTCTCATTGAAGGAAGTCATAGTAAAGAATAAAGGGGAAGAATTTCTGGTAACCAGGTGTGGAAGCAGAAGAGCTTTGAAGAAATATGGTGAATAACAAGAAAGACAGAGATATGAGCCTCCCTCACCAATCTCCTGCCCCTCTACATCCCTTCTCCATTCAGATGCCTTGTCATTAACCAGTGTGCCAGTGTTCTAATCACTATTGCTGCAAAATAAATCATCCCCCCCAAAAAAAAAATCTGGCTCAAAACAACAATCATTTTATTATCTTCCTAGTTTCTGTGGGTCAGGAATTCAGGAAGGACTCTGCTCGGCAGTCCTGGTGTGAAATTTCTAGTACAGTTGCAATCAGACAGTGACTTGAGCTGGAACAATGGTGGACTGAAGCAGTCAGGACCTGACTGGCATTCCTCTATTTCAATGAAGTCCCAGGGTCCCTTCACATAGTTCCTTCATGTGAGCTAACACGAGCTTCCTTAAAGCATGGAGACTTCTGGACAGTCAGTCTGCTTCTTTGGAGGCTCAGAACTGAATTAGTATTACAGTGAGCAAGGTAGCAGTTGAGTTGCCTTTTATGACCTAACCTCAGAAGCCTCATACTGTCACTTCTGCCATACTTTACTCATTGAAATAGTCCTAACAGCACATCCAGTGTCATGGGGAGGGGCCATAGTCCCTACTTCATGATAAGAGAAGTGTCAAAGCCACATGGTAGAAAAGTATATGAGATGAGAGATACAGTTTTGGCCATCTTTTGGAAATACAGTTTGCCACAGCCAGGAAGAGAGCTAACAGCTGCAGGAACTCTTTCCTTCACCCTAAAATTGTTTTCTTAGAAACCACCCCATCCCCATACACATAAACCATACTTCTTATTCAGTTACATTTTCCTTTTTATTTTACACTGAAGGAATCTGGCACCATATTAATCTTAAATACCTTAAGGTTTATGTCCAATGCATGTGAATTAAAGTTTCAGAAAACTTAAAAATACCACAGGTTTAATTGTTCACACATATTCTCAAATAATTTTCTCAAGAAAATACTATTTCAAATTCTCTGTTAGGGAAAAAAAGTTAAATGAAAATCAATATTGATGGGCAATGCTGTACAAAAAAATGTGTGTTGTAAGTTATTTTACCACAGAGGTAGTTTCCTGTGGAAACTGTGACTAGTAATAAAGCTCAGTTTTAAAATATTTTTGAGATACGAGCCAAAATCTTGGGTGGGGAAAAACAATTTGCTGTTACCCAAAGAAATGTCAATTACTTAGTAACTTTTCAAAAGAAATTATTAAAGTATGTATCTTTTCTTTCTTTCTTTCTCTTTTTTTAGTATGCATCTTTTCTAAAAGTAATTGTAATGTGTTTAATTGTAGCTAGAATGTACTAGCTCTTAATCACTAATGAATATATTCACAACTTCTAGACTATTTTCTCCTTGTAGAAATTTTAGTATTTTTAAAAATAAAGAATTATTAGATTTTTAATCTTTACTGAAAGTGTTAAAGCAAGCAGCAAGTTACTATTGAACTTGGTGAGATAATTACTATTATCCTTAACTACCTCACTAGCAAAACCTGGTGCCATTCAATATACTTTCTATGTAAATTATTGCAAAAGAAATATTTAAGCCATCACAGATTTGTATTTCAAAAAGAAATGTAAATTACCCTGGTCTCTGTTTTCTACATTGATGACCTGTGTAATGAGCTAGAGAGGTGAAATTTAGGAAATTATCTTCATTAACAATAAGCTCAGAATAATTAATAACATTTTTTGAAGGAGGGGGAGAATTCATTACCATGGGCTACATAATTAAAATGTATAAACTTGAAGCTACACTCTAACTATAAATGTATTTTCAAGTAATTATCACCCACAGTATAAATAACTTTATATGTACCTGAGTCAACATTAGTTAGATTTTCAAAGCACCAAAGAAAATAAACAATTAGTTGATTCCTTATCCAAGAAAAACATATTACTTAGTTACAAATAATTCCAAAATTCTCAGAGGAATGAGTGGGTGGAAGCTGGTTCTGCACAGCCCATGACCCAACTTCAGGAGATGTAGCTGAGGATCTGCTGATCAGAAGGCCACCTTCTCATAAGCTACAGCTCAAGTTTCCTTTACTTTTCAGAAGGTCCACAATAACAGAGTTGTATGGTATTGAAGCCTGAGGGCTATTACTATAGAACCTGCCCATGAATAGTACATGCAGTACATCTTTTGATGAAACTCAGAAGCAGGTTTCCAAAAGACTCTCTGCCAAGAGCAAGAGGAAGGCCTCAAAATGGCCCATGTCATCAGGCTGTGAAATTCTGGACCAAATATTCATTTCAAAAAGAGACAGTAGGAATGGAAATGTTGAAATAGACTATAAACTATCTGAATATTATCATCACATGAATTTTAGTACAAATGCATTCATCTTCCTCCTCCCTACCAAAACTTCTGGCTTCTTTCCTGAATCTTAACCAATAATTATTGGGGACTCATTTTTCTGGATTAAGTAGAAAGCAAGACCAACCTTTTTAGAGCTGAAGTTCAGAAGAACATCCATGTTAGAAGTCTCACTTCTGTAACACTCAGCCACCTTATTACCCATGATTGTTATGGACAAGGAACCAGCCAAAGTAGCTGGTGGAATGGTGACGGTCTCTAGCTCTAGCTTCAGACTGGTAAATTGCTGGGCACTAACTCCTCACCCAAAACATTTTTTCCCAGTTCAGTTGTGATTGTTACAGCTGTTTCTCTGAGGTATGTATGGGATGTAGTGCCCTAGCTCTTCCTACTCTGTCTGTTTTGTAAATATATTTCCTAACCACCAACCTCTCCTTTGTCTCCTTAGGGCAAGCATAGAGTCTGCTTCTCTGGCATCTCCCATTGCTGGTAGGACAATGCTGGAGATGAGGTGTTTGAGACATACTTAAAGAAAAAATGACAATTAACACATTTCTTATTTTGCATCAAAATTCTGGATCTGAATACCCCACAATATTAATAATCATTTCCTAGATGACACTTGACATACCTTCTATGGACATCATACCTTCAGAGAGTGCCTTAGGACCATTTGTATGTGCAGAGTGTGACACTTGCACATTTTTACCTTCATCCAGCTTAATCCCACTCCAACTCAAATTTCGATATGATATTTGATTCTATGTGCTGATGTCAACATCTAACAATCCTGAACCTCTGCAACATGGAGATAAGTGACACTCTCCTGTGGTCACATATTTATTACAATAGATGAACTTGACAGTGTTTTTTCCAAGTCCCTATTGTATTTTCTAAGGGTTATTCATGGATATTGCTGTATTACCATAATTCAGGAGGTAAAGTGAACAGAGTTAGGTGTCTACCTGACTCATCTTTGTTCCAAAAAGCATGTGGGCTCTTGTTTCCCTGATATTTTTAAGGGTATTTCAGGATGTTTCTCTCCACATTTATTAAGCCTTCATTGAAATCAATAAGTGAGATATTTAAATGTGTTTTTGTGCTGTTATCTAGAGGAAATATTGACTTCTAAGTACAAAAGCAAAACCTAAAATTAAAGAAAGCCTCACAAATTTTGCATGGTTATTGCAAGGCTCAGCAACATAAAACATGCATCCCTAGCAGTTTCAGTGAAAATCTTAATCCATCTAAGAGACTGACACAGTTCTCTGGGATGCTTGACAGTTAAAGCATTATATTATGGTATTGGCATGGATGGTCATATTTCACACCTTAAGCCACATAATCTTTACCCACCCCAACTGTAAAATATTGGTGGAAAGTGGAAGAGATTTGCAAAAATAATATTCAAAAGAGCTATGGAATTACCCACACGATTTATACTAGCATCAATAATTGAAGAATGAAAGTCTTACTACCAGGTACGAGTTATATTTGAGTGGTTTAGGAACATTTCATACACTCAAATGTCTTCAAGGATCCACACTCAGTCAGGATGCATCAATGAATCCATTAGTCAAACATCTTCCTTATGGTCCCTTCAGCTCCACTCTCCACCCATTTATTCCCTGCTCTCTGCCAGGATCCTGGCAATCTGGACTACAATAGCCCTTCTCCCTCTTATTCAAGGTTTCACTCTCTGAAGTTTCAGTTATCCAAGGTGAACTGTGGCCCAAAATTATCAAATGTGAAATTCCAGAAATAAACAGTTCATAAGATTTAAACTGCATGCCATTTTGAGTAGCATGATGAAATCTCGTCCCGTCCTGTTCTATCCCATCTGGGAAGTAAATCGTCCCTTTGTCTAGTATATCCATGCTGTAGATGCTCCCCACCCATTAGTTACTTAGTAGCTATCTCTGTTATAAGATCAACACTCTTAATATCACAGTGCTTGTGTTCAAGTAACCTTTATTTTACGTAATAATGCCACATTCACATAACTTTTATTACAGTATATTGTTATAATTGTTCTATTTTATTATTGTTGTTGATCTCTTACCATGGCTAAAATTAAAGTTTATCATAGATATGTATGTATGCATAGGAAAAAAAACATGGTATATACAGGCATACCTCAGAGATACTGCGAGTTCGGTTCCAGACTTCCACAATAAAGTGAATATTGCAATAAAGAGAGTCACTCAATTTTTCCCAGTGCATATAAAAGTTATATTTACAGTATATATAGTTTAGTCTGTTAAGTATGCAATAGTATTATATCTAAAAATATATATACATATCCTAACTTAAAATTACTATAGTGCTAAAAATACTAACCATTATCTGATCCTGTTAGAAAAATGGTACCAATAGACTTGCTTGATGCAAAGTTGCCATAAATCTTCAATTTGTAAAAAAAAAAAAAAAAAAAAAAACAAACCACAATATCTGTGAAGCGCAATAAAGCAAAGGGCAATAAAACGAGGTATACCTGTATAGGGTTTGATACTATCCATGGTTTCACATATCCACTGAGGGGAGCTTGGAACATGTATCCCATGGATAAGGGAGAACTCCCATATCCTCTGTATCTGACCAATGGAGAACATCTACAGGTCAGAGAGAAAGTAGAGTGAAGTCAGGGTATTTATGACCCTGGCTCCCTCCCTAAAGTGTTACCTTGAGCTAGCTGGATCTCTCAATTACCTTTTCCAGGTAGCTGACTCTCTGACAATTTCAAAACTCACTTCCCCCTTCCTAATTCTAGTAACCATCCCCTTCTCTCAACACTTCAAGCTTAGAAGTGGTAAAAACTTGGTGGCTACTAGTTATATGTTACTGCACTATCCTTTGTAGTTCTCCTATATCAACTTTGTAAATAAACTCTCCTTAAATTATTCTTTATTAAGTATGTCAATCCTTTCCTGTTAGAATTCTGACTCTAACATCCATAGACTAGAGTGTCTGGATTTTTCAGGGTCTCTGAAGGACACCTACAAGACAGTGCATACAATAAGATGGAAGTGCCAATCACTCACAAGACTAATGTGGAGTGTGGAAGCTGAAATCTCGGTGGGGATGCTGGTGGGGAACAGCAGGGAGGGCTGGTTAAATTTTTGCAGTTTATAATTTACCACCATCATGGTGCACTTTTCTATTACTGTTCTACTCACAGTCAGATGGAGAGAAGCCGTGGGAAATAGAAACAAGAAAAAGGGACTCAGTCTCCCACTTCATGGGACTTAGTCTCCTACATCATGTCCCATTCCAGGAAACTATGTCCTGAGTTATAGGGCTTTTTATTGAGCAAGCTCCCTGTGAAGGTCAGATTAAGCCAGCTTTATAATTAAGAAGTGAGTGTCCTTTGGAACTATTTTCCTTAAATCTTTTAAAATCTGAAAAAAAGTCAAACTATTAAAAGTTATAGGATGATAAGTTTATGATAGAGAGATGGCATTTAAGTACTCTTAGATCATCAAAAAGTCAACAAATAACAAATGCTGGAGAAGGTGTGGAGAAAAGAGAAAACTCATACACTGTTGGTTGGATTGTAAATTGGTGCAACTGCTATGGAAAACAGTATGGATAATCCTCAAAAAAAATTAAAGATTGAGCTATCATGACCCAGCAATTCCAAAATATGAAAACAGCCTAAATGCATATAAATGAATGAATGGATAAAGAAGATATTATATGTGTGTGTATGTAATTGAATATTACTCAGTAATAAAGAATGAAATTTTGCCATTGCAACAGCATGGATGGACCTAGAGGGTATTACGCTGAGTGAAATAAGTCATACAGAGAAAGAAATACCATAATTTCACTTATACGTGTAATCTCAAAAACAAAAAACAAAAACAAAACAAAACAGAAACCCATAGATATAGAGAACAAGATGATGGTTGCCAAAGGGGAGAGGTTTCGGGGATGGGAAAAATAGTGCAGAGACTGAAAAATTCTAGTTCAAAGCTATTGCAATCCAGTATAGAGCATGCTGACTAGCATTTGATTAGATGTTGTCTTATTGGCATATACAAGGCAAAAAAACACCCCTTATGATTCAGTAGTTATTGAATTTATAAACAATTATTTTCTCTTTGAACCTCTATAAGCTGGTATTTAAATATTGTGAGGAAAACTCTTATGATAGTCTGACTTCATTCTATTTTATCCAGTGGATTATCTTTTTAGAGGCATTATCCATATAAAGCACCTACACAGTACTTGGCACATAACACATTCTCTAGAAAAGTTAGCTATTACTATTTATAAAATAGTGTATGTAGATATTCTTCCAGCCTCTAAGACAACTTTATCTTTATTTTCAATTGTTCTTAGTATCACACAAACACACTGTTCTCTAGCCTCTTCACAAAGAGTTTCTAGATGGAGGGCCTCCAATCCCTGAATCATTTTCATCCACCAGGTCTTGAATCAACTATCAAAATTTAGAAATTTTTAAAAATGCTTATCAAAATAAATTTAAAAAAAAACAAGTTTGATTATGACTTATTTCCTTTCCCTAATACCTTCCCTACCTATAGTGCAGACAAACCATGTGAAGCAACAGAATTTTGGATTAAAAAAATGTTTAAATCCATTTTTTTAAATAAAGCTCTAAAAGTAGGTTAAAAAGAAAAGAGAAGAACTGGTAAAGTTCAATCCAATATCCTTTTATAATAGAGGTCAACTAAGGTCCTGTTTTCTCAAATGTTCTCATAAATTCTTCTGGAAAGAATTGGCTTAATAAGGGTTGACTCTAAAAATCAGGGAATACTGTATTTAAAAATTAGAAATAGAGACAAAAAAAATGATGTAAATGACAGAGGCTTTGTTCATCCCTCTTGCAACAAAATCAGTGTTGTGATAGAAAGAGAGCAAAAAGCAAGAAAAATCACCTGAGATCTAGATGAACAAAAGCACTACAACTAAGGAGAGAAATAATTAATGAACCTGCGATGGAAGAAGGGAAGAGGGGGCGAAGACACGAGGCTGCCTGGTCCTGAGCGGCTGAGTAGGACAGAGGCTGTGGCAGTGGCAGTGGCAACTGTAGACACCTCTTAAAGTGGCCGTGTCCACGAGTGTGCTTTCACGGTGACAGACCTGCTCACTCTGAGCACCAGTGCAGGGTAGACTGCACGGGAGGCACCAGGGACTTTCAGTGGGACACTGAGTTGTCAGAGGGCCAGAGGCGAGGCTCTTTCCTGGGCAGAAGTTCTGGCAGTATCCATTGTTCCTTTGTTGAGACTTCCCCACTCCCGGTGTACAGACTCAGTGCTCCCATAGCTGAGACATCATCAAACTGGACAAGAGAGGTTGCTCT
>CM053505.1:27563332-27603199 GCA_028627145.1 Eidolon dupreanum
AGAGCAACCTCTCTTGTCCAGTTTGATGATGTCTCAGCTATGGGAGCACTGAGTCTGTACACCGGGAGTGGGGAAGTCTCAACAAAGGAACAATGGATACTGCCAGAACTTCTGCCCAGGAAAGAGCCTCGCCTCTGGCCCTCTGACAACTCAGTGTCCCACTGAAAGTCCCTGGTGCCTCCCGTGCAGTCTACCCTGCGCTGGTGCTCAGAGTGAGCAGGTCTGTCACCGTGAAAGCACACTCGTGGACACGGCCCCTTTAAGAGGTGTCTACAGTTGCCACTGCCACTGCCACAGCCTCTGTCCTACTCAGCCGCTCAGGACCAGGCAGCCTCGTGTCTTCGCCCCCTCTTGTGTCTTCTCCCCCTCTTACCTTCTACCGTTCCAGGTTGATTAATTATTTCTCTCTCTAGTTATAGTGATCCTGTTCATCTAGTTCTAGGTGACTTTCTTTGCTGTTTGCTCCATGTTTCTGTCACAATTTTGATTTGGTGGCAAGAGAGATAAATAAAGCCTCTATCATCTATGTAATCTTTTTTCTCCCTTAGATAATGATGATTTTAGTCCTGTTTTTTTGTAAATGTGAAATAAAAAGATCAATTTCCATATGCAGCTCATAAATTGGCCCAGAAAGCAATGTCTGAAAGGATTATTTTGATTTAACCTTTATTTGGATCTTTAAAATCTTGTACTCATCTGAAGATTTTCAATTGCATTGTTCATATCTATGGTTTATGTGTTTACACATTTTACTATGCATCCAATACTCCAGGGCAAATAAACAGCATAAGGCCATGCTGAGACATGTTGGAACAGAAGGGGACACTAGGAAGAGACTCAAAGTGGGCTCCTCCAAGTGGGCTACAGAGTGCATCCCTCACCCCACAAACAGACAGGATGCTTTTGCAGCAGTGCACATGGAGATTTATCCATGTGTACATCTAAGACTTCCTTCAGGTTTACAGCTAGTGAGTCAATATATGACTATCATGCCACACCCACACCCTGGAACCCCTTCATGACTGAGGGAAATCTGAAAACACCCACAGCTACTAACTTTAACTTTGTTGGAAAGATAGAGGAGCAGTGACAGTACATTACAAATGAAGGAGGATTATTTTCTGGGGATCCCCTCCAAACTCAAATCTTCAGGATTACAAACTATGAGCAGAATGCTTCCCACTTGATAAATAAATGTCTCAGATTTTGTCAAACTTAATAAAACTGTAATTCCATTAAGCTTTATTTTCTTAGGTCCTGGGCTGGAGGTGAGAACTTGGGTTCTCATTCTGTGCTGACTCTTCAGCCTATGCAAAATGACCTTGAGTTCCATCCTCTTTTTCCCTCTGACCATTCCTCCTTCCTCCCCAATGTGCTTTTTTCCCTTTCCCCAAACCTAAAGAGCAAGCCTGGTACCCTGAGAGCTCTAATAGTGACTTCCCTCGATAAAGAATTGCATTATCACTCCACATTAAACAAACACTCATAAAGCATGGAAACAGCGCTGGCCATGATCACAGAAACAAACTTTGACCTTGTCATATATTGGCCTTCATAAAACTAAGGTAAGAGGATGATCTTAGCAAGTTTTGATTTCTCAATTCCTTTCTACACCCTTTCACCTCTTCAGGGACCAAATTCTCTAATTTTTTTGTGGTAGACTTACATTAGTGGCCCCTGATGGACTGACTATACCTCCCTGTATTTATGTTCTCCTGCAATTCCCTCCCACAATGCTTTTTAAGTTTGATCATATGCCACATGACTTGCTTTGGCCAATGGGATATTAGCAAGCATAATGCAAGTGGAAGCTTGATAAATGCTTGCACACTGGGACTTGTCTTCTTAGAATACCCCTTGGAAAATTATTTCCATGCTGTAAAGAAGGCCAGATTAGATGACTGAGGAGATTTGAGAGGCCACACTCAGAGAAGCTATGGAGGATGAGAGACCAGCTTGGATGTTCCTACCCCAACCAAGCTCCCAGTTGAGGGCAGCTACATAAATGACCTCAGCTATATGATATGCAATAATAGGTGGCCCAGCTGAGCCCTATCAACCCAGAAAAATTGCAAGAAATAATAAATAAGTGTTGTTTTATACCAAGCTTTGGAGCGATTTGTTAGTCTGAAGGCAATAACTGAAACATCCCTCCATTCCTTCCTTGGCAGCAAAACAGGAAAGTGTAAAACACTAATCTTTATATTTAAGGATTGATTGCCTGGTTGTAGGTGGTCTGAAGGTGTCTCAGCCAATAATTAAAATCTGCATTTCTAATTGTAGATTGGAAGGTAAGATATTTTGGGAGAATGTCTCTTCATTACATGGGTACAATGAAAAAAGGACTTATTTAGCTGCAACGTCTAGAATTCCACTTTAGGAAGCAACCAGAAATAGATGATCTCTTGTCCCTCATGACTCAATTCATCCTTTCCTTCATTATCTTTTCTGCTGAACAGCACCCGTCCTTTATTTCTCTTTATATTCACTCAATCTTTTCATTCATTTCATGTTTTCTATTGCAAAAGATGTTCTTCTGGTGATTTCCTCAGTTTGCTCTTCCAGATCCATGTTATTTCCCCCTCTATCTTTCTCTGTGCTCTGAGGCTGCCCTCTATGGTACTGCATCAGCTGGACTCACTGAACCTCTGGCTTCTGGTTGGATTGGGCTAATGGGAGGCAAGGCGAGAGTTGGAGGAAGTCAGAGAGTTACAGGAAAAAGATCAGAAAATGTACCCCACCCCCATCCTACCTCTTTGCCATGTCAGTTTCCTTTATCAACTTCACAGGCATGGGTCAGGTAGCCCCTCTTCCATAGCCATAGCTGTCTCTGGGTTCAAGAAACAGTGTCCTTCCCTTACTGCTTTAACTCTAAGTCTTCTTACTTTTCTTAGTCTCTAGGGTGCATCACCAACATTGTTGGTCCCTTCAACCTTATCCACAATTCTATTAAATAGTCCTTTCCTCTTCAATCACCCCTGAAGTATGCCATCTGTTTTCTACAGGACTCTAACTAATAAAGACATTAACTAACAAACAAAATTTATTTTAAACAATTTTAAAATTTCTTATTAATTAGAGACATGCATAACTGTTAATATCTTCTCACCTGCATGAAGCCAAGAACCCCCATTCTGAGTTAGTATCATTCTAGCCAAAAGCAAAGTTACAGAGCAAGATAGGAGCAAAATGACCACTTCATGCTTCAAAGGGAAAAGAGAACATGTTAGTCCCTGAGATAGAGTCCCTAGGACTGGGAATTAGAGTGGTATCTTTAGTTCTGTTGAGGCTGAATGACTGAACTCTACCTGCCTGGGGGACTGTGTTCACCTGATGGACCACAGTGACTTGGAGCCAGCAAGATTATACTGTAATGGAGCTAGCAACAGCAGAAAGATAGAAGGGACCAGGGCCCTTGGGGAGCATTGAGGAGTCAAGGGAAGATGGCAGCTATGCAGCAACAATCTTACTAACACCAAGAGTGGCTCTCAGGTGTCCAAGAGTGCAGATTCTAAGTGACTGGTGGGGTGTGGGGGATGCTTGACACAAATGGGAGATGCTGGGGCTTTTTCCAATCTGGCTCTGAAGTCATTTTAAACTTAATTTAGAGAAAATTGATGCAATGGGACTGGATCATTGAGGGTTGTGGAGTGGATTTTGGAAAACTTCTTTATACTGGCTACTTTTCTGATTTTGAAGATGATTATGGTTTTATTTCAAAATCTCTTTCATGTGAAATAAGATTCTATAAATACATAAAGAGTCACCTAAAATCTCTCTTCTGCAAGTCACAAGCCAATCTAGAATAGGAGAGTATATATATATATATATATATATATATATATATATAGTAAACCTCAGATGAGATCAATGATTTAATCAGGTCAAGCCATGGGTGGTTAATGGTAAAAAGACAAGTTTGACTCCTGGATGTCAGTTTTTGCTATGACTTTCATATGTAACATATGGAATCACAGGATAAAGAAATTGAAAGGATATTGTGAAATGTTGGAAGAAAGGGAAAAGGAAGATGTTGAAAAAATACAAATTTTTTGTGAAGAGAGGATACAAAAATACCTCTCTAGAAACATGACTACATCCTCCTCATGTGCATCATAGCAAAAGAATATGGGCTTGAATATCTGGTATGATGACCCTACTGTCATTACTCCCCTCATCTCACAATAACTTCTATAAAGTCCTCAGTCATGCATTTTTCTTATTTCCAGACTATAAATTAGAACTCCCAAACTAAATGCAGTGAATGAAACTTTAAATGTATAGAGATATTACTATAGACTAGGTATGGTACATACATCATCTCTTTGAATCTCTGCGGCAATTCTAGGCAATAGATATTATTGTCTCAACTTTACAAATGATGAAACTGAAGCATAGAGAAGATTGGTGAAGTGCTCAATGCCCCATGACCAGAAAGCAGTGAGGCTGGGGTTTGAGCCCGAGTTCATGCTTTTTCAACTACTCTACAGTGTCTAAATTAAAAATGGGGGAAAACATTAAGGGAGGGGGCAAGAAAATCAAGTAATTGGCATTTTTAGAAAGTTGATTTATGTAAAATTTTAAATATTTCCTTTTTTAAAAAAATCCTACTATTTTATTTATTGATATTGACACCAACTTGGTATTGCTTTTAACAGTGGTTTGTTGAGTACAGACACAATTTAATTAGGAGTAAGAGTGGTAGATTTGGGGGAGGGAATCTTGTTCCACCAAGTTAGTTGGGTAATCCAACCACCTCTCTCTGTTTCACCATCTCATTCCTTGGTGTGCTCTTTGAAGACAGCTTTGCATCATTTCAATTAGTTTTTTAAGAAGTGGTTTTAGTGCATGTGCATCAAGGCATTAACATCTAAATCTGCAGGAATAAAATGATTTAGACATTCATGCAATTCTCCACATTTGGTATGAATTCCAAAACAAAGAGCTCCTCTTCCTGCTGAAAAAGTATATGCATAAATTTGAAGATGCTAATTTGCACTCAATGTGAAAAATAAATAAATTTCCAGCATGCAGTGAGTTGGACAAATTTCTTCCTCTACTGCTCAGAGCCAGTCCTCCCTAAACTGCTATACTCACCATGTCAATATGAGTTGATCTATCTTTGCTGCCTTTCTTTTGAGGGACACAGAGAGATACCAACCACAAGGGGGTTTGCCCCGTCTACTCTGGACATATAAATCTGTGCCAAATCAATAAAGAGAAAAAAAAGGAGATCAAAAGAATGAAAATGACAGGGTCATCTGCTCAACCTTGTGACCTCTGGTTTATTCCTTATTTCCTGAAAGATCATAGCCTGTGACCTTTACCATGGAAACTGGGTCAGCATGGCAAGGTATATTTTGAATGTATTATTCATCCATGATAATATTCTGAGCAGGTTGCTGATATTTGTGCAGCATAAATCTGCTTCTGAAAGTGAAATATTAGTTTCTTCTGGATCATTTCAAACATATATAAGTAAAGACTTAGTTATTCATGTAAATCAAATTACAGGTTTGAAAATGAAACTGTAGGAGTCTAGGTATGTGTGCTAATGAGCATTAATATCTAAGGAAAACAGTGTCAGTTTATTTTTTAACATATGTTTGACTTTAAAAACTGTGAAGGTGAGAAAACACACAGGATGCTAGCAAGTGTGAATGTGTCAAGATTTGCAGTCATAGAAGACCAGGGTGATGAAACCATTGCAGTGACATCTTATTGCTCATCTTAGTTCTACTTTCAGCTTAAGAGCAGCTGCCTGTGGGTGGTGCCAACCAGGAAAAATATGTTCTGTTCTAGGTGAGAAGCAGAATTAAAGCCATATCACAAACATATGTTTGCATTTAAGATGCTGTTTAGCACCAGTGTCCATTGGTGTGCTAGTAAATGTTTAACAACCAGATCTCCAGGGAATTAAAAACTCTGATCTGTAGCAGCTGTCAATTTCCATGGTATAAATATTCATACCATAGTCCATTTCAAGCTACCAATCTGATCTCATTCAATGCAGGTTTAAGAAGAAATGTGAAGCTAGCTCCAGGACATCAGAGTATAACCCTTCCCTCCTCCATCTCCAACTGCTTCACTTGAATGTGGCACTCTGCTGAGTGGCAGAAAACTGACCAATTCCTGTTTCAGAAGAAAAATGATAGATCAGTTCTTTGAGTTTTAGATCATACTGGCTCCTCTACCTCAAACATTGTTCCCTATCCCTCTTCACCTCTATTCTACTTTCAAACCATACGTAGAAGCCTTCCTTGGCTCCCAACCCCAAAATTCGGTGAGGTTCCCTTCCTGTAGCTCTGGAGTTCTTACCCAAATAACTTTTGTTGTTAAGAGCCTTTTTACTGCTCTGGGACCTCCTTGAGAGCAGGACCTGATCCCCTTCACCATTATATTCCTGGAGTTTAGCACAATGCCTGGCACAGAGTAGGGAACTTTACAAATATTGTTTATTGAGACAGAGGGAAAGAAAGGATGAGAGATGGACTTTGAACTACCATAAAGCTACTTCCTCTGAGAAACACAGCTAAACAGTTGATGTATTTACAAAAACACTTGCGATTTGAAATGTGTTAATTGATTTTATCACTTTGATTACAAATTATTTATTTAGCTATCTAGCCTTTCCATGAAAGCTGTATAATATGGTTTTGGACTGAGACTTCCTGGATTGAACTCAATTCTTTTACTTAAAAGCTCTGTAACTTTGGCACCAGCTTTGTGTTTTCTATGCAATAACTTCCTCTTCTGCAAAATGGGGAGAATCATACTTCGGAACTCATAGCATGGTTCCAAGAAAGGGGTAAATAATGTGTTCAGCACTTAACTCAATTAGGGCCTAATAAATGTTAACCAGTACTCATAAATTGTTGCTCTCCATATTTTCTGTCAACTGATTTGTTTAACCAGAAAAAAGTCTTCCACAAGCCATACACACCTAACTCAAGAATGCCATGTATATGTGAATAGTCAATGATTTGTTCTTTACCTTTCCCTTTACCATCCTGCCCTTGCAATTGCTCCTGTTAGTAACTGCAATGACAGGCACCAGAGCCAATGGTGTTTGGTCACTGCCTCTTTTCTGTTTTTAGATTATGTATATCTTAATTCACACAGCCTTGGGTGACCTTGCTCCTCCTCTTTGATCCTTTTTGCCTTGTCTATTTCTGTTATTTCACATACTTTCTGTTTAGTCTCCCATCCTTCTCCTACTTTTTCTCCCTTTCCCATTTGGGAGCTCCAAATGCCCCTATCACACCAGTTACATGAGGGAGACAGAAAATGAAATAAAGCAAAGTAGAAAATCATAGTTAACCTCTAGAGAGCTTTAAACAAACCCGGAAGACCCTCTTAATCACCTTTCACCTTTTCAAATGTTTTCAAGAATGCTTTTACCCCAAAACCCAACATTCTAAATCATTAAAAACAAAACACGTTTTTAAAATTTTTCTTAATAACTAAGTTTACACAAGCTTTGTTTCCAACTAAATGTACTTTATCTGTGCTATAACACTCAACTAAAATTTTTCTGCAAAAAAATATTCTAACGTGATTCCAACTAAAATGTACATTCCTATTGTTGTCATTTCTTTTGGGTGGGATGCAGACTAACCTAGGAAACTGAGTACCTCAATAACATAGCTTCTATAGGAGAATGTTATAGACACAACCTGCTTGAAAATTAGAACCCCTTGTCTATGCTGTCAATCAAGTCATTTAAATTATGGGCTTCTTTTGTCATTCAGATATCTTTAGTCCCAGGGAAGCCTGGGTAAAGAGAAATTACCACAAGCACCACATACACACTAACAAATACACACTCAGGGCACCCTTTCAAGGGGCATTTGTTTTTCTACAAGGAAACAATTCTTTGCTTTCATAAGATAGTCTGTTCAAAATGTGCAGAGTATGAGTACAACAGGACTCAGCAGGATGTGTGTTTTGCTGAATATCAGCATGTTGATCCTAGACACAATGTTTATCTGCTTTGCTCAAAAAACATATTTCTGAGCTTTTGTAGAATGGGATGGCAATCAACATGGGGACTTCACACAGGTTCATTGTGAATGCTGTTTAACTAGAGAACCAGGTTGTTGGAAGGGGTCCTGCCCTTAAGAACTCCAAACTGAGTTCAACTATTTTCTTATCAACTGACCTTCAAACTTCTTTTAAAAAACTTCTCTTAGTGCAGGAATAACCCCTTTATGACTCTAAGTATATAGTTACTATTCAAATGGTATAGTCACAATATTAAATTAAAACATATTGGTAAACTGTCAAGAAAGTCTTTATAAGAAGTGGAATCCTAGTGTGTCATTCCTAATAACAGTTACCTAGAGAATAAACATTTCTTTAAATCAGAAGCCAGACATGAAATTTAATGTACTAAGTAGGTAGAAGAAACTTGGCATGTGCAATCAAGTTATTGTGAAAGGCCCTGGGTGATGGGCAGGGCCATTAAATACAGTTGGATAGGTCATTCACTGAATAAGAGTACCTGTTTGAGAGAATAAGTAGAGGCTGAAAATCAGGCCACACTCTGCACCCCAAGACAAGTACCTGCAGAGCTTCATATTCCCAGAGAGGGAACCTTTATCAAATTCACACAAAGATGCCTTATAGGCTAGTGAAGGCTCCCAGTGGCAGGCTTCATTGATGGCACCAGCCACAAGGCAACAGAAACAGAAATATAAAAGAGCCTATCAATTTAGGCTTCAGTACACAAATCCAAACACAGTATGTGAAAAAGAATGTGGGCTAAAAGCCCTGGAAACAAGCTGCCCAAATCAGGATCAAAAAAACTATTTTGTGAACCTTGTACCACTATCTGTGATTATTTACTTTTATTTTGCCTTAAAATTGTATAAAACTTTTACATAAGTTCTAGTCTGTTTTGACTATGTTAGAAGAACTATGGGAAAGGTTTTATTTCACATTTGAGTCACACTAATGGAGAGTCATCTGCCCCCAGGGCCCAGAACCGTAGTAATGGAAGAAATTAGAACTTCTCACCTTCACTCCTACCCCCTCCCATTGGGGCCTTATAGAGTTCAGTCTGTTTGTGAACACTTTGGTTTAATTTTCTTTTTATTTAAGGGAAGTTAGTAGAATTATTTTTATGAACACTTCAGCCATCCCCATAGTTTATTCTCTTTAAAGGGAACAAAGGAAATTATCCAGAAATAGTGATAGAATACTACTCTCTACTTTTTGTGAGAATCTTCAAAAAATTCCATAATAATGAAGCTTTCATCTCAGCCTCTCAAAAGGAGATTCAGGAACTCATTCTAACAATCATCTGAGGAGGAAGCCATCTGTTAGGGTGCCTTCTCCTCATAAAGTTGTGAATTTTATTTTGCCCTTTTCAGCATTGTTGAGGCTTCCATCAGGGCCTGAAATCATCACACAGTTGGCAAACAAGTAAACAAAATCAACTTTTGATTTCTTCAGCCCTTGTAGTGAGGACTTGCCTTTTTTCTTCCCATTAGAACTCCATAGCACTGGGTTATCTTACAATGGCACCTAAAAATGTTTGGGAATTTCAGAAATGAAGCAAGATTGCCTGTCTTATCAAAAACACCTTCTATGGCCTATGCAAAAGTTTTCTGGACTCAAGAGGAACTGCCTTTAACTCTCAGTACATTGCCCTAAGGCCAAAACAACAATGTCCACACTTCATGTGCACGGCCATCTGAAGAAACCCAAAAGTTCCCCATTACCACCACTTTCCATTTATTTTTCCTTTTATTTGTCTTTATCTTTTGAAAATAAAATGTTTTTAATTGCAATAAAATACACATAACATATAAATTTATTCTCTTAACCATTTTCAAATGTATAATTCAGTGCAATTAAATATTCACATTGTTATACAACCATCATTGTCATTCATCTCCAGAACTCTTTCTGTCTTCCTAAACTGAAATTCTAGATCCATTAAACAATAACTCTACATTTCTCCCTCCCCCCAGCCCCTGGAACAAGCCACTCTACCTTCTGTTTCTACATGAGTTTGAGCAGGTACTTTATATAAATTGAATCACAGTATTTGTCTTTCTGTGTCTAGCTTATTTCACCTGGGATAATGTTCTCAAGGCCTGTCCACAAGGTAGGATGTATCAGAATTTCATTCCTTTTTATAGCTGAATAGTATTCCATGGTGTGTGTGTGTGTGTGTGTGTGTGTGTGTGTGTGTGTGTCACATCTCATTTATCCACTCATCTTTCAATGGACATTTGGGTTGCTTCCACATTTTGACTATTTTGCATAATGCTGTGGAAAATGTTGCTATAAACATGGGTATAAAAATATCTCTTCAAGACCCCACTTTCAATTCTCTTGGGTATATACCAATAAGTGGAATTGCTGGATCATATGGTAACTCTTTATTTTTAAATTATTTGAGAAATGATACTGTTTTCCATTGAGACCCATGCATCCTCCAGGTACATTTTAGGGGAGACTATTCATGAAGATAGATATGATCACTTTGGTCTTTTCCTCTCCCCTAATCATCAGTCAAAAACAGGACACCTGCAAGGTTGGCACAATATCCACAAATCAATTAATGTGACACACAACATTAACAAATCGAAAGATAAAAACCATATGATCATATTAATAGATGCAGAAAAAAACATTCAACAAAATTGAGCATCCATTTATGATAAAACTCTCAGAAAAGTAGGACTAGAGGGAACATACCTCAACATAATAAAAGCTATATATGACAAACCTACAGCTAACATCTTACTCAATGGGGAAAAGCTAAAAGCATTTTCCTTAAGATCAGGAACAAGACAAAGATGCACACTTTCACCACTCCTATTCAACATTGTATTGGAAGTCTTAACCATAGCAATAAGACAAGAAATAGAAATAAAAGGTATCCAAATTGGAAAGGAAGAAGTAAAATTCTCATTATTTGCCAATAACATAATACTATATAGAGAGAACCCTAAAGAGTCTACCAAAAAAAAAAAAAAAAAAAAAAAAAAAAAAAAAAAAAAAAAAAAAAAAAACCTGTTAGAACTGATCATTGAATTCAGTAAAGTAGCAAGATATAAAATTAACATTCAGAAGTCAGTGGTATTTTTATACGCCAATGATGAACTTTCGGAAAAGGAAATTAAGAAAATAATCCCATTTACAATTGAATTGAAAACAACAAAATACCTGGGAATTGAATTAACCAAGGAGGTAAAAGACCTGTTATCAGAAAATTATGTCATTGAAAAAAGAAATTGAAGAAGATACAAGTAATGGAAACATATACTATGCTCATGGGTAGGAATAATCAACATCATTAAAATGGCCGTGCTACCCAAAGCAATCTATAGATTGAATGCAATCCCTATAAAAATACCAATGACATTTTTCAGAGAGCTAGAACAAATGATCCTAAAATTTGTATGGAACCTTAAAGGACCCCGAATAGCCACAGCAATCTTGAGAAAGAAGAAAAAAGTTGGAGGTATCACACTACCTGATATCAAACTATACTACAAGGCTACAGTAATCAAGACAACATGGTACTGGCATAAAAATAGATACATTGATTAATGGAACAAAATAGAGAGCCCAGAAATAAATCTACACCTATATGCTCACTTAATATATGACAAAGGAGGTAAGAATATGCAATGAAGTAAAGACAGTCTCTTCAATAAATGTTGCTGGGAAAATTCGACAGATACATGCAAAAAAAAAAAAAAAGAAACTGGACCATCTTCTTACACCATACACAAGAGTGGACTCAAAATGGATTAAAGACTTAAATGTAAGACCCAAAACATAAAACTTCTAGAAGAAAACATAGACAGTAATCTCTCTGATATTGCTACTAGTAATTTCTTTTCGGACATATCTCCTCAGCCAAGGGAAACAAAAGAAAAAATAAACAAATGGGACTACATCAAACTAAAAAGTTTTTGCACAGCAAAGGAATCCATCAACAAAATGATAAAACAAATAACTGAATGGGAGAAGATATTTACTAATGATACATCTGATATTCAAAATATATAAAGAACTCATACAACTCAACAACTAAAAATCAAACAATCCAATTAAAAAAATTGGCAGAAGATATTTCTCCAAAGAGGAAATACAGATGGCCAATAGACATATGAAAAGATGCTCAAGATCACTAATCATCAGAGAAATGCAAATTAAAACCACAATGAGATGTCACCCACACCTGCCAGAATGGCTATCATCAATAAATCAAAGAACAAGTGTTGGCGAGGTTATGGAGAAAAGGGAACCCCCAAACACTGTTGGTGGGAGTACAAATTGGTACAGCCACTATGGAAAACAGTCTGGAGGTATCTCAAAAAATTAAAAACAGATATACCTTTTGACCCAGTAATTGCACTTCTGGGTATTTATCCAAAGAAACCCAAAACAATAATTCATAAAGATCTATGCACCCCTATGCTCATGGCAGCACAATTTACTTACAATAGTCAAAATATGGAAGCAACTTAAATGCCCATTAACAGACGATTGGATAAAGAAGTTATGGTTCATATATACAGTGAAATATTACTCAGCCATTAACAAAAAATGAAATCGTGCTATTTGCAACCACGTGGATGGATCTAGCGGTTATTATGCTGAGTGAAATATGCAGAATCTAAGGAACAAAAAGAAAGAACTAATAAAAAACAGACTCATAAATATAGAGGACCATCTGATGACAGCCAGAGGGGATGGGTGTTGGGGGCTGGGACAAAGGAGTGAAGGATTAAAGAAGTACAAATTACCAGTTGATAGATGGTCACAGGGAATATGGCATAGGGAATGCTGTTAGCATTAATATAATGGCTAGATGTAGAGCCAGAGGAGAAAAAGGGCAATCAAGGGGATCATTTTAAAAACCACGTAAATGTCTAACCAAAGTACTGTATACTTGAAACTAATAATAAAATAAAAATAAAAATAAAGCAGAACATCAAAGTAAAAGAGACTTTTGTTTAACCTAAATGACACTTTTGTTTCTTGAACTGAGAAAAAGATATTAAAATCTTATAATGGTATAGGTCAACCCATGTTCTCTTTTGGGGGGTACAGTTTGACCAAGACTATTCACTGAAGTCTTGGTAATGATTCCTTGGTCTTTATACAGTTTTGCACTTACAATGGTTCCTTTCATCTCAGGTACAAAAGACTTTTCTTTCCCGAGTAACTATGATTGTTATCACTTTATGATAGTGGAGGAAATGAGGAGCAGAGTGTTTAAATAATTTGCCCAGGATGACTCTGGGATGAGGTAGCTGAGCCAGGAAGGAAAGCCAAGAGTATGTGGCTCCCTGTCTGAATCCCAAGCCTGCACTCATTCCAAAACACACTGGTGGATCCAGAGAAAGCCATGGTTTCCAGAAGCTGCCCTCTGAGAGACTGACAGATTAGCCAGATCCATTTAACACTGGGCTTACCCCATCAAGAACAGGAGAGTCTGATCTTGGACAATGAAAAACACTTGAAGGAAGGTTAGTTTCTATGGGGAGGAGTAAGGAAAGAGTAACTCTCTTGAAACTATTATAAACAAATAAGAAAGTAATCCAACTTCACTTTGATAAAAGTATGTTTCTCAAATCCTGCATCTTCAGTTAAAATGCATGTCTGAGGTTTCCGAAAATACTACCGACCAATAAAATCGTATAGGCACATCTTGGCTGATTGAAATATTGCAGTCTAGGAAAAGTAAACGTAGGTGATATAGATCAGAAAGGCAGCCAAACAGCTCACAAGGAGCCCGGTGAGCACAGACTCAGGTTCTAACAAAATATTTCATTTTGTTGTTTGAGAGGGTACACACAACTCCCTAAAAGATTCTGTAAAATTCCTTTGACTTGCCTACAACATCCCTATATTTGACTTTCTTTCATTTTCTAGATTATGAAACAAGAAAAAATACATTAACATGTGTTTATTTCCTGTGATATGATGGTTATTCTGTATAATTTATAGTGATGCAGAGGAGAAAATATACTCCTTTCTCACAGAAACACTGCATAAACAGAGCTGTTAATCTTCTAAACATCATTCTTTCTATTGTATGTCTCTGGAAAATGTCCAACCCAGTTGGAGTTATGTGGGTTCTGTAGAAGTAACAAACCAATTGGACCTTGTCCTTTCAATGACCATGCACAAGTTAGAGATTAAGGAAAACAGATGGGCTCTTCCAGATTTTTTCTGTTGTATATTCCCTATACATGCAAACAACAAGAGACTGTTTTAAGTGATTAATTTTGGTAAGGGTATTGGGGTCACATGAGTCTACTTCTGGTACATAAATCACTCATAAAGATAGACACCAGTGGGAGAACTTCTTACCTTTGAAAAGATTTTAGGAAAATTTTCTTTAATCAAAAGAGAGGCCTGAACAGAGCCTATCTTGGCACACTATGGATACTGGCTTTCATATTAGCATTATTCAAGGTTGTTGAGAGGGGAGCAGAAGGAGATGACTCTATCAGCTGATGCTAAAAATAGTTGGAGACATAGGCAATTGTTCCATCTTTCTATGGCTCATCCCCCAAACCAGGTGGATGGTACTGGCCCTTCTCCCTCAGCACATGCCTTGAAGCTACAGGCTTTTTTGAGGTTTTAATATATTTCAAGGTTGTCTGAGGTTTATTTTAACCTCATTTTAAGTTAATAAAAATGTTGTGTTTGCAAGATAGGGAGAGAAGGGATGGAAGGAATGTATACTTTGTCCCAAGGTTTAAACACCCTGCTCCTGAGTCACCTTTATTTTTTTAGATAATATACTATCATGTGTTGCAAAACACACCCTAGAAAATTATCCAAAGGGTTTCAAATCTTACTCTCTATAAAAATTTTGTACTGGCAGTTACTAGACTGATGGTTAAGTAGTAAATATGGAGTAGTAAACTGGTTAAATTAGAATGTCTCACTCTACAAAAGCAAAATGTACAGGCACATAAATAATGGTGGCCTTGCCATAAGTCCAGAACTTGTCATAATCTTGCAATGCAATATCAGTTTGAAGTAAACCAGGCTTTCCATATGTATTATCCATTTTTTATTGATGCCAAAAGAAGAGAGCAAAGTGCAATCAGTGCAACATACAAGATGGGACATCCAGGATTATAAAAGCTTGAGCAAATGTTGATATGTCACTAAATGCAACTAAGCCTCTTCCTTTTACTTCTTGTTTTAAAGAAGTTCCCCAACTTTGTGGTGATTACATTTGATTTATGCTCATCAAGCTCCAAGAGAAAAGCATCAATTTTCTCCAAATTACTTTTATACTTTTTCCCCACTCAAAACATTTTTACATCTCTTTGGCTTCACAAAATCCTTGAAACTCTAAGTAGGACAAGAATTAGTACTGACTCAGCTTGGCAGGAGGCTGAGGGTATAATCCCAGGCACTCCCTGTAGCACTTGTGTAAAGCAGGAATTGGACTCTCCCTGGAGTAAGGAAGACACAGACTAGCCTACAGAGCTTCTCAGCTCATGCTTAAAGTTCATTTTCTCTCCTCAGCAACTCTGTTCTCCTCATTGGCCCAGGCCATCCAATGAAAACTGGGTAATTTTTACTGAGCCAGCCGAAATCGCTTTCCAAGAAAAAAAAATCACATGAAAGATAGCTCCAACAACTGGGGTGCTTTCTCTCTCCCTTGATTTCATTAGGACATGGAGAAGCTATTAGTGACCTTAACTGTCCCCAAAAGGGAATCAAAATAACTAACTTGTCAGGAAAGAGAGCCTGACTGAGATCAACAGGCTCCTTATATTTTGGTTCCTAAGTGTCTGCATTTATTTGTTTTCTGTGTGAATTAGTCCATTGCAGTATGTATCTCATATAGAGAATATATTCATAAATCTAACTGGAAACCCGAATGTGGCACGACCTTTTGATTATGGGAAAAATGTATTTGATTTATGAAGTATTATGACCCAGTGAGCCATATTGTACTTTCTTCTCTGTTGCCTGGCTTAACTGCTGGTAATCAAGTCAGTCCCTCAGCCTCACAATTACAGGATTCATGTGCTGCATCTAGCAGTGTCATGGGTCAGGGAGGGAAGGATAAAGAGCAGGAGGAAGAGGTGCTCTTCAATTACTGCTTATTTGAATATTAAATTATTCCTCATGAAAACAGCTAGATTCAGCAGTCTATGGCTTGGGTTACATTTTTCTGTTAATGTGATTGGGAGCCCTGCTTTGTAAGAACTCTGAGAAAGTCCACATTTGAGTAAACGTCCTGGGAAGTCTTGTGAATCAGAGGCAAGCTGCCATTTCCAAGGGACACCATTACAAAGGCCTCACAATTTAGTTACTTTAAGGGAATTCAATCTAGAGAGCATATCAAGTAAATTGTAATTCCTCCGAGAATACTTTCACGTACATTTTCTGGCATTCCAAAGAGCATTTTGGTGGAGACTAGTGATTTCCATTGCCAGGGGCTTGAGAGAAAAAGAAATAGATTTTGCTTCTATTTATATGGCTAGTAGAAGTTAACCCAAAGTGGGGGAAATGTCTCCTCCTCCCATACAGGTGCAAAGTGGCCAATTACAAGAATTGCTAATCTAGGAATACTGCTTTCAAAGGAAATATGACAAATTATCTGCACTTCTGCCATCTCCACAGATGGTTCAACACCAGGGCAAGCTAGGAACTCTTAGTGGTGAGGAAGATGTAAAGCCAAGAAGGGTTGGAGTAGGAATAGGGTGGCCCTGTAAGGCCAATCTTTATGCTTCTCTCTACAGTGAAGGTATGTCAAAGCAAATTTCTAAATCTAAATGAGTATAACAAACTCAAGTCTGGCCAAACGTGGGGTAGGGGGATGATAAGGGTCCCAAGCAGCAGTGTTAATGGGTCTATTTAAACAGACACCAACAAGCCTGAAAGATGGGACCAGGCTTGGAGAATGGGGCTAGCAGAAACTACTCTAGACTGTAAGCTCCATGAAGGTGGAGGTCCCATCTGTTTCATTTATACACTCCCATGTGCTGAGGGCAGGTCCAGGTACACATTATGGGCTTGATAATGTGTTGAATGAACAAGATGTTTGAGGCTCCCCAGGTGGCAAAGTTAGAGCACTACGGGTATAATAATAGTTGTACCTATCTCAAAGGATAATTGTTAACAGGTAGGATGACTTTAATTTAGCTAATGCACATCTAGTTCTTGGTGTAGTGCCCAGCACATAATGATTCTCCTTTGCATGTCTACTAATAGAACAAGAGACTATACCAAGTCCTTCAAACTATTGGTGAGGCAACTCCCCATCAAGCCAAACTTCCATTGATTCCAGGACTTAATAAAGCCCAGCCCACACAGATGGGTGGGAATAATACTGATAGGGACCATCACACACATTCAGGCCTGAGCAAAATCCCAACTTGAACCTTCTTCCTCACTTTTCTGTAACCAAGTAATCAAGTTGATTCTTTCAAGTCAGAGTCAGGTTCAAATTCCTGCTCTGCCACTTGACCCAGGCAACTTACAAAATTTTCTGAGTTTTAGGTCCCTTTTCTGTAAAATAAAGATGATAAAAGTACTTACTGAGTGGTGTTTTAGCTACAGATAAATGAGAAAATGTTAAATTTGCTGCCCACGGTCTGGCCCACAAGAAGCACACAATAATGGTAGCTATACCTAGTACTGTTGCTAATTAAACATTGTATTATCTAGTGTCTTATTCTTCTCATTGTTCTCATGCTTAGGGCCTTGAGACAGTGCTTTACACAGAATGAGTGTTTGATAATTACACATACCTAAATCTTCCTTCCTCCTTTACCCCTTCTGTGGAGCTGGCAGTCAGTTTAAGAGCTAAGCTCCACTTCAAGCTGCAGGTCCAGCTGGCTCAAGAGAGCTCTAAGTATATCTCATCTTCTTCCTGGGATCAGTGACTGGTCAAGGCATGTTCTCATGGTGATGTCTGAATCACAAGCATGCAAGCCCAACCATACATACACATTTCAAGCCCCTGCTTGAGTCATATTTTAAAATCTCATTGGTGAAGCATGTCACATGGCCAGGTACAAAGTCAAAGTGTGAGGAAATACACTTTGTGGGGAGAACTTCAAAGTTTCAAGGGAAAAAACATAGCTATAAAGAAGGGTGAAAAATAAGGACTAATAATCAGAGAGCCTTCCCTGAAGATGCCCCAAGATATTAAATCCCACTTCTAGATATTAAATCATAATCCATAATCTCTTGGATATGCCTCCACATCAGTACTTAACACACTGACATCTAGATATATGTTTTCTGGGCTCTCCACTAGTCTGAGAGCTTTTCAAAGAGAAGCTCTATTCCCAGCACCTAGCACAATATCTGGCACACAGTAAGTCTCTCATAAAGGAATGTTTGTTTTCATTGACAAATGCATGTTTGCTTTCATGAATGAATGGATGTTTGTTCTCATGGATGAATGGATGTTATTACCATTGTTTCATCATCCCTAATCAGTTTCTGGGCAATCAAACTTCGGGTGACTGGGGCTTTAGAAGTCAGCACTGAACCCACTCAGTATCATTAGAGATCCATGCTCCAGATAACATCCTTTTCCATAAATGGCTCTTAGATCTCCTCATTGGCTGCCTTCATCTTTACTCCAAAGCTCCACTTTACCTTTTCACCCATGTTTAGGGCTGTTCTTAGGAACAGGTCACTGCATTTTTCACTACTAAAAAAAGGGAAGTATTTTCCTCTCAAATAATCTGAGCTTTTAGCCAGCTAGAGTGGTTTAATCATAATTTTTTAGGTTTTCAGAAATCACCCTATCTCTCCATTGCCAAGCTTTACTCTATCAAAAAGCTCAAAGCAAGATTTTGGGAAACAGGTTGAGAAGGCATTTGAAGGATGACAAACAAGTATCCAAAAGCCACATAACTTTCAACTCTGTCCATCTCCAGAATGAGTTCCCAGTAACAACTCTTGACTCCCCACATACAATCCAAAGAGATTTATGCAACTTCCTTCCCTTTTTGTCTTGATCTTTTTTCCTTCCCAGCTTTATTGAAATATAATAAACAATTAGTTGCTCATATTTATATTGTACAATTTAATGAGGTTTTCTTCAATTATAGTTGGCATACAATAAAATATTAGTTTCAGCTGTACAGCATAGTGATTAGAGCTGAAGTGATTACCCTACTAAATCTAGTACCCCTCTTTCCCCTTACATATTTATTACAACATTATTGACTATTTTCATTATGTTATACTTTATATCTCCATAACTATTCTGTAACTACCAATTTGTATTTCTTAATCCCTTCACCCTTTTTCATCATCTCCTCAACCCCTCTCTTTGTAGTAGCTCTGAAAATATATTCTGTGTAAATGACTTTGTTTCCATTTTTGTTGTTATCGTTGTTTATTTTGTTTTTTAGATTCCACATATATGTGAAATCATGGGACATTTCTTTTTCTATCTGACTTACTTCATTTGGCACAACATCTTCTAGGTCCATCAAGGCAATATCTTTTTACAACCCCTTCCTTTTAGTTTGTGTGTGTCTTTTAATCTGAAGTGAGCCTCTTGTAGGCAACATTTGTAGGGGTCTCATTTCCTCATCCATTCAGCCACCCTACGCTTTGGTTGGAGCATTTAATTCTTTTCCATTTGAGATAGTCCTTGATAGATATGTAGTTATTACCATTTTTATTTGTGATTTTGATACATGGCTTTTCTTATTAAAGAAGTCCCTCCAACATCTCCTGTACTACTGGCTTGGTGTTGATGAATTCCTTGAGCTTATTTTTGTCTGGGAAGCTCTTTATCTGTCGTTCAACTCTAAATGATAGCTTTGCTGGATAAAGTATTCTTGGTTGCAGATACTGGGTTTTCATCACGTTGACTATTTTGTGCCAAGCTCTCTGCCCTGAATGGTTTCTTTTGAGAAATCAGCTTCCAGTCATATGAGTGCTCCCTTGTAGGTAACTAACGGCTTTTCTCTTGCTACTTTTAAGATTCTCTCTTTGGCTTTAACCTTTGGCATGTTAATTATGATGTGTCTTGGTATGGGCCTTTTTGGGTTACTCTTTCTTGGGACTCTCTGAGCTTCCTGGGGTTGTATGTCTATTTCCTTCACCAGGTGAGGGAAGTTTTCCTTCATTATTTCTTCAAATAGCTTTTCCACTTCTTGTTCTTTCTCTCCTCCTTTAAGTACCCCTATGATATGGATGTTGTTACACTTAATTTTGTCCTACAGGCTCCTTAAGTTATTTTCATAGTCTTGGCTTTTTCCTTGACATTCTGATTGGGTGTTTTTGGCTTCCCTGTCCTTTATACTAGTGGTTTAATCCTCTTTTTTTCTATTCTGTTGATTCCCTCTAATATACTCTTCATCTCAGATAATGTATTGTTCATTTCTGACTGGTTCCCTTTTATAATTTCCATTTCTATTTTTATGTTTTTTATCTCTTTGTAAAATTTCTCACTGAGTTAATCTACTCTTCCCCTAAATTCAGTGAACATCTTTATAACCAATGTTTCAAACTTTGCATTTGTTATATTGCTTGACTCCATTATTCCTAGATCTCTGTTCCATTCTCTCATATGGTTTCTGCTTCTTTGTCTTCACATTTTGGCTGCCTTTCTGTGTCTGTTTCTATGTTCTAAGCAAAGCTCCTACATCTTCCAGTCTTATTAGTGTGGCTTTGTGTAGTAAGTGTCCAGAGGCACAATCTTGAGAAGAGTTTAGAAAAAGGCCAATTTTAGCTTCAGTATGTGCCCCTCTGGGGTGAACTGTTAAGATTCAGTAAGCAATCCACAGATTCTGTGCTTATGTGTGCCTCAGAAATCACACCAGAAACCAAGGCCAGCTGCCACCAGGTGTAAGCTGCTCAGCAAGTTGCACAAGATCCACCAAGGACACAACTTGGATATAGCTTGAATGGGGCCATGAGTTTGGAGAAGCAGTGTTTCAAGTAATTCTCTGGATAGAGCTACCTCTGTTATCAAGTTTAATGACATCTCAGCTATGGCGGCACTTAGTCTGCGCATTAGAAGAGGGGAGAACTCAACAAAGGAACAATGAATACCACCAGTATTTCTGTCTGGGAGAGATCTTTGCCTTTGGCCCTGGCTCCAACAACTCACCATCCCCCTGTAAGTCCCTGGTGTCCCCCAAGCAGTTTACCCAGAGTTGGTGCTCAGAGCAAACAGGTATATCACCGCAAAATTCCCATTGCAGACATGGCCTCTTTAAGAGGAATGTCTGAAGCTGCCAGCTGCTGCAGCTTCTGTCCCACTCAGCCACTTGGGACCAGGCAGCCTCACATCCTTGCCTGCCCAACTTCTTACCCTTGCAAGATGATTTATTTCTCTCCTTAGTTGTAGGGCTCATGCATCTAGAACCCAGGCGATTCTGCTTACTGTTTGCTCCATGTTTCTGTCACAATTTTGATGTGGTTGTAAGAGAATATGAACAAAGCTTCTATCATCTATGCCGTTTTGACTTCCAGAACTTCTGGGATCTTTAATCCCAGTATTCCAGGAAGCCATTAGGACCTCATGCAAATAAACCTGAAATTTTGTTCTAAAATCCTAGCTTTCTGAAGCTGAATAGAAGATTAAGCCCCTTGCATAATTACATTTGATACGTGCTGCAAACAGGAAGTCAAGGGTTGTTGGCTTTGTTATAAAAAAATATTTGGGAGATGGCATAGATGACAGAGACTTTGTTTATCGACTCTAGCGACTACATCAAATGATGCACATCAAAGATGAAAACACAGAGCAAATAGTAAGCAGAGTCACCTGGGGTTTAGATGAACAGAAGCCCTACAACTAGGGAGAGAAATAAGAAATCACTTGGCAACGGTAGGAGGTAGGAGAGCATGAAGACACAAAGTACATCGTAATTAAAATGCCAAAAGTTAAATACAAAGAGAGTATATTAAAAGCAGCAAGAGAAAAACAATGAGTTACCTACAAAGGAGCACCCATAAGACTGGCAGCTGATTTCTCAAAAGAAACTATTCAGGACAGAGGGCTTGGCACAAAATAGTCAACGTGATGAAAACCCAGTATCTGCAACCAAGAATACTTTATCCAGCAAAGCTATCATTTAGAGTTGAACGACAGATAAAGAACTTCCCAGACAAAAATAAACGTAAAATATTCATTGACACTAAACCAGTAGTGCAGGAAATGTTTGAGGGACTTCTTTAAGAAAAAAAAATATCTATCAAAAACATGAATAAAGAATGGTAATAACTACAATCCTTTCAACAAGTACCTCAAATGGAAAAGAATTTAGTGCTGCAACCAAAGATAGAGTGGGTGAATGGATAAGAAAACAAGACCCCTACATATGCTGCCTACAAGAGACTCACTTCAGATTAAAAGAAATACACAGACTAAAAGGAAGGAGATGGAAAAAAATGTTGCCTTAGTGTACGTAGAGGACAATGTGATGAATGAAATGGGTCAGATAGAGAAAGACAAATATAGCATAATTTCACATACATGTGGAATGTAAAGAATAAAATAAACAACAACAACAAAAGTGGAAATAAACTCATAGATAGAGAGAATATTTTGAGACTACTAGATAGAAGGAGGTTGCTGGGAATGACAAAAAAAAAGTCAAAGGCAGGATTCAGTGGAAACATCGCAGAGTGAGAGATGTCCCTAGATCTTTCCCCTTGAAACAATAAGCTGAAACTCAACAAAAAATACCCAAACTGCACACCAGCATGTCTGAGCATGGGATCTGCGCATAAGAGCTATCACAGGTCAGAACCCCGGGTGTTGGGCGGTGGACTGGGAGTAATAAAAAAGCTGCCTTTGGCAGCCACTGGAGATCCCTGTAGGAGGAGGGGGAGGAGTGAAGGTGCAGCGACTTTCCTGCCTGGAAGTGCCGGGGCTTGTATGCAGCTGACTGGAGGGCACAGTCATCAACGCAGAAAGTGGAGAAGTGGAGTAGACAGCAGAGAAACAACAGCTGATTTTTACTTGCCCCAGTTGCAAAACCGAGACTGAGACACAGTCCCCAACCCCCAACCTAGAGAGACCTTCCCCCTCTATCCTCCGAGACCAATCACCATGGAGCCCCAGGGGAATCTGACCAATGCTGCTGAGACTGAAGCTACCTCTCGCAGCCTCTGGAGCTCCCTGCAGAAGGAGGGGGAGAAAAGAAGGAGCACAATTTCCTGCGGTGAGTTCCCTGAACAGCTAGCTCTGCCTTGAAAAGCCTTGAGCTGTCATTGGTTGGCTACAGAGCACAGTCATCAAGGCAGAAAGCAGAGAAACAACGGTTGATTTTTGCTGGCAGAAGTTACAAAACTGAGGCTGAGCCACAGCCCCTAACCCCTGAACAGGAAGGTCCCTCCCACCACACCCTCTGAGTCTGATCACCACGGAGCCCCAGGGGAATCTGAGCAAACGCTACCATAATTGTTGCTAACACTGATGGGGACTGAAACTGAGAGTAGCAAGTGTGATTAAATATCTACAAGAAATAAAAAAAGACATTTAGGCTTTATATAAAGCAAGGATCTAAGAGGCTTAAACACCACCTATGGGAAACCAAAAGGAGAGCATCTTCTTTGCAGCAGGTTAAAGAGAGACCTTTACATAATACATCTTCTTTCTGGAAAAAAAAAAAAAAAGGAGAATACATTTCCATTAATGCCCAGGCAGAGAAACAGCCCAGTAAACACCATGAACAACCAAGGTCACAAGGTATCTCAGAAAGAAAGAGAAAAATCACCAGAAAATAAGCTTACAGACATAGAAATATGTGACATAAACGACAGAGAATTCAGGATGGTACTTCTGAAAAAATTCAATGAGATCCAACACAACTCATATCAAAAATTTCAAGAATTGAAAAAACAACAAGATAGGCAGAACAAGGAAATCGAACCTCTCAAAAGAACCAAATAGAACTTCTGGAGATGAAGAACACATTGCAAGAGTTGAAAAATGAAATAACAAGCTTAGGAAATAGAGTCGATCAAAGGGAGGAAAAGATCAGTGATACTGAAGACAGAAATCTAGAAATAAATCAGAAGGAAGAAGAGAGAAACCGAAGAATGAAAAAGAATGAAAGAGAAAGTCAAAAACTAGCTGATAACATTAGGAGAGGAAACATAAGAAAAATGGGCATTATCAAAGGTGAGGAAAAGGAGCAGGAACTAGAAATATTTTCAGAAAAATAATTGACGAGAATTTCCCAAGTCTAAGGAATGAGCTGGAGCTTGGAATTCAAGAAGTCAACAGAACACCCAATTATCTCAAGCCACAAAGGCCTTCACCAAGACACACTGTATTAAAATTATCAAATATCAATGACAAAGACAGAATTCTCAGGGCAGCCAGGGAAAAAAGATGGTAACATATAAAGGAAAACCCATTAGATTATCCTCGGACTCCTCAGCGCAAACCTTACAAGCCAGAAAGAAATGGAATCAAACATTTAAATATTAAGTGAAAAGAACTACCAGCCTAGAATAATGTATCCAGCTAAGCTCTCCTTTAGATATGAAGGAGAAATAAACACCTTTCCAGACATACAAAAATTGAGGGACTTCTCCACTACAAGGCCTGCACTACAGGAAATACTGAAAGATATCAGCTAATCTAAAACAAAATAACAAAACAGACAAAAAAAATACATAATTAAGAGTAAAGTGACTATCAGGTAAATCAAAGCAGAGGACTGCAGCCCTTACTAAGAACATGGTATTATAAGACTAAATAATAAGAAGAGAATTGCTATAGCAATATACTGATGAAAGTTCAGCATACATAGGGACAAATAGGATAACAATGACTGAAAAGTGGAGAATTCAAAGATACAAATTCACAGTAGGGAATAGAGATAAGGCACGTGCAGAAGAAAAAGAACGACCGTATATACATAACTATATTTGATATATTCTTAATGATAACCACACATCAAAGATTCTGATCTGAAATACATAACATGAAACAAGACCAGAGGCAAAACCCACAAAAGCCAAACAAAGTAAAGAAAACAGAAACACAAGGACAAGAAAGCAATGGAAACACTGAGCTACCAGAAAGCAAAAGATAAAATGGCTACAAGAAGACCTCATATATCAATAATCACCCTAAATGTAAATGCACTGAATTCACCCATAAAAGAAGGCACAGAATTACAGATTGGATCAAAAAACAAAACCCAACCATATGTTGCCTCCAAGAGACACATCTCGGCTCCAAAGACAAATATAGACTCAAAGTGAAAGGGTGGAAAAGGATATTTCAAGGAAATGCTATTCAGAGAAAAGCAGGAGTAGCAGCACTAATATCAGACAATATAGACTTCACAATAAAAAAAGTAAGGAAAGATACTGAGGAACACATCATAACGATAAAAGAAATCATGTACCAAGAAGACATAACACTTGGTAATATCTATGCTCCCAATCACAGAGCTCAGAAATATGCAAAGCAATTACTAACAGAACCAAAGGGAGAAACAGACCAAAACACAATTGTAGTAGGGGACCAAAATACCCCATTGTTGGATATGGACAAATCATCCAAACAGAAAATCAATAAAAAAACAGCATCCTTAAATGACACATTAGACCAACTGGACAGAATGGACATTTACAGAACCTTCCAACCCAAAACAACTGCCTATACATTCTTCTCTGGTGCACAGGGAACATTCTCAAGGATAGACCACATACTGAGACACAGAAAAAGCCTCAACAAATATAACAGGGTTGAAATTATACCACCATATGCTCTGATCATAATGCTTTGAAACTAGAGATCAACTGCAGAAATAAAGCAGGAAGAATTACAAATACATGGAGATTAAAAAACATGCTATTGAAGAATAACTGGGTCAGAGAAGAAATAAAAAGAGAAATCAAGATACATAAAAATGAATGATAATGGTAGTACAACATATCAAAACTTTTGGGACATGGCAAAAGTTGTCATAAGATGAAAGTTCATATCATTTCAGGCCTATCTCCAAAAACAAGAATGAGCCCAAATAAACAACCTAACTCTTCATCTTAAAAAAACTAGAAAAGGAAGAACAAATGAAGCCTCAAGTAAGCTGATGGAAAGAAATAATCAAAATTAGAGCAGAAATAAATGAAATTTAAACAATAAAAAAATAGAAAAAATAAATACAACAAGGAGCTGATTCTTCGAGAAGATTAATAAAAGTGACAAACCCCTGGCTAGACTCACTTAAGAAAAAAGAGAAAGAACAGAAATAAACAAAATCAGGGATGAAAGAGGGGAAAATACCACTGATATCGCAAAAATACAAAGGATAATGCAAGGATACCATGAAAAAGTACATAATACCTAAAATACCTATTCTCCTCAAACTCTTCCAAAAAATCGAAGAGGAGGCAATATTTCCCAACTCATTTTATCAGGCCAATATTACTCTGATACCAAAACCTGGTAAAGATAACACAAAAATGAAAACTACACACCAATATCTCTCATGAATATAGATGCAAAAATCCTAAGTGAGATACTAGCGACCCGAATATAGCAACATATTAAAAAGATTATACACCACGATCAAGTGGGCTTCAGCCCAGGGGCACAGGTGTGGTTTAACATATGAAAATCAATTAAGGTGATACACCACATAAATTAAAAAATAAGAATTATATGATCATATCAATAGATGCATAAATGCCTTCAACAAGATACAGCATCCACTTATGATTAAAACACTTCACAAAATCAATATATGTATAGAAGGAAAGTAGCTTAATATAATAAAGGCTATCTATGACAAACCCTCAGCCAACATTATACTTAATGGTGAAAAGCTAAGAACCTTCCCTCTAAGATCAGGAACAAGGCAAAGCTGTCCACTATCACCACTATTATTCAATAGAACATTGGAGGTCCTAGCGAGTGCAATCAGACAAGAGAAACATATAAAAAGCATCCAAATAGAAAACGAAGAAGTCAAACTCTCACTATTTGTGGATGACATGATCTTCTATATAGAAAATTCTAAAGACTTCACAAGAACACTACTAGAAACAATAAGCAAATACAGTATAGTATCTGGAGACTAAATCAATGTTCAAAAGTCCATAGGGTTTCTATACTCTAAAAATGAAGTGTCAGAAAAAGAAGTAGAAAAAATAATTCCTTTTGTAATTGCAAGAAGAAGAATAAAATACCTAGGAATAAATTTAATGAGTCATGTGAAGGACCTGTATAATGAAAACTACAAGACCTTATTAAAAGAAATCAAAGAAGATACAAAGAAATGGAAAGATATTCCATGTTCTTGGATTGGAAGAATCAACATACTTAAAATGACCATATTACCTAAAGCATTACACAGATTTAATGCAATCCCCATCAAAATCCCATTGATATTTTTTAAAGAAAAAGAACAAAAAATCTTCAGAATTGCATGGAAGCACAAAAGACCCTGAATTGCCAAGTCTATCCTAAGAAAAAAGAATGAGGCTAGAGGCATCACTCTGCTGAACTTCAAAGTGTACTACAAAGCGACAGTAATCAAAACGGTGTGGTATTGACAGCAAAACAGACACATGGACCAGTGGAACAGAATTGAGAGTCCAGAAGTCAACCCACATTTATATGGGCAAATAATTTTTGACAAAAAAGCCAAAAACATACAGTGGAGAAAGGAAAGCCTCTGCAGTAAATAGCGCTAGGAAAACTGGAAAGCCACCCACAAAAAAATGAAAATAGACTGTTGTTTATCACCACACACCAAAATTAACTCAAAACGGACTAAGAATCTGAATATAAGATCTGAAACAATAAAATGCATAGAAGAAAACATAGGAACTAAGCTCAAGGACCTTGGACTGAAAGAAGATTTCATGAATTTGACCTCAAAGGCAAGGGAAGTCAAAGCAAAAATAAATGAATGGGACTACATCAAACTAAAAAAACTTCTGCTCAGCAAAAGAAACTTTCAAAAAGGTAAAGAGACAACCATCCAAGTGGGAAAATATATTTGCAAGCAACACCTCTGATAAGGGCCTAATATACAAAATATATAAATAACTAATACAACTCAATAACAAGAAAACAAATGATTCATTCAAAAATGGACAGAGTACCTGAACAGACACGTCTCCCTAGAGGACATACAAATGGCCAACAAATATATCAAAAGATACTCAACATCACTAACTATTAGAGAAATGCAAATCAAAACCACAATGAGATACCATCTCACACCTGTTAGAATAACTATAATCAACAGGACAAGCAATAACAAATGTTGGAGAGGATGTGGAGAAATAGGAACCCTCATATACTGCTGGTGGGACTGCAAATTGGTACTACCACTATGGAAACAGTATGTAGGTTCCTCAAAAACACTAAGAATTGATCTGCCATATGATCCAGCAATGCCTCTACTGGACATTTACCCCAAAGACTTGAAAACTCATATCTATAACAATATTTGCACACCAACATTCATAGCAGCATTATTTACAGTAGCCGGGACATAGAAGCAACCAAAGTGCCCTATGATAGATGATTGGCTAAAGAAACTGTGGTACATATATACAATGGAATATTACTCGGCCATAAGAAGAGATAAAATACTGCCATTTGCGACAACATGGATGTACCTCGAGATCATCTAAGCGAAATAAATCAGACAGAAAAAGTTGAAAATCACATGATATCACTTATATGTGAGATATAAACCTAAAAGGAACAGATGAGCAGGACAAACAGAGACTCATAGATGGACTATAGACTAGTGGTTACCAGAGACTATAGAGTAGTGGTTACTAGTGGGGTGGAGGGAGGGGGTAGATGGGGGATATAGAGGGATAAGGAGAGGGTGAAGTGGGTAAAGGAGATCAAATATATGGTAGCTGAAGGAAACTGGACTTCAGGTAGTGAGCGCTCAATAGAATATACAGATGTCAAATAATAATGTACACCTGAAAATTATATGATTGTATTAACCAATGTTACCCCAATAAACTTAATTTAAAAAAGAAAAAGAAAAATATCAAAAGCATTAAGAAGTACAAATGGATAGTTGCAGAATAAATATGAGATGTAGATTGCAGCATGGAAAGATGGTTAATAAAGTTGTAATAAATATGTAAAGGAGAAGATGGGTACCAGATTTATTAGGGTGATCACTTTGTGAGTTATGTGGATCTCTGATGGCTATGCTATACATAAAACTGGTATATTACTGTATGCCAACTATAATTTTAAAAAAACTCATTGAATTGTACACTGTAAATATGAGCAACTGATTGTCTATTAAATTTCAATTAAGCAGGAAAAAATACTTGGAGTGCTCAGTTTACTTTTTATTCTTCATTGGATTTCATAATAGTGGACAGTTCTATATTTTGTCATAGATTATTTGCTTTTCTAAATACACTTTTGACAGTAAATTAAGAAATATTTACTTAGTAGGACCCTCTAAATTTCCAATGGTAGTATTTTTGCATAAAAGAACTTATATTGTTAAAATTGTCTTTGTAAATTGTGTTTGAGGTCAAATTAAAACAGCCTGTGGAGTTCAATTACAGAATCAGAAACCATAGGCTTTAAAGAGGAAAATAGCTTTTTCTTTCTGTAAAAACAAAGTTTAAATTAAAGTGCTTAAACTTAGAAAGTTTAAGTCAAACTTAAAGTTTCAAAATTTGAACTAGACTGAGAACTATGAAAGGAATAGCTCCCCTCTTATTCCAAGCCTTCACCTAAGGAAATAGACCAATTTTGCAACAAAATTATCTTTAACACCTTTTCTGTGCACAGCTAAGTGCTGTTGCAGAGAGAAAAGAATTAGAAAACATTATGACTTCTCTTTAGAATCCACATATGGCACAAAGAAAGCTAGCTGAAAGAATATCAGGCTGTAAAGTGTGTTCTAGTTCAGAGCTTCATAAACTTTAATGTGCATACAAATCACCCCTGATTCACAAGTTCTGGGATGGGGCCCAAGATTCTGCATTTCTAACAAGCTCCTAGGTAATATTTATGCAATTATTCTGTGACCCACTCTTTGAGTAGCAAAATCCTAGTTGTGGAACGTACTTGAATGTTGTGTTGGAACCTTAAGGTAAGGGAGTCAATGAAGATGAAACTGGCGAAAAAATCTTCACAGAGAAATTATGCAGATCTGGAACATTGTGCATCTAGCACACATAAAGTCCCACCAAAGATTCTCACAAAGATCCCATGAGGAGCCCAAATGAATTTTAAAGAGAATTATAAACATGGTGCCCCTTAACTCAAGTTTGCTCATGCAAATTCCTCACTAAATTAGTGAAATGTAAAATTGATTCTGTTCTTTCTAAGAAGACAGGCTCCTAATATGATATATTAGACTTTAGACTATAGATATTAAAGATCTATGGATATTTTATCTATTACATAAATGGATCCTTGTTGGTCTATTTTCATTTAATGTTTTGTGACACAAACATGCAAGTACAACTACTATAGGCCTTACCACCCACCTAAGAGTACTTACAATCAAATGAATTTCTGAACCTGAATAATGTTTAGTAAAGATTGTCTATGCTTCCAAAAAATGTTTTGTGATTTGGGAAATCACAAGAGAGAACAGAAACTACTTACAACACAGAAAGGTTTTGTTGACTTTTTTTCAGAACATTGACTCTGTTCAGCCCTTGGAAGGGACTTAGAAAGTGAATGTTTCTTTATATTATTTTTATTAATAAAAACTAGCTTTTCCTTCCATTATACACAAAGAAAGTTGAATAAATATTTCAAGAACATCAGTATAAAAAGGCACAAAATTTTTATCCTGTTGTCCCCACCAACTGTCCCTAAGAAAAAGTGTTTAGATTGGTTAAAGAGAGGAGCATTTTAGACTGGAAGAGAGTTCAGGCAACAGTGGTAGTACTGTTTGCTTAAACCTGGGAAGGGGTTGTGGGAATTAAGGTTGCCAAGGCAGGCTGGGGCTAGATGGTAAGGAATCAGCTGAATGCCTAGTGAAGAATCTGGATGGTCTTCTTTAGGTAAGCACATTTTTGATCCAGAGATGAAAAAGTATGAAAAGGGTCATATTGAAGTATTTGGTTGTTGTCACATGGTGGTGCTTGCTATGGGCCATTCACCCATTTAACAGCTCTTCAGGGAATTCTAAGGGTAGTTCAGCAGGAAGGGGTGTCCAAGTTCAAGGTAAATGCAGTAACAGATCGCTGAGAGAGACAAGCTAATCCCCACAACCTTGGGACCAGACTCAAAGCAGAGACTTCTTAGTGAGCCAAAGGATTCGGAGTAACTGATCTTCATAGGGGCAAAACGTCCAGCAAGTCCCTGAAAAAAAATGGGGGCATCCATATTTTCCTCATTAACTTATTCATGACATGAAGTATTATGTCTTGCTGAGGATGATGGAAAATATTTCACTGAAGTCTTAAGTTGGAAAAAAAATTAAGTTTTTTTCTCTTTATGACCCCAGGCCAAAGAAAAAGTTTGTCACTCTGAATGTTTATGAGGGGGATAAGTCAAAAGAGCAGACACAGCCAAATCCCTCTGACTCACTACTGAGCAGCAGGAGCAACATGTTCAATTAATAGGCAACATAATTTAGTCAGCTCCCAGGGTTGGAAGTGGTGGTACATCAGAGGTGGGGGTGGAGAGAGCTGGAAATTAAAATTTTGAAGTTATAAATTTACCCAAGAGAGTGAGATAGCAGGTGATCCCTCTGAGGGAAGCCAGGTCTACATGGCATCAGTCACTTCTGAGCTCCAACAGGTCACTAGCTTGACCCTGCTGTCTATATAGCTAACATGAGTAATACAATAGCAATGTGAGAAGCCTCAGATCATAAAACCAAAAGGAAATAAACCAGTCAAGATTTTCAGTATGTAGACAAGGCAAAGATTTAAAGCTGGGGCTCCACTAGGCTGGGTAATGCTCTTCTGGCTCTGAATATGCTGGTTTCTTCCTCCCATGGTCAGGATGGCTGCAGTGCTACCCAATATGAACACCACCCCTGAACTGAATTTTCTTCTGCTCCTGTTAAGGGAGGGCTGTTGGTGATAAATAGCAATCCCATGGAGATGATCTTGGCTGTTATACAGTTTTGCTCTCTGTTTCGCTCTTTTTTTCTTCTATGCTTTTCTTTTTTAAAAATTTTATTTATTTAAATTAGTTTCAAGTATACAGTACATTGTTTAGACATCTATACAGTTCATAAAATGATCTCCCAAATTGCTCCCTCCCTCCCCCGGCCCTCCACCTAGCCATCATATTAATGTTAACTGCATTCTTTCTGCCATGCTCCCCATTCCCGTGACCAACTATCAACTACTAATTTGCACTTCTTTAACTCTTCACCCCATTCTTCCAGTCCCCCCAACCCCACTCCCCTCTGTCTGTCACCAAATTGTCCACTGCATTTATGAGTCTGCTTTTGATTATATGCTCATTCATCATTTTCTTCATTTATTCTTTCATTCAGTTATGATTTTTACACACCTATTATATGCCAAGTGCTACACAAAATATGGGAGAATATAATGTTGGCCAAGACCCAGGGCTGCTCCCAGTGGGCTTTCAATAGAGACAATCCAAGGATATTCTGAAAGTGTTGGATTCTAGATAGTTCTAGAATAGCCCACGCAAGAGTTCACTCCAGACCAGAGGGTGGTATAAGTCCCCCCTAGGGTACTTCTTCTTCTGGCTTGGGATGCACATGAGGTCCCTGACTGCCTCATGGCATAAGAGAGGAAGAGGTTTGGTGGAAATTAGTCTAGAGCTTTCTTCTTCCTGTCATCCAGTATGAGTGATAAGATATATGCCTTTCTACAAGGATTCCCAGAATCAAACCTGGGCCAACATATGTGAGGCCTCACTCCCTCTTCTATCCAAGCCTGAGTATTACACACCTCCAGCCTCAGTGTCATACTTACTCTCAAAACTGCCCTGTCCTATATTGGCAGCACTGCAAGAAGTGAACATCAGCTCCTCCATAGTGGATATTGTGATTGCTTGATGATAAAACCAGAGAAATCTAAGAGTGATGGACTGACTTTCATACTTGAAAAATAAAAGTAGTATACATAGTAGTATACTTACTATGACATTCCTGAATACAGATAGGTCTCCCAAGAAAACCATTCTAGTTTCATCTTAATGTGACAAGGTAATTCTTGAGGTATTAATTTATATCCTCCCTCTCTCCATATATTTTCCCCTTTCTCTTTTTGTTTCAGCTGATTACTAGACCCTGGGCTTCCTCACCTCAGAGGAATCTGGCAGTGGGAAAGTTGAAGTAAATTATTTAGAGTGACATTGGGGCCATAGGAAAAGAGAAGGGGTGCATTCAGGCAGTGACTTTTGAGGAAAAAGAACCAGGGAAACCCATAAGGGGCTACATTTTGTGACTTCCGAAAAGAGAAGAGTTCTGCAGCTCTGCAGCCTGGGGAGGGGGCCAAACCAACACCGGAGATAAAGACTGTAAGATGTCCTAGAAAGGCTTTCACTGGCAACAAGAGCTCTCATTCTAGGGCATATTGCTGTGTTTTAAGCACACCTGGAGAGTGTTGGGAGTATGTGGGCTGGGAGGAAGGGCTTCTCAACAATAAAAAGTAAGACAATTAACCTAAAGACTTGATGATGTGTGTGTGTTCTCACTTGTAAAACCACAGGAATTTTGCATCACCCTAGGAGTAGGGCTAGCTTCTAAAGGTTTGGATTTTCTATCAATACAGCCTGATAGGATCATAGTAGAAGTTAAATTGATTTAAATAAAATTAAGTATTGCAATATTTCTGCAGTCCTGAGGATATCTACTGAGTCATACCTGCTACTCTACCCAGATCTTTCTTTCCTTATCTGTTTTGGCCAAGGTGGGGATATCAGGCCTGGTATGTAGACCTATCTTAGCATAAAGCCTGCTTTTATAAGGTAGAAATACTCACCTAAATAAAAGTTTTTCCAAAGTAGAACCCTCCAGAATGTACATGTGTACATGCATTCTATGCTTTTACTTATATATTTTATGCTCTCTCATTCTCCTTCTCTCTCTCTCCCCTCCTCATCTTTCCTCCTTCCTTCCCTTTTTCCCTCCCTCTCTCCCTGACTTTGGCTTCAAGGTTTATGTTCTTAACCATTATACTATACTTTCTGTTGTCATTTTGCAAATATCAAGAAAGGATAGTCAAGTCTGTCTAGGCTAGTGTGGAAATATCTCCAAGAATCAAGATGCAGAAGAATGTGTATGGAATGATTCTTTTTGTGTAAATAAAGGTAAAAATTTGGATGGCTAGATAGACAGAATTATTGATTGATTTCCTAATACATATCTTGGGGAAAGACTGGAGGTACAAGGAGAGAAATGTTCACCTTTAATTTTGTTCATTTCTGTACAATTTGAATTTTTTAAACACGTACATCTTTACTTTTTAAAACTATCTACAAAGGTCATGTAAAAAGTAAGATTTATATAAAGGCTTTTTAAAACTTTCTTCTCTAAATATCTTTGTGTACAAATAACTAATAATTATGTGTTACCAAAAAATCTAGCATTATGCTTGTCAAATAATTCTAACATTGTAATTCCATCCCCCATAGGCCAGAAAAATTCTAAAGTGATACTGAAGACACCCTCAATGTTATGGACAACTCTGGTAAAGGGCCAGATTCTAGCTTGTCCTAGATGTAGAGGCCTTTGTAACAGATGGAGAAGGTATCCTGTTGATTACATGTGCTTCCCCTACCATCAAACCCTCAAATGCCCTGTGAGGAATCTAGAAACTGTTATGCAGACTCAACTTCCATGTGGACATAAAGTTGACATTCCCAAAAGCATTTTTAAATTAAAAAGGAACAACAATATTGACTTGGAACCTGGATCAAGGTTGTAATTGGTGTTTTATTAGAAACTGATGTGAGATTTTCATGATATTTGACTAGGAATCCATACATGTCCAAATCCTATTTATGATAACTGCCCTTGGCTCCCACAAGGAAGACTCAGCATCCAGATCAGTGTCTGCAGATAGGAGGATGCAGCAAACCCAGAAACTGGAGCTTCTGGCTAACACTCCCAAGACAGAGGCTCTGGTAAGAGGAGCTACATGATATCATTCAGCAAACATACATATGTCCAGGTGGATAGAGGTAACAACCCACCTTGATTTGTCCCAGACTATTCTGTGTCCCAGAAAACCCCTCAGTTCTAGACACACAGGGATTATTGTTGTTCACCTTACCAGTGGATGCCCTCACAGAATTCTAGACCTGTAGAGGATCTTGGTGATTAATTCAGTGTTCTGAAATTTGAGTAGAAGTTATTATTGGCTTCAATTTGCTTTATATGTAAATAATGTGTGTGTGTGTATGTGTGTATGTGAGAGAGAGGCAGGAGAGGGAAGGGGAAAGAGATTTAAAATGGGGAAGGAAATTGTTTTGTTCATCCAACACTTATTTGCTGAACACCTACAGCATTCTAAGAACCATACTCAATAGAAGTTTGGTGCTGTCTTCAGAAAGAAATCATTAGAATTTCCATAATATTTTTATTTTTTAAAAAGTAGAAATTTAAATAAGCTTTGATGATATTTAGTATGCTGGTTGAATTGGCATCCTCTCAGAAGTCACATGAGACACACAGTGGGTGCCTTATTCTGAAGAAAAAGAGGGAGCTTCAATGAGGGCACAAAGCAGATTGGTGGTTGCCAGGGGCTGGAGAGAGGGTAGAGTGGAAAGTTACTGTTTAACTAAACAAAGTCTTTATGGATGAAAATGTTCTGGAATTAGACAGTCATGATAGTTGTACAACATTGTGAATATGCTAAAAACTACTGAATAGCATATTTTAAAATGATTAAAATGATAAATTTTGTGTTATGTGAATATTATCTCAAAAGAAAAAATTTTTTTAAATACAGTGGGATGGCCAAGGCATCCTCAGTTGTTGACTTACTACCTGTATGTTGTGAGTGACTGAAGTTCGGATGCTGCTAGGTAGATTTATGAATTATATTATCTTAAATACCATAATCTGTATAAAAATTCTTGATTGGTTAGGCAATAATAATGAAAATCACTTGCACCATACAGGAAAGATATTGTGGGGGAAAAAATTTTAAAGTAGTGAAACTTAACAATAACTTTTGCATTTTTCTTTTATTTTAAATAAAGTTTCCAAATTTGCTAGCCTTTACTAGAATGACAAATGATCCTAACTTTTGTTATTCAGCAGAAACTTTTTAAAAACACATAATCTATCCCTTTGAGATTAAAATAATGATATTTTTAAATGAGCGAGAAATTAATTACTTTTTAAAAGAAATCTATGCTATCGAGGATATAGATGTATAGAAGTTTTATTCATTGTTTTATCTTTGTTGCAGAAAACAATGTGCATGGGTGACATAAAAGCTTTCACATATGCACATTTATAAAAAAAGAAATAAATATTTCAATCCTGTTTACATATCTTCCAAATGTTGCATTTTCTACTTATTTTATTAGAGCAATCTGACATGAATAGGTAATAATTTGTTAGCCAATTTTCAACAAAAATCTTTGCATAATTGGTATATGGCTTGAAAAAAAGGTTCTTGTAATTAGACAATGCAGCCAATGATCCACTTCTTCCTTTTGAATTTACATATTTTTGAAGTGTCTTTTTCAGCCACGTCAAGCCATTAAAACCAAATTTCATCAAAATAAACAAAACTTAGGATCAGATTTTCAAATCACATTTTTACAGAGTTAAACTAAGATTTCCAAAAAGTACAAAGCATATTCAATTCCATTGCTCTCACTTAAAAAATAATTTAGTAAATTCAAAAAGATTTTTTCTTTAATAATAATAATAACTTATTTTTTTACTAGGTGGGATTTATTCCAGGCATCCAAGGCTGGGTAAACATTCAAAAATCAATTAATGTAAATTATCACATCAACTAGTTAAAGAAGAAAAATCACATAATCATATTAACAGATGCTTAAAAAGAGTTTGACAAAATCCAACACCCATTCATAATTTAAAATTATCAGCAAACTACAAATAGAGAGAAACTTCCTCAACTTGATAAAAGAACATCTACAAAAACACCTACAATTGACACCATACTTAATGATGAGAAACTTAAAGTTTTCCCACAAAGATCAGGAAAGAGGCAAGGCTGCCCTTTCTCACCACTCCTTTTCAGCATTGTGCTGGAAATCCTAGCTAATGTAATAAGAAAAGAAAAGGAAGTAAAAAAACAACAAGATTGGGGTAAAAGAAATAAAACAATATTTGTTTATAGATTCCATGATTTTCTGTGTAGAAAATTGTGCGGGGCCATTTGGCCCAAGCCAGGTGTTGTTCTTTAAGTAGGAACTTGTTTTGGTAGAACAAGCTAAATCTTGAGAACACGGGCCCCGGGCTGAGGGGGAGGTTACAGGATGTGCTGACTTGGTGTATACATTTGTAGCTAACAAACATCTTTGTTCCTGTCATAACAGTGTATATAAGCATGTGAGAAAATAAACTCAGGGTCGAGTCTCCGAGCTCGTCCCTCTCGACCCCATCTGTGTGTTTCCCTTCTTCTTTTCTTTTCCCGTCCTTCGTTACAGGAGGCCCTGATTTGACTGTCAGCTTGCTCGGACAAGTGGCGCCCGAACAGGGACCTGGAGACGGTAGGATCTGAGGACGCTGCCCCAAGGTAGGGATCCCGATTATCAAGGTAAGAGGTGGGCAGGAAGTAAGTCGAGAGTATAAACATGAGACAAGGAGGAGGCAGACAGCTTTTTGTACAAATGTTGAAAACAATGCTGCAGTCTAGAGGAGTTAGGACCGGCAGGGATCAAATTAGAACCTTTCTAGAGTTCGTGGAAAATGTCTGCCCTTGGTTTCCAGAAGAGAGGACCATGAATTTAGAAACCTGGGAGCAGGTAGGGGAAACAGCTCCAGGATTATTATACCATACATGGGCCGAGTAAGGTTCCTGTGGAAACTTTCGGCCTATGGGGTCTGGTCAGAGATTGTCTAGATTCCCATCATGAGAAGGATAAGTTAAAGGAGCAGATACAGCCATCTGCACCACCCTTTAAAGGGATAGTAAAGAACGGAAGAGATGAACTCAGGCCAGAGGAAGAGGCTGAATTGGAGGAGGAGGCTGCCCGGTACCATGGGGATGATAGGGAGCAGGTGTTGCTTTCTTTGGAACAAAAGAGAAATGAGGGGAAAGAGGAGGCAGCACCTTTACCTCCGATGGATAACAAAGAGGGTTGCCTGTGGAGCAGGTTGCAGGAGCTGGAGGAGGCCATAAAGAAGTTAACCGTGGGAGTTAGGCCCATGCTCACAGATGCCCTAGAGGTGGGATTCCAGGGAGAGGCATGTCGTTGCCTTCGCCTGCCCCATCAGTAATTGCGGGGTTAGATCCTCCTCCGCCTCGTGAGGCGTCCCTCCTGCTGCCCCCTGATCCACGGTGGCAATATTTTAGTTTACCCTAAAAGCAGTTGAAAGATTGAGTTTTTGCTTGTAATTGTTCTCTGTATAATATATTTTGCTTTTATTAAGCAGCTCATATGTACTAGTAAGGCTTTTTAGTGAGGTTATTTGCTATCCTTGGCTGTATGTGGGCCTGATCCCGTCCTTATCTGGGGACAAGGACATGTTTGTGTTGTTCCACAGGAGGATAATGGTGCACAGTGCTTACCGGAAAGACTTGTTCGTGTGGCTGACAACACCCAGGGGAATGTGCCTCTTTCTGATGCTGCTGGGAATGTTCAGATGGGGTGAAGGTGCAGTACATTGAGCCTACGTACCTGATCCACCTGTTTCTACATCCAACCTCCTTTGATGGTTCACCGATCACTGTACAGGTGAACAATACACATCTTCTAGACGGGCCATCTACTCGTGCAACAATTATTCAGACTGCTAGACATAAAGCCTTGGCATGTGTAAATGCCCCTTCTGTTTTACTATCTGGAAGAATTAATGTAACCTATATCAATGGAGATCAATTTAATGTAACTTGTAATAACTGTAATTTGTCCAATTGTATTACTGCTGTGCCTGATGGTACAAGTGTAATGGTATTGCACCAGCCATCCTTTGTGATGTTACCTATAAATGTTACAGGACCTTGGTATTGTGATAGAGGTTTGCAAGTGCTTAAGGAAATCAATACAGCTTTGAGCCGCCAGAAAAGATTTATAGGACTCCTTATTACAGGTTTAGTTGCTCTTGTATCACTTATAGCTACAGCTACTACTGCTGCAATAGCCTTATATCAATCTGTACAAACAGCTCACTATGTTAATGAAATGTCTAAGAATATTTCTCTTGCTTTAGGAACTCGAGAAGATATCGATAAAAAGCTTAAACAAAAGTTAGATGCTCTATATGAGATGTTTCAATATCTGGGTGAAGAAGTTCGAGGGCTCAAAAATTAGGTCTCATCTAGAATGTCATGCAGAGTATCATTAGATTTGTGTCACCTCAAAGCTGTATAACGGGAGCCAACATGCATGGGATAAAGTGCAGGCGCACCTGCAGGGCATTTGGCACAATGCAAATACATCTTCGGACCTAATTCAGTTACACGAAGAAATACAGGGGTTCAGGGATGCTGAACCACTTAACTTTGATGCGGCCAAAACAGCAGCCGATATTTTAGAACAGCTGAGGAGATCTTTACCATCTTGGTCCTCTTTTACTCATTTGGCCATTGTGCTACTGGTCTTGGGCTTGTGTATTATTGTGGGACTTTGTCTGTTTCCCCCACTTCTAAAATACCTGTTTCACTCTTTGCTGAAGGCTCGAGCAGAGATCCATGAATTAAGGCTTCGAGCCAGACCCTAACTTAGGCTGAGGCTTGCCCCATTTGCAGAGGCTGGTAGTCAACGATGGGTAAGAATCCTCCAAGACTGAGCCAACATAAGCCAGGGCA
>CM053505.1:27603299-27881906 GCA_028627145.1 Eidolon dupreanum
AGCTTAGGTAGAGTTATATTAGGGTTATATTACAGTTTTTCGTTTTTGAAAAATAAAATAAAAAAGGGGGAACTGTGGGGGGCCATTTGGCCCAAGCCAGGTGTTGTTGTTCTTTAAGTAGGAACTTGTTTTGGTAGAACAAGCTAAATCTTGAGAACACGGGCCCCGGGCTGAGGGGGAGGTTACAGGATGTGCTGACTTGGTGTATACATTTGTAGCTAACAAACATCTTTGTTCCTGTCATATCAGTGTATATAAGCATGTGAGAAAATAAACTCAGGGTCGAGTCTCCGAGCTCGTCCCTCTCGACCTCATCTGTGTGTTTCCCTTCTTCTTCTTTTCTTTTCCCGTCCTTCATTACAGGAGGCCCTGATTCGACTGTCAGCTGGCTCCGACAGATAATATGAAAGAATCAACCAAAAAAACCCCTACTGGAACTAATAAGTAATTTTAGCAAGGTTACAGGATACAAGGTTAGCATAGAAAAATCAATCACTTTCCTAAATATCAGCAATGGACAAGTGGAATTTGAAATTAAAAACACAATACCATTATATTCATACCCCCCTAAATTAAATACTTAAGTACAAATCTAACAAAATATGTATATAATCTATAAGAGAAAAACTATAAACTCTAATGAAAGAAATCAATAAACTAAATAAATAGATATTCCATGTTCATGGATAGGAAGACTCAATATTTTCAAGATGTTAAGTTCTTCCCAAGACAATACCAATACCAATAATAGTCCCAGAAGTTATCATGCAAATGTTAACGAATGATTCTAAAGTTTATATGATGAGACAAAAGACTCAGAATAATCAACACAATATTGAAGAAGAGCAAAGTTGAGTGACTGACACTATCCTATTCCAAGACTTACTATAAAGCTACAGCAATCAAAACTGAGTGGCATCAGAGAAAGAACAAATAGATGAATAGAATAGAACAGAGAGCCAAGAAATAGACTCATACAAATATGGTCAACCTATCTTTGACAAAGGAACATAGGCAATACAATAAAGAAAATATGGTCTTCCCAACAAATGATGTTGGAAAAACTGGACATCAACAATGCAAAAAAGAATGAATCTAGACATAGACCTTACAACTTCTACAAAAACTCACTCCAAATGGATCATAGGCTAAATATAAAATGCAAAACTATAAAACTCCTAGAAGATAATATAGAGAAAATCTAGTTTGATGTAGTCTCATTTGTTTATTTGTTTAATTTTGTTTCCCTTGCCCAAGGAGATATATCAAAAAAAAATATTACTAAGAGCAACATCAAAGAGTTTACTACCCGTTTCCTTCTAGGAGTTTTATAGTTTTGGGTCTTACATTTATGTCTTTAATCCATTTTGAGTTTATTCTTGTATATGTGTAAGAAATTGGTCTAGTTTCCTTTGTTTTGCATGTATCTGTCCAGTTTCCCCAAACCATTTATTGAGTAGACTGCCTTTACTCCATTGTATATTCTTGTCTCCTTTGTCAAAGATTGATTTTTCCATACAGCTGTGGGTTTATTTCTGGGTTCTCTATTATGTTTCATTGATCTATCACTTTGTAAGTTATACAAATGTTTAATCACTATGTTGTACCCCTGAAACTAATATAATATTGAATGTCAATTGTAATTGAAAATTGAAAATTGAAAAAAAATCTCCAGTTCACTCAAGAACCATGTGCTTCTGCAATCCCATCACACAGAAAATGTACATGTGTAATAAAAAGTTTCTGTCTTTATACTAATTTTAGAAAAAGAAAAAATATATAGATGACCTTGGGTTTTGCAATAACTTTTTAGGTACAACACCAAAAATATAGTCCATAAAAATATAATTGATAAGCTAGATTTCATTAAAAGTAAAACCTTCTGGTCTGTGAAAGACACTGTCAAGATAATGAGAAGACAAGCTACAGGCTGGGGGAAAATATTTGCAAAATACATATTTGATAAAGAACTGTTATCCAAAATATATAAAGAACTCTTAACACTCAACAATAAGAAAACAAATAATTAACAAATAAATTAACAAATGAAAAACAAACAAATAATTAAAACTGAGAAAAATATCAGAACAGAAACCAAAGATGTACAGATGGCAAATAAGCATATAAAAAGATTCTCAACATCGTATATCATTAGGAAACTGCAAATTAAAACAACACAGAGATGCCGTTATACACCTATTAGAATGATGAAAATCCAAACGCTGACAACACCACAACACCAAATACTTGTGAGAGTGTGGAACAACAGGAACTCTCCATCATTGTGGGTGAGAATGCAAAATAGTACAGCCACTTTGGAAGATATTCTGACAGTTTCTTACAAAACTAAATTTACTCTTGCTATATGATCCAGCAATTGTGTTCCTTAGTATTCACCCAAAAATGTTGAAAACTTATGTCCATACAAACACCTACACACAGATGTTTATACCAGCCTTATTCAAAATTGCCAAAACTTGTAAGCAATCAAGATGCTCTGCAGTAGGTAAATAGATAAATTGTGGTACATTCAGACAATGGAATATTATTCAACACTAAGAAGAAATGAGCTATCAAGCCATGAAAAGATGCAGAGGAATCTTAAATGCATATTACTAAGTGAAAGAGGCCAATCTGAAAAGGCTATACTGTGCAATTCCAATTGTATGTTATTTTGGAAAAGGCAAACTATGGAGACACTAAAAACATCAGTGGCTGCAAGGGGTTAGGAGAGATGGAAGAATAAATAGGTGGAGCACAGAGGATTTGAGGGGGGCAGTGAAACTAGCCTATGTAATACTACAATGGTGAACACATGTCATTTTACATTTGTTCAAACTCATAGAAAGTACAACGCCAAGAATGAACCTTAATGTAAACTATGGACTTTGGGTGATGAAGTATTGGTATAACTTTACTGATTATAATAAATGTACTACTCTGGTGAAAGATACTGAATGGTGGCAGGGAGGCTGTAGGTATGTGAGAGCAGGAGGTATATGAAAACTCTCTGAACTTTCAGCTTAATTTTTCTGTGAACCTACAACTGCTCTAAAATTAAAGTCTACTTTAAAAAGTAGAATGAACACAGAGTCTAGAGGTATAATCTCTCAATTTTTTATGTGTGGCCCATCAGTAAAATATTTAGAATATGCATCCTCGATAAATGCATACTTTTATAAATTTTAAAAGTATTAAATATGATTGTGCTACCACATAAACACTATACTAAATAAATTGAAAGTAGAAATTTTTAAGTTATTTTCTATTAAGTTTTTGGGATGATATTTGTTAATACAATTATATAATTTTCAGGTGAACATAATAATTTGGCATCTATATAGTCTATTGTGTGTTTACAACCCAAAGTCCAGTTTCCATCAACTACCATATATTTGATCTCCTTTATCCACTTCATTCTCCCCCTAAACCCTATATTTGAGGCCCTTAACCACGTCTACCTCTCATTCCTCCCCCATACCCTACGCTCCGGTAACAGCTATCTATAGTCCATATCCAGGAGTCTCTGTTTGCTTGTCCTGCTCATCTGTTGCTATTAGATTTTTATCCCACATATAAGTGATATCATGTGACTTTCAACTTTTTCTGCCTGGCTTATTTTGCTTAGCATGATTATCTCGAGGTCCATCCAGGTTGTCACAAATGGCAATATTTCATCTCTTCTTATGGCTGAGTAACATTCCATTGTATATATGCATCACAACATCTTTAGCCAATCTATCACAGAACACTTCAGTTGCTTCCATGTCCTGGCCACTGTGAATAATGCTGCTACGAACATTGGTGTGCAAATATCTTTTCAGATATGGGTTTTCAAGTCTTTGGGGAAAATACCCAGTAGAGAGATTGTTGGATCATAAGGTAGACCAATTCTTAGTTTTTTGAGGAACCTCCATACTGTTTTCCATAGTGGCTGTACCAATTTGCAGTTCCACCAAAAATGAATGAGGGTTCCTTCTTCTTTTCATCCTCTCCAGCATGTCTTGTTACTTTTCCTGTTGATTATAGCTATTCTAACAGGTGTGAGATGATATCTCATTGTGGTTTAAATTTGCATTTCCCTAATAGCTAGTGATGTTGAGCATCTTTTCAAATATTTGTTGGCTATTTGTATGTCCTCTATGGAAAAGTATCTATTCAGGTCTTCTATCCATTTTTTTATTAGATCCCTTGATTTTGTTGATATTGAGTTGTATGAGTTCTCTGTATATTTTGGATATTAGGCCCTTATTAGAGGTGTTGCTTGCAAATATATTTCCCCATTTAGATGGTTGTCTCTTTACTTTGTTGACAATTTCTTTTGCTGAGCAGAAGCTTTTTAGTTTGATGTAGTCTCATTCATTTATTTTTGCATTTATTTCCCTTGCTTTTCAGGTCAAATTCATAAAAACCTCTTTCAGTTCAAGGTCCTTGAGTTTAGTTCCTATGTTTTCTTCTATACATTGTACTGTTTCAGGTCTTATATTCAGGTCCTTAATCCATTTTGAGTTAATTTTGGTTTGCCGTGATAGACAACAGTCTAGTTTCATTCTTTTGCAGGTGGCTTTCCAGTTTTCCTAGCTTAATTTATTGAAGAGGCTTTCCTTTCTCCACTGTGTGTTTTGGGCTTTTTTTGTCGAAAATTATTTGCCCATATAAATATGGCTTTACTTCTGGACTCTTGATTCTTTTACACTCTTCTGTGTGTCTATTTTTTTCTGCCAATACCATGCCTTTTTGATTACTGTTGCTTTGTAGTATAATTTGAAGTTAAACAGAGTGATGCCTCCAGCCTCCTTCTTTTTTCTCAGGATGGCTTTGGCAATTCGAGGTCTTTTGTGCTTCCATAAAAATCTGATGATTTTTTGTTCTATTTCTTTAAAAACTTCTGATGGGATTTTTAATGAGAATTGCATTAAATTTGTATAATGCCTTAGGTAATATGGTCATTTTAACTATGTTGATTCTTCCAATCCCTCAGCCAACATTATACTTAATGGTAAAAAACTAGAAACCTTCCCTCTAAAATCAGAAACAAGGCAAGGCTGTCCACTATTGCCACTGTTATTCAATAACAATTAGGCTCCTAAGTATGTAAGAGGAGAAACTGGATTCATGAAACAGGAACATGATTTAATAAAATAGAAAAAAATTGGTTAAGTATAAGTTCTTAGAAATTAAAATAGGGTGCTTAGAAGTTTTAGTAGAGGGTTGCAAGATACAGTTGAAAATAATTTTCCCAGAAAATACAACAAAAGGACTAAGAAATGAAATGGGGGAGAAAAATAAAATCAGATGCAAGGCACATTTCACCAGCCTCACCACTTCTCCACAAATCTGGCCTGGTATTCAGCAAACAAAGTGAGAGTTCCCTTTGTTGAGTACCATGTGCCTTGCCTAGCTTGTACTGTGTGTATCTGACTAATGTAGGACTCTAATATAGTGATCAAACAACTTAGAAAGACACCCTAAAGAGTGAGGGATTATTTTTCCTGAAATACTACTTTGAAGAGTCAATGAGATGTCAAGACTCGGGTCCAAGGTGGGCTCCCAAAAGTGAAGTCAGCCCCAAGAGAGGGGTACACAGATCTGAGTAAAGAGATACAAGGGAGTTTAGGTTTTGTTTTATTGCCCCCTCCCACCCACCTAAAAATAAGGGGAAGAGAAAGACAGAGATGGGGAGAAGATTGAAAGAGGGCTAAGTCATGGATTCGACAGCTGGAATTATAGTTAAGAAAAATGGTTATGAAAGTTTGTAAGTGCAAGGTGGTGAACATCCAATTTTAAGTGTGTGAATTGCTGCAAGGTAAGCCTCCTTTTGCTCCTCAGACCATGAGAAATAAAATATGCTACACACCCATGACCCTGTGTGAGTGGGTTGGTTTTTGGATGTGTGTGAAGACCTATGTTGTACATACAGTAGGGAATCCAGAACAGGACTACTTCAGGAGAGGAAAGAGCTTGTGGCTAGCCATTTCTGGGACTAACATTAACTATCCCCTGTCCCTTTATCCTTAATCTCCTCAAGTCCCCAGAGAGACTGGTAGTGATTTGGGGTCCCCTGCACACACTGGATGCAGTTTGAACAAATATCATTTGAAACCCAAGGGCAAGGTTACCTTAGCTGACATCATTGTTACATAAACACCATTTCATTTGAATTCCTGATAAATCTCCAAATTAGCCCTATTGTCACGATTTTACAAAAGAAGAAACTTAGAGAGTTTAAAACAGAGGTTGGATAACCTAGCCCAGGTGCCCGTTTTAAGTAGCTGAGCTGGAATTCAGAGCCAGGCCTCACTGTTTCCAAAACTCATGCTTCTCCTATTACACCAGGTCCCACAGCAAGAAACAATGTGCCAGGTTAAAGTCCTTCAACCCTTTGCCAAAGGCACTTCCAAACTACTGGCTTTTAATATGGCTGAAAAAACTCTACTGTGGATTAACTTTTGGTTTAAGGGTAAGCATTTATCTCTACAATATTTCCTAATTACTTGAGGCTTTTTCTTTCCTCCTCCTCTTCCTCCTTCTTCAATTCCAAAACCTATTGTTTCCTTCCATAACAAGCTAGCATGAGATATAGACAGCCTCATTTACTTTAACTATAAAGGAAGAACCCTGGGAAGTTAATCAGACTGCCAGGAATCTGGAATTTGCTGATGGATGGACATTTGTCCAAGCATAGTAAATTCTCAGCTAATTGAAAGCAGATAACAGGAGTAATGCATCCACCTTGAAAACATCACATTTCTAATGAATAATTGGAAATGGCAGTCTTTTGACATATGAACTATGGGGATAAAGTCTTAAATAAATTCTGGACTAATTCTTGTCACATATATTATAGTGTATTTAGCAATTGTGCTATATGAGAAGATTAAAAGCTATAAATCTCTTTGTAACACCATCTATGGAAGTGTTTTAAACTCAGGAATAATAGAAGTGGGGTTCTTAGAATGCCTCATATAAAATTGACTTCCATGGTTTTAATGGTGTGTGTGCATGTACACAAGTGTGCACGTGCGTTTGTGTTTGTGTGTGTCTGTGTCTGCGTGTGTTGAGGGGAGTTATTATTTCCTTCTCCATCTGAGCCCAGAGTCAGAGGAAGCAGACATTTGAAGAGATGGATGTGTCATCTTTGTTACCTGACTGCTGCCACACAGTGCTTCTTCTAGGAAGTTCTTGGTAACCTCAGTGTAATCTGTGGATTAAAAAAGCATGGGCATCACCCAGAAGCTTGATAGAAATTCAGAATTTCAGGCCTCATCCCAGATCTACTGAATCAGAATCTGCATTTTAACTGGATCCCCAGGCAGTTTATGTCATGTTAACCTTTGAGAAGAGTTGCTCTAGTGTTCAACCCAGGACAAATTTAGATAGCTGGAGCAGTAGCAGAGCTAGCTTGATTCAACCAGGCTTGATTTTACCCCAGAGTCTGAAATGAGCCTAATGCTTATGCTAAGTACTCAAAAAGACCTTTATTTTTCTCTTGCCTTGTCCTAGAAGCTGGACTATGTCTCCTGTTCAGGCCCTGGCTTGACACTGAGTTCTAGAAGCCATGTCCTTGACCTACACCCTTACATCTACTCTCTAGTTTAGTCTCTCTTTGGGGCCCCAGATGGGAATTTCTTTTAAACTGGGAATCCCTTCCTAGCTGGGCCCCTCCTCAGACTCCTGGGGATAACAGCCCTGCCCAGGGCTATCTCAGGACCATGTACCTATGAGTCTTTGTTTGCAGCCAGGTTCCTTGGACAATACCCATCTGCCTGCTCAGTGAGGCCAGGGTGCTGTGGTGGTGAGGAGCCTACAAGTAGGCTATTGAAGAAAGGAGCAGAAAATCTCCAATGTCTGCCCCTGATTTGAATCCTTCTTGGACTTCTGAAAGATGCAGACTTATTAAGATTTCTGAAGTCCATTACATTGAAGAATGTGTTTTAGCCATCATTTCTGTGTACTTAAGTACTCTACCAGAAGACACTGTCCTTATATTATCTCATTCATTCTTCACAACAGCCCAATGAGATATGAATTTTTGAAATTTTTGTTGAGACATATTGTACAGTAAAATACACATATCTTAAGTGTTCAGTTAGATGAATTTTGACACATGTATACACCTGTGTAACCCTCTTTGGTCAATTCTCCCCAACACAGAGGCTACCAGTATTCTGACTTTTATCCCCATATATTTGTTTTCGCTTTTCTGAAAATTCTTATAAATGGAATCATATGGTGTGATACTCTTTTGTGTCTGGATTTTTTCATTCCACATGAGGTCTGTGAGAGGCACTGATGTTGTCATCTATATTAGTAGCTCCTTGTGAGATACTTTTTATTATTATTGTAATTATTTTGTATTAAGTTTATTGGGGTAACATTGGACAATACAATTATATAATTATAGGTGTATATTATAAATTGACATCTGTATATTCTATTGTGTGTTTACTACCCGAAGTCTAGTTTCTTTCAGCTACCAGATATTTAATCCCCCTTACTCAGCTCACACTCCCCCTACTCCCTTATATTTGACCCTTGTTACCCCATCTGCCTCCATACTGTTTTCCATAGTGGCTGTACCAGTTTGCAGTCCCACCAGCGGATGAAGGTTCCTTTTTCTCTGCTTCCATCCAACATCCGTTATTACTTATCATGTTGATTATAGCTATTCTAATAGGTGTAAGATGGTATCTCATTGTGGTTTTGATTTGCATTTCCCTAATAGCTAGCGATGTTGAGCATCTTTTCAAATATGTGTTGGCCATTTGTATGTCCTCTAGAAAGCAGTGTCTGTTCAGGTCCTCTGCCCATTTTTTGATTGGATCATTTGTTATGTTGTTGTTACTGAGTTGTATAAGTTCTTTGCATATTTCAGATATTAGGCCCTTATTATTTTACCTTGTTGAGGATTTCTTTTGTTGAGCAGAAGCTTTTTAGTTTGATGTAGTCCAAATAATTTATCTTAGCTTTTATTTCCCTTGCTTTTGAGGTCAAATTCATAAAGTCCTCTTTCAGTTCAAGGTTCTTGAGTTTAGTTCCCATGTTTTCTTCAATGCATTTTACTGTTTCAGGTCTTACATTCAGGTCCTTAATCCATTTTGAGTTAATTTTAGTGTATGATGATAGACTACTGTCTAGTTTCATTCTTTTGCAGGTGGCCTTCCAATATTACCAGCATCGTTTATTGAGGAGGCTTTCTTTTCTCCATTGCATGTTTTTGGCTTTTTTTGTCAAAACTTATTTGCTCATATAAATACAGATTGACTTCTGGAGTTCTGATTCTGTTCTATTGGTCAGTGTGTCTGTTTTTCTGACAATAACACACCATTTTAATTACTGTCGCTTTGTAGTATAATTTGAAGTCAGGCAGAGTGATGCCTCTGCCTCATACTTTTTTCTCAGAATGGTTTTGGCAATTTGGGGTCTTTTGTGCTTGCATACAAATCTGAAGATTTTTCGTTCTATTTCTTTAAAAACTGCTGATGGGATTTTGATGGGGATTGCATTAAATATGGTCATTTTAACTATGTTGATTCTTCCAATTAAGAACACTAAATATATTTCCATTTCTTTGAATCTTCTTCAATTTATTTTAATAAGATCTCGTAGTTTTCATTATATAGGTCCTTCACATGTTTCATTAAATTTATTCCCAAGTATTTTATTCTTTTTGTTGTAATTGAGAAAGAAGTTATTTTTTCTACTTCTTTTTCTGACACTTCATTATTAGAGTATAGGAATGCTATGGATTTTTGAATGTTGATTTTGTAACCAGAAACTTTATTGTATTTATTTATTGTTTCTAGTAGTGTTCTTGTGGAGTCTTTAGGGTTTTCTATAGAGAATCATGTCATCTACAAATAGTGACAGTTCGACTTCTTCATTTCCTATTTGGATGCCTTTTATATTTTTCTCTTGTCTGATTGCACTCACTAGGACCTCCAATGTTCTATTGAATAACAGTGGCAATAGTGGACAGCCTTGCCTTGTTCCTGGTCTTAGAGGGAAGGTTTTTAGTTTTTCTCCATTAAGTATAATGTTGGCTGAGGGTTTGTCATATATGGCATTTATTATGTTAAGGTACTTTCCTTCTATACAGATTATGTGAAGTGTTTTGATCATAAATAAATGCTGTATCTTGTTGAAGGCTTTTTCTGCATTTATTGATATGATCATATGATTCTTATTTTTTAATTTATTTATGTGATATATCACATTAATTGATCTGCATATGTTGAACCAGGCCTGTGCCTGTGGGATGAAGCCCACTTAATCGTGGTGTATAATCTTTTTAATATGTTGCTATATTCGGTTTACTAATATCTTCTTTAGGATTTTTGCATCTGTGTTCATGAGAGATATTGGTCTGTAGGTTTCTTTTTTTGTGTTATCCTTGCTAGGTTTTGGTATCAGAGTAATATTGGTCTGATAAAATGAATTGGAAAGTATTGCCTCCTTTTCAATTGTTTTGGAAGAGTTTGAGGAGAATAGGTATTAAATCTTTCAGTGTTTGGTAGAATTCACTGATGAAGCCATCTGGTCCTGGACTTTTACTTTGTGGTGGGTTTGTGATGATTGTTTTAATTTCCATACTGCTGATTGGTCTATTTAGATTTTCCAGTTCTTCTTGATTCAGTCTAGGAAGATTGTATTTTTCTAAGTACTGGTCCATTTCTTCTAGGTTATTGAATTTGGTGTTATATACTTTTTCATGGTATTCTTGCATGATCTTTTCTATTTCTACGATGTCAGTCATAATTTCCCCTCTTTCATCTCTGATTTTGTTTATTTGTGTCTTTTCTCTTTTTTTCTTTAGTGAGTATAGCCAGGGGGTTGTCAATTTTATTAACCTTCTCAAAAACCAGCTCCCTGTTGTATTCATTTTTTTAATTTTTTTATTTGTTTGTTTTCAATTTCATTTATTTCTGCTCTAATTCTGACAGTTTCTTTCCTTCTGCTGACTTTAGGCTTCATTTGTCCTTCCTTTTCTAGTTTTTTAAGATGAAGCATTAGGTTGTTTTTGGGGGGCTCATTCTTGTTTTAGGATATAGGCCTGTAATGATATGAGCTTTCCTGTTATGACCGCTTTTGCTGTGTTCCAAAAGTTTTGATATGTTGTACTATCAGTATCATTCGTTTCTATGTATTTCTTGATCTCTCGTTTTATTTCTCTCCTGACTATTATTTGTCAGTAGCATGTTGTTTAATCTCCATTTATCTGTGGTTCTTTCTGATTTCTTTTTACAGTTGATCTCTAGTTTTGAAGCATTATGATCAGAGAATATGGTTGGTATAATTTCAACCCTGTTATATTTGTTGAGGCTTTCTCTGTGTCCCAGTATGTGGTCGATCTTTCAGAATGTTCCATGTGCACTAGAGAAGAATGTATAAGCAGCTGTTTTCTGATGAAAGGCTCTGTAAATGTCAACTATGTCTAGTTGGTCTAATGTGTCATTTAAAGATGGTGTTTCCATATTGATTTTCTGTTTGGATGATTTGTCCATATCCAACAATGGGGTATTTCAGTTCCCTACTATGATCATGTTTTGGTCTGTTTCTCCCTTTGGTTCTGTTAGTAATTGCTTTACATATTTCTGTGCTCCATGATTAGGAGCATAAATATTAATAATTGTTATGTCTTCTTGGTGCATGATTCTCTTTGTCGTTATGAAGTGTCCCTCAATAAATCTTTACCTTTTTTATTGTGAAGTCTATATCTTCCGATATTAGTACTACTACTCCTGCTTTTCTTTGAATGTCATTTGCTTGAAATATGATTCTTTACTCTGGGTTTTGTTTGTTGATCCATTCTGCAATTCTGTGCCTTTTTATGGATGAATTCAGTCCATTTATATTTAGGGAGATTATTGAAATATGAGGTCTTCTTATAGCAATTTTCTCTTTTGCTTTCTGATAGGTTAGTGTTTCCATTGCTTTCTTGTCCTTGTGTTTCTGTTCTCTTTATTTTAATTGAATTTTTTGGGTTTTGCCTCTGGTTTTTCTTGTTTTATGTTATATACTTCAGTTTGGAATCTTCTGTGTGTGGTTACCATTACAAATATGAAAAGGATAGTTGTATATATATGATTTTCTTCTCCACGTGCCTTATCTCCTTTCTCCTTTGAGAATTTGGATCTTTGAATGCTCCTCTTTTCAGTCATTGTTATCCATTTTTTCCCTATTTATGCTGAACATTCATTACTATCTTGCTATAGCAATTCTCTTATTATTTAAGTTCATAATTCCCTGTTCTTAGTAAGGGTTGCACTCCTCTGCTTTGATTTGCCTGGTAGTCACTTTACTCCTAATTATGTTTTGTTTGTTTATTTGTTTGTTTTGTTTTCTTTTGTTTTGTTTTAGATGAGCTGACATCTTTCAGTATTTCCTGTAGTGCAGGCCTCATAGTGGAGAATTCCCTCAATTTTTGTATGTATGGAAAGGTCTTAATTTCTCCTTCATATCTAAAGGAAAGCTTAGCTGGATACATTATTCTAGGCTGGTAGTTTCTTTCACTTAATAGTTTAAATGTTTCATTCCATTTCTTTCTGGTTTGTAAGGTTTGCACTGAGGAGTCCAAGAATAATCTAATGGGTTTTCCTTTATATGTTACCATTTTCTTTTCTCTGGCTATCCTGAGAATTCTTTGTCATTGATTTTTGATAATTTTAATACAATGTGTCTTGGTGAAGGCCTTTGTGGCTTGAGATAATTGGTTGTTCTGTTGACTTCTTGAATTCCAAGCTCCATCTCATTCCTTAGATTTGGGAAATTCTCGTCAATTATTTTTCTGAAAATGTTTCTAGTCCCTGCTCCTTTTCCTCACCTTCAGTAATGTCCATTATTCTTATATTTCCTCTTGTGATGGTATCAACTAGTTCTTGTATTTCTCTTTTATTATTTTTCATTCTTCAGTTTCTCTCTTCTTCCTTCTGATTTATTTCTAGATTTCTGTCTTCAATATCACTGACTTTTTCTCCATTTGGTCTACTCTGTTCCCCAAGCTTGCTATTTCATTTTTCAATGCTTGCAGTGTGTTCTTCATCTCCAGAAGTTCTATTTGGTTCTTTTGAAGGTTTCAATCTCTTTGCTCTGGCTATCTTGTTTTTTCAATTCTTGAAATTTTTGATTTGAGTTGTGTTGGATCTCATTGAATTTTTTCAGAAGTACCATCCTGAAGAATTCTGTCATTTATGTCACATATTTCTATGTCTGTAAGCTTATTTTCTGGAGATTTTTCTCTTTCTGAGATGCCTCGTGACCTTGGTTGTTCATGGTGTTTACTGGACTATTTCTCTGCCTGGACATTAATGGAGACGTATTTTGGGTTTTTTTTTTTTCCAGAAAGAATATTTATTATATAAAGGTCGCTCTTTAGCCTGCTGCAAAGAAGGCACTTTTGGCTTTCAGTAAGTGGTGTTTAAGCCTTTTGGATCCCTGCTTTATATAAAGCTTAAATGTCTTTTTTATTTTCCTGTAGTTATTTAATCACACTTGCTACTCTCAGTTTCAGTCCCTGTCATTATTAGCAACAGTTTCAGTAGCACTTGCTCAGATTCCCTTGGAGCTCAGCAGTAATCGGTCTCGGAGTGCATGGGGGAAGAGGCTCTCTGGGTTGTGAGTTGGGGGCTGTGGCTCAGCCTCGGATTTGCAATCAGAATTAGTAAAAATCAACTGTTGTTTCTCTCCAGTCCCATCCCACTTCTCTGCTTTCTGCCCTAATGACTGGGTCCTGGTGCAGGCTGGCTAGAAGTTCCTGCACTTCCAGGCAGGTTGATCAGGGAAGTCGCTGCATCTTCTCCCCTCTCCTCACCTCCTGCAGGGGGTTCCAGAGACTGGGAGAGGTAGCTTCAGTCTCAGCAGCTTTTGCTCAGATTCTCCTGGGGCTCCGTGTTGTTCGGTCTCGGAGGGTATGGGGGGAGGGGCCTTTTTGGTTGGGGTTGGGTGTTGCAGCTCAGCCTCAGTTTTGGAACTGGGGCAAGTAAAAATGAACTGTTGTTTCTCTGCTATCCCATCCTGCTTCTCTGCCTTGTGCCCTGATAACTGGGCCCTGCTGTCTGCTGCTAGAAGTTCTGGCACTTCTAGGCAGACTAATCAGGGAAGTCGCCACACCTTCTCTCCTCCCCCTCCTCCTGCAAGGAGCTCCAGTGACTGGGAGAGGCAGCTTCTTTTTTTCTCCCAGTCAACTGCCCGACACCCATGGTTCTGACCTGTGGTTGCTCTTATGCGCAGATCCCACGCTCAGAAGTGATGGTGTGCAGTTTGGGTGTTTTTTGTTGAGTTTTAAATGTTCAGTTTATTGCTGTTTCAGGGGGAGAGATATGATGACATCTCTCACTCTGCCACATTTCCTCACCGTAGAACCCCTTATTGTTTTTATAATACAAATTCAGCTTTTCCTTCGGCTCAGGAGAACAAATATTGTCTGGTGCAAGGCTTAGTGGTCATACCTGTGGGTTTTGAGTTTGGCCTTCCTGAGTGTGAAACTTCAGCTCTACTTATTTCTGGCTGTGTGATTTTGGGTGAGCTAATTGCCTTTCTGTACCTCAGTCTCCTCATCTGCAAAATGGAGATAATAATTGTACTTATCTTTTAAAAACATCGGAAGCATTAGATATATGTACCTGTAATAGTACATATTTAACTAATTCTGTTTAGTAGTAAACGTAGTACCCTTTTAATAAACCATATAACATTTAATAAGCGCTCAATGGCTACTAGCTATTTTATTGTTGTTGTTGTTGTTGTTGTTGTTGTTGTTGTTGCTGTTGTTACTATTATTATTATTATTAATTATTACAACCAATTCCTTTAGGAACTAAACTGCAAATTCCTCCTTCTCATAAAAGCAACCCCAAAAGTTTGCTCTTGGCTTGGAGCTGGCTATTGCTAGTGCCCATGACTGTTCTCTCCACTTGGTTCTTTTTATTCATTGGCCTTAGTTACAATGGGACTTACTGAGTTTGCTACTCACTAAACATCTGCGTATGTTATGCAGTGGTATTTGGGACTTATAAAATCGGTTGCTTTTACCACAGCAACTCTTGGGTGCACAAGAATCACCAGGGAAGCTTGTTTAAAATGGAGAATCTAAGGCTCAGCTTTAGCCAGTCTGAAGTATGGCCCAGAAATCTTCTCTTTAATCAGCCTCCAAAGGTAGCCTCAAAGCAGGTGTCCATGGAAGCTGTGTTTCATTATACGGTCTCCTTAAAATAGGCACCACCCAAACATTAAGGCACCAATGACTACTCAAATAAATGGATTGGTTTTTTCTAAGTCTTTAATGCAGAGTATCCAAAAAAAATCAAGAATCTATAGGATAAAAATATATTTAAACAATATGTTTGCTTCTACTTCAAATAATATGTTTACTACCATTGTCTTCAAACTCCAGACATCTTCTAAGGTGAAACACCCCTAAGTTTAAAGCAATGAGTCCAATAGTTAATCTGAAAAAAAGTTATATATAATATATTAAATATATGACAATACATTGCAGAGTGCCAAAATTATCTGGAAACACAGAGAAAATAGTGTATTTATAAATGTGTAAATAAATATATAAATAAATATGCTCCAGAGTGTCCACAAGGCTAGAAACATTTGAACTAATGTAACTAATATACCGCTTGATAATAAATTTCTCATGCGTTTTCTGGTTGTTCAGACATCTTCTACAATGTCATTACATTACTATAGTTACATGATTCAAATATCAGGGCCCACATCAAGTCTCTTTCCCTCTCTTTCCTCTTTCTTTCTTCTCTCCCTCTCTTCCTTCCTTCCTTCATTTTTCTCTTTCTCTACACAATCATTTCCTGTGCTCCTAAAACACACAAAGCAATCTGCTAGAGATGGGTGCAATGTATGGATGTGCGTGTGTGGAAGGAGTTTTATCCAAAAAATAAAAGGTAGAATCCCTGCAATTTTTATATTAGTTTCAGGTATACAGTGGTTAAATATTCATATAATTTATGAAGGGATCCCCCCCAATTACTCTAGCACCCATCTGACTCTACACATAGTCATTACAATAATATTGACTATAGAATCCCTGCTCTTAAAGAGCATTCTCCTTGGGGTATAAAATATAAATATATGACACATTTAAATAATATTATAAGTTGTCATCTCAATTAGGTGAGTGATTCAGAGAATGTGTGCTATAAAATTCTGGGCAGATGTGTCAAGTTGTCTGGGAGGGTCCAGATCATTTTCAAGGCATTTCATTATGCTATGTGAAGACTTTCTTCACTCTCTCTCCATCTAGGATATAATCAAACAAAAATCCAACAGCACACTACAAATGAGCCCTATAACACAGTAAGAAAAAATTTTTAACTTTTCAAATTTTATATGAAAGGTAAGTTTTATTCAAGGGGATTATGCTTAATTCTCCACACTGTGGGACCTGGCTCCAACTCAGAGATAAGGAGAATGACATGTTATCCAGTTTCTATTCCAAGGCTCTGACACTGGCTGGGTATTGACATAGGTAGAGAAGTGAATTTTTCCATGTCTTGTCTCCTGGTTTCTTTCATGCAGTTTACTTCTTCTGGGAGGTGAAGAGGTAAAAAAGATGCCATCTTCAGTCTTCAGAAAGCAAGAGAGAGGAGAAATTTCCTTGCTCAAAATTATAATTTATCATCCAGTTATCCTGATCAAGGGAGTCTACTGGGAAAAAGCCTTGGACTTTTAAAGAAATGATTCAGGGTCCCACTGTCCATGATTATCTGCCTTAAAAAAAGGGTTTCTCAACTTAGGCATGGTTGCCATCTGGGGCTGGATAATTATTTGTTGCATTGTAGGATGTTCAGCAGCATCCCTGGCCTCTACCCACTAAATGCCAGTAATACCCACCCATAGTTGTGACAACCAAAAAAGTCTCCGGGTATTGCCAAATGTCTACTATGGGTCAAAATGTACTCTGGGGAGCAAATTTATCTCTTGGCTATATACTGGAACCAACAGAGGAACTTTAGTAAGTACTGATGCCTGAGATTTGCCCCAGAGTATCTAATTTGACTGGTTTGGGTGTGACCTGCACTTCAGGGTTTTTAAACACTTCTCAAGGAATTCCAATGGGTACTGGGGTTAAGCTCAGATTTGTCCACAAATTTGGACTGTGACAGGGACCCTCACACAGATTGGATGTCCAATGGTGTGTTGACCTGGTAATTACTCCCAGCTTGCATCAACCTAACTTAATTGGCTTAATGTCGGTAACTAGCTCATGTTCCCAGCAACTGACCTCAGACAGACCTGCTTTTGTCTTTCAAGTTAAACATTACTTTTTCCACAACTATTTGTCATTCATTTATCATGTCTTACCAAGGAAATTCAGATATCAGCATAAAGCTAATGGGGGACATAGTTGGAGGCAAGGGATCTTTGTAACAGTCCCTCAAAACACCTCAAGAAGAAAGCCTCCCTTGCAGCCCATCTTATCAGAATGAAGACCATGTATTCATGTCTGAGTTTGTATGCAGGAAAAAGCACTGAGAAGTAAAGCAAAGGAGGAAAGGTCACACCTTTTCCTCTTCTCCACTTGGAATTTTCTAGTCCTGGTATGGCAACAGGCCAATATAATGTTTCCACTTCTTTCAACGAAATTCCTCCTGAATGAATTAGAACCACCACAACCTACTGGCCCCTACCCTCCAATCCAGCCATTCTGCTCTTAGTTCTACATCCAACAGAAATGTTTAATTACCAAAAGATAAGTACTAGAATGTTCATAAAAGCCCTCTTCATAATAGTCAAAACTAGGAACTACCCAAATGCCCATCAACAATGAGATAAATAAATAAATTAAGATGTCTTCACACAAAGGAATACTAAACAGCCATGAGAATAAATGGTCCATAACTTCATACAACATATTGATAAATTTCATAGACATAATGTTGAGCAAAAAGAAAAAGTATATATTGATGATCGAATTTATATAAGATTCCCCAAACAGGCAAAACTTATTGGTACTATCAAATGTGAGGACAAAGGTCACCCTCACGGATGGAGATAATGAGTGGGCAGCATGAGGTCATGCTTTGTTTTGTGATCTACGTATTGGTTATGTGTGCTCAATTTAAAAAAATTTATTGAGCTGTTCATTTTTAATTTATGTAATATTGTTTATCTATTATACTTCAATAAAATATTTAAAGCTTAAGCATTATTTTCTCTTTCTCAGGTTCTGTCTTCTCACTCCCAATTTGGGAAATTGGGGGCCTTGACATGATGCTGCTGAGTCAGAACATGGGCAAGTCCTAGAAAGCCCCTCTCATCCTTGTCATTGTCCTCACCCTGTCATTGTTGCCCTCTCCTCAGATAGTCTTGTGTAGGCTGGAAGCAGATAGCTCAGAAATGATGAGACTCACTGTCCCACAGCCTGCCTGCTGGGACAAAGACAATTTTATTGACTATCAACCTCCTGAGACCGCAGAGTCCAGCTCCAAATTAGGCAGAGATCTGTGGAATATTTTTTCTTTTAATCTAGATTGTTTATCCCTAAATCAGTAATCTTGCAGCAGTGACAAAGTCAGGCTGTGGCTTGAGGGTGGAATTCACTGGTGTGGCCTTTCAGCATTTACCACCCCAGCACATTGCACTTGAGGCTGCACATCATCTCTGTCAAGGGCCTCTGCCCATCACAACAGCTTATGTGTTTTTCCCACAGATGATACCATTGTATTCATCTCAACATCTGGGCAATATTCTGGATCATACACACATGTAAATAGGGTATTTATTTTACTAGCGAAGTACACCTGCAGCCTAAGTAGTGTATGCTGAACAGCTATTGGTGATGAATTGAGACCTGGGTGAGGAGTTGTGAACCCAGGAGGTTTGTCCTCAGCAAGTAGGATCCAAGACTTTCAAATTCAAAAAATCTGGACACTGTTGAGAGAAGAGAGACGTCATTACAGAAAGAAAATGGTTCCAAATTTTTGCCAGTGATTATTGGGGAAGTGGATGTAAGCCAGGATGATTTCATATGTTGTGATAGCCCCTGCCATGTGGGAAATGAAATAAACAAAAAGTCTTATTGGAAACTACATTTGGGCCACTGAGTATTGCAGAGGTAGAAGCAATCATATTGCCTATGCTTGCTAGGAGAAAAAGAATGGGGTTAACCTGCTAAAGGCAATCATTTTGTCACATAGCTTTATGTACTCAGACATCCTAAAATCCAGTTATATAATTTACCTAATATGCTGCCCATTTGGGACAGTTACTGCCTCCTACCCTAATGTATTCAGTTGTTCAGCCAGTCATTCTGACACTTGAAGAAAAAAAAGAATATGTATGAAGTGAAGTGCTGGGAATATAGTAATGAAAGATATGACCATTCTCTCAAAGTTGGCCTGGTTATCAGCTGCTATATAAGAAATCACCCAAAAATTTAAGGCTTCAATATGACAACGATGGTGACTGTCTTAGTCTGCTCAGGATGCCATAACAAATACCATAGACTGGGGAGCTTAAACAACAGAAATTTACTTTTTACAGTTCTGAAATCTGGAATCTAAAATCAAAGTGTTGGCAAATTTGATTCCTGGTGAGGGCCCTCTTCCTGGCTTACATTTGTGTCCTAACAAGGCTATTTCTCTGTGTGTACCTGAAGAGATCTCTCCCTCTTCCTCTTCTTATAGGGGAACTAATCCCATCATAGAGTCCCACCCTCATGACCTCATCTAAACCAAATTGCCTCCCAAAGACCTCACATCCAAATACCAACCCATTAGGGATAAGGGCTTCAATATATGAATTGGAGGGGCCCCCAAACATTTAGTCCATAATAGTCACCATCTGTATTGGTTTGCTAGGGCTGCCATAATAAATACAACAGACCAGATGGCTTAAACAACATAAATTTATTTTCTCACAATTCTGGAGACTACAAAGAAGTCTGATATCAATGTGTCAGCAGCATTGGTTTCTTCTGAGCCTTTCTCCTTAGCTTGCAGATGGCTGTCTTCTCGCTGTGTCTTCACATGGTCACCCCTCAGTCTATGCATTGTCTGTGTCCTAATATTCTCTTCTTATAAGAACACCTGTCAGATTGGGTAGGGTCCTCCTTAATAACCTCATTTTATCTTAATCACCTCTCTAAAGGCCCTAACTCTAAATACTGTTACATTCTGGGTTCCTGGGGGTTAAGACTTCAACATATGAATTTTGGGGGACAAAACTCAGCCCATAACACCAACCATCTTGGTTTGCTCAGGACTGAGTGGATCCCTGAGGTGTGGGATTTTCAGTGCTAAAACCAGGAAAAACCCAGACAAGCCGGGACAAATTAGTGACCCTAAAAACACTTATCTTGCCCCGAAATCTATAATATGGGTAAGGCTCAGAGGAGAAAACTCATATTTGTTCTCCTCATTAGCTGGGGCACCTGAAAGTCTGGGGGCTGGAACCATCCAAGGCTCACTCACCCACACACCTGGTGGTTAATGCTGGGAAGATTCAAACAGCTTCAGGCTGAGACAGCCGTTGTTCCTCAGGCATCCCTCTATCTCTATGTGGTCTCTTGATGTGGTTCCCTAGCATAGTGGTCTCCAGGTAGCCACATTTCTTGCATGATAGCTCCAGGATTCCAAGAAAGCCAAGCTTAAGTCATGGTCTCTTTTATAACCCTGCCTTAGAAAATCACAGCAGCGCTTCTGCATTTTATTTATTCTATTTATCAAGGTAGTTACAGTGGCCTTTTAGGTTCAAGGGAAGTAGAAACAGACTAACACTTGATGGTGGAGTGGTAGGAACATATGGGCATTCGACATATTGTTGTAGCCATTAAAAATCTTTTAAATTGTGGTAAGATACACATAACATAAAATTTACTTTCTTAATCATTTTTAAGTATGTAGTTCAGTGGTATTAATTACATTCACATTATCATGTAATCACTCTCCAGAACTCTTTTTATCTTTCTTTTTTTCATAAAACCATTGATAGTATTTAATAAATGAATAAAATAATTATATAAGTATTATTGTTAGCTGATCTATTTAGCTTTCCTCAACAGTTTTGTTGACATGCAATAAACAATGTTATTTTCTTAAGCCACATCTGTTTATTTGATACTAAATTTTAATTTTAGTGATAAAGATAATAAGTATAAAATGATGTAAATTAAAGTGTACAATGGTTCACTTTAAAGATTGGTGAATCCCAAAATTGATTATTTTATTTTAATATCTATTTTCATTGCCTTTTAATTCTTTTTTTTAGCACCTAAAGCACCTAGTATTCCTAGGTGGTCTCCCATTCAAGTACTAACCAAGCTCGACTCTGCTTAGCTTCTGAGATCAGACGAGATTGGGCACGTTCAGGGTGGTATGGCCATAGACGCCTTTCTTTTTATCTTTCAAAATTGAAGTTCTGTACCAAGTAAACATTAACTCACCATTCCTCTTCCCCTCAGCCCCTGACAACCACCAATCAACTTTCTATTTCTATTAATTTGAATACTCTAGGGACTTCATATAAGTGGAATCTGGCTTATTTCACTTAACATAATGTCTTCAATGTTCATTCATGTTGTAGCATATGTCAGAATTTCCTTCCTTTATAAAGTGGAATAATATTCCATTGTATGGATATACCAACTGTTGTGGACATTTCTGATACAATCTACCATGCTTGAGTTGAACAGACACCAATCAACATAGAGCACAGTGGGGTGAGAATTGCGATGAGAATACTACAGGATGCTGTGAGATCACAGAGGAGAGGGAAAGACTTCCTGGGAGAGGTGATCAGTTTGGGTTATGGCAGATGTTGTGAACCCTGTCTTCCAAGGCAGAGAAAACAGGAAACATAAGGTCCCTGGAGGCAAGAGCGAGCTGCTGTTAAAGGATAGAGTAGGGCTGCCTGGTTCAGGTTGTGCACTCTGAGATCAAGGGACTGTCACTCATAAATGACAATGGTGCCTTCTAGAATGGTGCACAACCTGCTCATCCACATTCAACAGTCCTGAGGAAAAAAAAAAACAAGTAAGGAAGAAAGAAGGGAGAAATGCTCAGCAACTGGGTTGTAAGAGCTCAGGTCAAGGAGAGTCTTCTAGAAAATCTTGAGGGCTAGGAATTTATCCCAGAGACAATGAGGAAGAAGGGGATCCAAATTCAGAAATTATTATAATTAATGGAAATACAGTTGCCTCAGAAAGCTTGGTCCTGAAGGGAAATAAAAACAGGTCCATTTTCCTCCTGAGCCCAGCATTCAGAACCTTCACCAGCCAGCTCTCTAAGCCTGCATGGTATTTACATTCTAGTTATGGAAAAAAGACAATATTCAAGCAAAGGAATGATTAGGGTAGTTACAGATGAAGGTATGTGCTCTGGGGAAAATAAAATCAAGTGGTCTGAGTAGGGGTAGGTCATCGGGGAAGGGCTGTCTGAGGAAAGGACTTTTGGAGTGTGACCTATATTGACAAAGAGACAGCAACTATGCAAATCTGACAGGAGAGTTTTGCAGAGAGGGAGACCAGTAAATGTGAAAACTAGGTTGGTATATTAAAGAAACAGCAGGAAGGTCAGTGTGGCTGAAATAGATGTCAAAGAGGGGATAGGAGGAAACAAGTTGGGAGATAAGCAGGAATCTTGTAGCCAGGCATTTTAGATGAAATCAATAGTAAGCCACTGGAGGGTTTGAGGAAGGGAGGTGACATTATACGTGACACCTCTCATATATCACTTAAAATCTTCTCAGCTTCACCAGTCAGCTAGACCTTTGGCTGGTTTGTATGTTCTGGTTATAATGGAGACTAGCTCTGTATGAGCACTGTGATCAACTTCATGTAGACACAATCCAGCATCACCCCACGTTATGCCTCTTCCAAAGTGCCTCTTACCTCCCCTCAGGATTTCCCCCACTGACAAGAAGGCATATACAGAGCGTATAAATGTGCAACCTGTAAGTGCAGGAAGTTGATGTCTCATGGGGAATTAATGTCTTTTGACCCACAAGAGATAAGAGTTGATAGATTCCTCCCCCTTCCTTCCCTTGGAGAGTATCTGGAGTTGCAGTATGTACACGGCCTCTTGGAAGTCAGCTTGAGTAATCAATTTCATTTGATACTAAAGAGTGGCCAGATAAGTAACACACTCTCCATCGGGGTGCCATTCTTGCCTGCCTTACTTCCTTTGTACCTCACTTTAACTTCTTGGGATTGCACATCCTGATATCATAGTACCATGTAAGCTTTACCATAGATTCTATTTTCTGGGCAGATCTGGGGCTAACACAGATACATGCATATTTGTCCTACAAGAATACCACCCTGAATGGGACTACATCAAACTAAAAAGTTTTGGCACCGCAAAAGAAACTATCAACAAAATAAAAAGACGGCCTACAGAATGAGAGAAGATATTTGCCTATGATATATCTGAAAAGGGGTTAATATCCAAAATTGATAAAGAACTCATAGAACTCAACAAAAAAAACTATCTAATTAAAAAAATGGGCAGAGGAGAGACTGGGCAAAATGGCGTAGATGATAGAGGCTTTGTTCAGACATCCACTCTTGCAACCACAATAAAGGTATGATGGAAACACGAAGTAAACATCAAACAGAGTCACCTGGGGTCTGAATGAACAGAAGCCCTATAACTAGGGAGAGAAATAAGAAGTCACCCTGCAATAGTAGGAGATAGGAGAGGGTGAAGACACAAGGCTGCCTGGTCCCGAGTGGCTGAGTGGTACAGAGGCTGTTGCAGCTGCAACTAGCAGCAGCGGAGGTTCCTCTTAAAGGGGCTGTGTCCACCACTGGACGTCCATGGTGACATACTCATCAGCTCTGAACACAAGCACTGGGTGGGATGCTCAGAGGGCACCAGAGACTTACATGGGGATGCTGAGTTGTTGGAGCAAGGGCCAGAAACGAGGCACTCTCCTGGACAAAAGTGCTGGCAGTATCCATTGTTCCTCTGTTGAAACCTCCCCACTCCAAGTGTGTGAATGCAGTGCCTCCATAGCTGAGACATCATCAAACTGGATAACAGAGGTTGCTCCACCTAGAGGATTCCCTGACACCCCTCCTCTTCCAACTCATGGCCCAACCCAAGCTACATTCAGTTGTATCCTCAGTGAGTCCTGTGTCCCTTACTGAGCAGCACCAAGACCCACACTGGTGGCAGCTGGCCTTGGTTTCTGGTGTGGTTTCTTGAGGCAACTAGAAGCACAGCATCTGTAGACTGCTTGCTGAATCTTTACAAGTGGCCCCAGAGGGGCATAAGCTAGAGCTAAAATTGGCCTGCAGCTGAACCCCTCAAAGCACTGTGCCACTGGACACCTACTACACAAAGGCATGCTGATAAGGCCAGAAGATTTAGGAGCTTTGGTTAGTACATAGAAACAGACACAGAAAGACAGCAAAACTGAGAAGACAAAGAAGCAGAAACTATATGAGAGAACAGAACAGAGATCCAGGGATAATGGAGTCAAGCAATCTAATAGATGCAGAGTTCAAAACACTGGTTATAAAGATTCTCAGTGAACTCAGGGGAAGTGTCGATGAACTCAGTGAGAATTTTAACAGAGAGATTAAAAAAAAAAAAACATAAAAATGGAAATGGAAATTATAAAAGGGAATCAGTCAGAAATGAAGAATATGTTATATCAGATGAAGAGTATATTAGAATGAATCAGCAGAATGAATGAAGAAGGGGATCAAACCACCAGCGCAGAGGATGGGGAAACCAAGGACACTCAATCAGAATGGCAAGAAAAAAGAAGCCAAGAATATGATAATAATTTAAAGAGCCTATAAGACAAAATTAAATGTAATAACATTTGTGTCATAGGGGTACCTGAAAGAGGAGAGGGAGAACAAGAATTTGAAAACCTATTTGAAGAAACAATGATGGAAAGCTTTCATCACCTGGTGAAGGAAATAAACACACAACCTCAGGAAGTTCAGAGAGTCCCAAGGAAGAAGAACACAAAGAGGCCCACACCAAGACACATCATAACAAAAATGCCAACGGTTAAAGACAAAGAGACAGTCTTAAAAGTGGCAAGAGAAAAGCAGTTAATTATCTACAAGGGAGCTCCCATAAGACTGGCCGCTGATTTCTAAAAAGGAACTATGCAGACAGAAATGCTTGTCACCAAATATTTAAAGTGGTGAAAACCTAGGATCTACAACCAAGAATACTTTATCCAACAAAACTCTCACTTAGAGTCAAAGGACAGATAAAGAGTTTCCCAGACAAAAAGAAGCTAAAGGAATTTATCAACACCAAACCAGTATTACAGGAAATATCAGAGAGACTTCTTTAAGAAGGAGAAAACATGTATCAAAAATGATAATAACTACATTCCTATCAACAAGTACTTCAAATGGAAAAGAATTAGTGCTTGAATCAAAATATAGGGTGGCTGAGTGGATAAAAAACAAGACCTCTACATTTTCTGCCTGCAAGAAACTCACTTAAAATTTAAAGACACACACAGAGCAAAAGGACAGGGATGGAAAAAGATATTGCCTTGATGGACCTAGAGGGAATTGCAGTGAATGAAGTAAGTCTGATAGAGAAAGACAAATACCACATGATTTCACATACATGTGGAATCTAAAGAATGAAATAAACAGCAACAACCAAAATGGAAACAAACTCATAGATAGAGAATATTTTCATGGCCACTAAATGAGAGAGGGGTTGGGAGAAAGTTGAAAAAGGGCAGTGGGATTAAGAAATACAAATGGATAGTTAGAAAATAGTCATGGAGTTATAAAGTGTAGCTTAAGGAAAATAGTGAATGATGTTGTAATAAAAATGGAAGGGGGAAGAGGGGTACTAGATTTAGTGGGGTGATCACTTTGTGAGTTATATAGATCTCTAATTACTATGTTGTACAATTGAAACTAATATATTATTGTATGCCAACTATAATTTTAAAAACTCATTGAACTGTACAATGTAAGTATGAGCAACTAATTGTCTTATGTTTCAACAAAACTGGGGAGGGGGGTGACAAAGGGGCCAAGGAAAAATGGAAGAAAAAAATGGGCAGAGGACCTGAATAGGCATTTCTCCAAAGAGGACATACAGGTGGCCAATAGACATATGCAAAGATGCTCAGTGTCACTAATCATCAGAGAAATGCAAATTAAAACCACAATGAGATATCACCTCACTTTTATCAGAATGGCTATGATCAATAAATCAAAAAATAAGTGCTGATAAGGATTTGGAAAAAAGGGACCTCTTGTACTCTTTTGGTAGATTGCAAGTTGGTGCAGCCACTATGGAAAACAGTTTGGAGGTTCTTCGAAAGATTAAAAGAGGACTACCTTATGACCCACAATTCAATTTCTGGGTAATTTTATGAAGAAACCCAAAACATTAATTTGGAAAGATATATGCACCCCTAAGTTCACTGCAGTACTATGTACAATAGCTAAGATATGGAAGCAACCTGAGTGCTCATCAACAGACAATTGGATAAAGAAATTATGGTACATAAATCCAATGGAATATTATTCAGCCATAAGGAATGAAATCTTACCATTTGCAATAACATGTATAGACCTAGAGAGTATTGTGCTAAGTGAAATAAGTCAGAGATAGACAAATACCATATAATTTCACTTATATGTGGAATATAAGGAACAAAATAGATGAACAACAAAATGAAAGCAGACTCATAGATACAGAGAACAAATTGGTGATTGCTAGATGGGAAGGAGGCTTGGGGAGCTAGGAGAAAATGGTAGACAGATTAATAAGCACATTTTGTAGTAGCAAAATAGTCATAGGAATGTGAAGTGTTGCATAGTGAATATAGTCAGTAATATTGTAATAAGTATATAGAGTGCCAGATGGGTACTAGACTAGGGAGAATCACTTTGTAAATTATATAAATGTCTGACCACCATGCTGTACACCTGAAACTAATATAAAATAAAATAGAATGTCAATTCTAATTGAAAAATAAAAATTAAAAAACTTAAAATAATTTAATTTAATTTAAAAAATAATAAATAAATAAAAAGATCACCCTGGCTTCTGTATGGGTGGTTAATTATGCAGGGTCAAGTGTGGAAGTCAGTAGAGACACATTAAGAGCTTCTTGCAGTTATCCAAGCAAAAAATGATGGTTCCTGAGATGAGGGGTTGTTAGTGGAGCTTGAAGAGTGAACACACTCATGATATATCTTGGAGACAGAGCCAAAAAGAACAGCTAATGGTTTAGATGTGGCACAAGAGAGAAATCAAGGCTGACTCCTAGGTTCACAGCCTGTGAAACTAGCCAATGATGGTGTCTTTTACTGAGAGGGTGAACACTGGAAAAAGAGCAGGTTCGAAATACTTTATTTGTTCACCAAATGTTTTCGGAGCTTCTAGTACATGATAGTGAAGGGGTCAAGAACATATACAGTGGCATAAGGATTGTTTTCAGCTGAAGACATTTAAGAATCAACAGCTGAAGAAAGAGACTTTTCTAAATTCCCTTAACTTCCTAAAAGCATAGCCTCCCAAAATAATTCAACTGTCATAAATACCCTTTCCCAAAGTTTCAAAACCAGGGAAGATTGATTCTTACCACTGAAGAGAAGTCAGCACAAGTCAGCATCTAGATAAGAAATCACTTAAACAGACATTATCATAAAACTATCATATCTCCCATCTATTCTCCTAAGTGCTTGTTTTCTCCTCAAAGTCATTTGTTCTCCCAGAAATACCTTTCTGCCCCTCTCTATCTCCTATTAAAATGGTATACAAAAATTCTAACTAATTCCTTGAGTCACAGCACTTGGCAAACTCCTGAGCATAGGTACTTAACTAACTCTGTTTTTTTCCCCCTCTTGCTAATCTGTCTTTTGTCAGTTTAACTTACAGGACCCCAATTACTGAACTTAAGAGGGTAGAGAAAAAGTTTATTTTCTTCCAAGAACTAGGTAGTATTTTGGGTACTTTGGACACAGAGCTGAGAAGCCCAGTCTCTGCCACAAGGGGCTCAGCAATGACAATACTAGAGCTGTGTACAAGAGGCCATGAAAATACCATGAGGGACATCAAATGTCACCTCTGGAGAGAAGAGATGGAATCAGGGTGGGAATCCTGGAAGAGCTTAGGAGGATGAGAGAGAGTTAGCCCAAAGAAGGAGCAGGAAAAAGGTTATTAAGGTAGCAAATGTAAATAAGCAGGAATGTAAGAAGGCTTGGCTCATGGAGTTAAGAATGCTGGGGGTGAAGGTAAGAGGAAGGGAAACACAAAAGAAGAATCTCTGAGGCAGAGAGGCCATCCAAGTGAAGGGCTTTGTAGGCATGCTGCATTGTTTGCCTTGTAGCATAACTGCTAAGGGGAGCCACTGAAGGGATTCCCAAAACCATATACATATTTAACTGTTTTGTGCTTTTGCGTATGCTGTTTCTTCAGCCTGGAACATTCTGCCCTGCTCCACCCTCACTTCCTGACAAAGTCCTACTTACCTTTCAAGGTCTTAATCCTGGCTATTTCCTCTCTGTTAGGTTCCTCCCTGCCCACTAAACCATAGTTCACTACATCTCATGAGTGGGGCATGGCCTTAACCACCCCTTTCCCTGCCAAGCTGTGAGCTCTCTAAGGCTTGGATTCTCTCTTTCAGATTAGAGCCCAATCAGAAGCCTAGAGAATGTAGAATCTTCTCAGTAATTGGTTGAATTAAATGCCTTTTAAATGTGAAAGAAGCTTGAAACCATAGAGGAGGGACACTACCTACACCCCCAGTAAGAAACCCTGTTTATACAGTCAGATGACAGAAGGCAGTGAAGAGTCATCAAACACTGTCCAAAAATGCCTCATATCAGCCTTGACCCAGGGACATGAGAGATACTCTCCAATGAGTTCAAACACTCTAGCTTTTGCGCCATGGATCAGCATCGACTGTTGAGCTCAGGCCAGTGATGTAGGCAGTTACCCACATAGGCTCAGCAGATCAAGACCACCAACCTTTTACATAGCACAAGAAATGGCATTCATTGAAAGGCTGATATGTTCTGCCAATGCAGACCCGGGCTGGCCCTGAACCAATGGCTAGAGGGGAAAGGTAAAAGTTTCCATGTCTCCTTTTCTGTTGTTATTCCCTGTTACACATATGGGATTTATTCTTTACAGGTTTAAATGTTACATTGAAAATAAACTCAAATGACCAAAATTTTTCATTGGACAATCTGTAATAAAGATAAAAGCTACTTGCACTGGGGGAAGCACCAATAGCCAATTCTAAATTACTCTAGTGTTTAGAGCTTCCTAAATGGAATTCTCGAGTGTTTTCTGAACAATTTAAAGAGCTCATCTGTCCGGGGTTGATTAAAACTGTCCAAAATAGGGTTACCATACTTCAATCAAAGAAATGGAAGAAAACAAAATTTCCTGAAAAACAGAAACAAAATAAAAATCACAATTGCACCTGATAGATTCTAACAACATGGAGCTTCTTTATTCATGTACAGAATGCAGTATGTGTGAACATGTATAACATATTTTTATTATATATATATTACACACACATATAATTTCCCATTTATTTCACTATGGAATACCAGTCTAAGATCACAACCCCTCCAAAAAAAATACTAATGTAATGGAGAACCTTTTATGGTTATCTCTACTTTTATGGTCATCTTTATGATTGACCTCATAAAATAATGTGAGTTATATACATGCATGTACACACAGGCCAGATTCTCAACTTACGTAATTCTATGGGAATTCACAGTTATATTCGTTGAGAATTTGGCTTCAGCTTCCCTTATAGAAATTCCCATCAACCATCCTGAGACGAGCCTCCAAACACATTGCCACAAAGCTTTGCAGGCTGAGAATCTGGCTGACAGAGCACAGAATAATGTCCATCTAAACATCAGCTTGGATTTTGTCTTGCTTTCCAGAGCAGCTTGTATGATGAAATGAGCAAATGCCTTTGGCCTCTGGAGCTCTATGAATCAGTGTGACCCAGTATGTGAAGCCCCAGGCTGTCCATCCTGGAGGGGCACAGTTCTTTCCCATCCATCTCCCTGCCTGTTAATTGGGTGGGACTATTACCTGTCTCTCCCCTCTCCCTCTGAGTGTTCTCTGCTGTTTATGAAAGTACAGTTTGCAAATAGGACTCCAAGAAAATAGGCATTAAGAGCTGGAGTCTGCTGTTGGTTGCCAGGGAAAATGCATTTATTTGCTAAGTTAGCAAAGTGCCAATACCACTAATTGAATCTGTGCCAAAATATGCATTCTAAAAAATGTTGTTCTGTTCCGTTCATTATTTATAGAACATCACCTAAGGGCAGTGCATGCTACAAGCCAAAAATCTCATCCTGCATTTTTTTTTTCAGAAACCCATTGCAGGGAAGAGGAGAAGGGAGACGGAGGGAAACAATAAAATGAGATTTCTGGAAAAGCTAAAGGAACTTGTCTGGCATGTTTTGTCTGGACCAGTAATACCCACAGGGTGACTTGATAATAATCTCCAAAAGCAAGGAGACTGGAGAGCATCTACTCTCTCTTGCCACTCAGGACAGAAGAAGAAATGAACCTCCACTGTAGCATGAAAGATTTAAGCTACTCAGAATGAAAAACTCCTTTAACAGGGAATATAATCAAGAGAAATTGACATCAGGGAAAGACTTTTAGATAAGGGAAGTGTTTCTTGTGTTCCAGAAAGACTAAGGGTAAACAGTCAATTCAATGTTTTCTCAAACCTAAGACAATAGACATCTCCAGAGGTCATGGCCACTACAGGAAAGTGTCCTGGTTCATACAGTTTGTCATCACATTAGCAACATGGGTTCTGGTGTGAGAAACCTTGTTTTGAATGCTGCACTTGGGCAAATTACTTGACCTCTCTATGCCTGCTTAAGCATTTATAAAATGAGGATATTCGGTTATTCAACACCATGACTGCACCAGGCATTGTTCTAATAGATGGGCCTACAGCAGTGGACCCAATAGACCAAAAAAAAAAAAAAAAAAACCTTGGCCATTCTAATGGGGAAGGTGTTGTGGTTCAATCAAATCTAAGACCCACAGAACCAATTGAGATGAATTGTGAGCCTTTATTAACCAGCTGGCAACTGACTCTCTACCACGCAGGGTTAGAGGAGATCAGTCTCCAGCTCCCAATAGAGGCAGCTTATAAAGCCTAAAACAAGCAAGCAGATTACAGGAGCAGAAGTTGGCTCACTTGAAAATTTTCCACACTTAGCAAAAGCAGATTTATTGTAATGATAAATATTAAATAAGTAAAATATATGGCATATCAGATGGTGGTAAATGCTGTGAAGATAAATTAAGCAGGGAAGGGGAGGAGGGCAGGAAAGTTTTCATTTTAAGTAGGGTGGTGAGCATAGGTCATGAGATGACATCTTCTGAGGAAAGATTTGAAGGAAATGAAAAAGTGAGCTAATGGTGTAGTGGGCTGAGTGGTGGCCTCTAAAAGGTTATGTCCATGTCCTAATTCCTGGAACCTGTGAATGAAACTTTATTTGGGAAAAAGGGCCTTTGCAGATTTGATTAAGATAAAGATCTTGAGATGAGATCATCCTGGATTATCTGGGTGGCCCTTATATCCAATGGAAAGACAAGGAAAGACAGACACAGCAGAGAAGGCCACGTAAAAGATGGAGGGATAAATTGCAGTAATGCATCCACAAGCCAAGAAATGCCTGGAGCCACCAGAAGCTGGAAGAAGAAAGATTCTCCTCTAGAGACTTCAGAGAGAACATGGCCCTGGACTTCAGACTTCTGGCCTCCATAACTATTAAACAATCCATTCTTTTTATTTTGAGCCACCAAACTTGTGGTGTTTTCATTGGCAGCCCTGAGAAACTAATACAGACAGTATCTAAGGGGAAAGTGGTTAAGCAAAGAGAACAGCCAAGAATAAAGACTCTGAGGCAGGTTTTTTACCTTTCTGCTTGAAAAAGAGCAAGGAGGCCTGTGTGTTTTGAATGAGGGAGTGACGAAGCTCTCTGCAGTTGAAGCAGACTCCAAAGGAGTTAATAGCTGAAGGCTCTCTGCTGATGGTACTTCCCACAGCTGGGTGGCACATCTCCACGCCCAACGCAAGTGAGTCCAGTAAAAACGTCATTGCAAAACAATGATAGCTTAAACCAGGTTGATAAGAGTGGAAGTAGTAAGATTCTGAATAACTTCTTGAAGGATAGACATACTGGATTTATGGGAGGTTGGATGTGGGTTATAAGATAAAGAGGGAGGTCAAGAATGGCTGAGCAACTAGAAGAATGGAGTTGCCATCAACTGAAATGGGGAAGGCTGTATATGGAACAAGTTTTGGGGGAAAGATCATGAGTTTGGTTTGACAGGTTAGGTTTAAGATGCTTATTAAATATCCAATGCAGATACCAGATATATGACTGAAGGGAAGATATCTGATCTGGAGATGTACATTTAGAAGAATTTTCTAATTTGTTTTTTAACTTAAAGCAAAATTCTTCCTTTTTGTTGTATAGCTTTATGAGTTTCTTTCTCCAGCTTTATTGAAATACAGTAAACAATTAGTTGTTCATATTTACATTGTACCACTAAATAAGTTTTTTGATTATAGTTGGCATACAATAATGTATTAGTTTCAGTTGTACAGCATAGTGATTACAGCTCAAGAGATCACCCCACTAAATCTAGTACCTCTCTTCCCCTTACATATTTATTACATTGTTGACTATTTTCCTTATGCTACACTACATATCTCCATGACTATTTTGTAACTATCTATTTGCATTTCTTAATCCCTTCACTTTTTTCACCATCCTCCAAACCCCCTTCTGTCTAGTAGCCCTCAAAATATTCTCTGTGTCTATGAGTTTGTTTCCATTTTTGTTGTTATTGTTTGTTTTACTCTTTAGATTCTGCATGTATGTGAAATCATGTGGTATTTGTCTTTCTCTCTCTGACTTACTTCATTTAGCACAATATTCTCTAGGTCCATCAAGTCAATATCTTTTTCCATCCCCTTCCCTTTAGTCTGTGTGTGCCTTTTAATCTGAAGTGAGTCTCTTGTAGGCAGCATATATAGGGGTCTTGTTTTCTCATCCATTCAGCCACTCTATCCTTTGGTTGGAGCACTTCATTCATTTCCATTTGAGGTAGTTTTTGATAGATATGTAGTTATTACCATTTTTATTCATGATTTTGATACATGTTTTTTTCCTTCTTAAAGAAGTCCCTCCAACATTTTCTGTAATATTAGCTTGCCAATGATAAATTCCTTTAGCTTATTTTTGTCTGGGAAGCTCTTTATCTATCCTTCAACTCTAAAAATGATAGCTTTGGTAAATAAAGTAGTTTTGGTTGTAGATCCTAAGTTTTCATCACTTTGAACACTTTGTGACAAGCCCTTCTGTCCTGCATAGTTCCTTTTGAGAAATCAGCTGCCAGTCTTATGGGTGCTCCCTAGTAGGTAACTAACTGCTTTTCTCTTGCTACTTTTAAGATTGTCTCTTTGTCTTTAACCATTGGCATTTTCGTTATGATGTGTCTTGGTGTGGGCCTCTTTGGGTTCCTCTTTCTTGGTACTCTCTGAGCTTCCTGGGGTTGTATGTTTATTTCCTTCACCAGGTGATGAAAGTTTTCCATCATTGTTTCTTCAAATAGGTTTTCAAATTCTTGTTCTCCCTCTCCTCCTTCAGGGACCCCTATGACATGGATGTTTATACACTTAAATTATTATCATATTCTTGGCTTCTTTTTTTTTGCTGTTCTGATTGGGTGACCTTGACTTCCCCATCCTCTCTGTTGATTGTTCAATCTTCTTCTTCATCCACTCTGTTAATTCCCTCTAATGTACTCTTCATCTCAGATAATGTGTTTTTCATTTCTGACTGGTTCTCTTTTATAATTTCCATTTCCATTTTTATGGTTTTTTTTTATCTCAGTTAAAGTTCTCACTGAATTTATCTGCACTTCCCCTAAGTTCATTGAGCATCTTTCTAACCAGTGTTTTGAACACTGCATCTGTTAGATTGCTTGACTCCATTATTCCTGGTTCTCCATTCTGTTCTCTCATATAGTTTCTGCTTCTTTGTCTTCTCAGTTTTGCTGCCTTTCTGTGTCTGTTTCTATGTATTAAGCAAAGCTCTTAAATCTTCTGGTCTTATCAGCATGCCTTTGTGTAGTAGGTGTCCAGTGACACAGTGCTTTGAGGGGTTCAGCTGCAGGCCAGTTTTAGCCCCAGCCTGTGGTGTGCTTATAGTCACCTCAAGAAACCACACCAGAAACCAAGGTCAGCGCCACCGGCATGAGTCATGGAGTTTGCTCTGCAAGTTGCATAGGACTCGCCAAGGACACAATTGGATGTGGCTTGGGTGGGATCATGATTTGGAGGAGACAGAGTTTCAGGAAATGCCCTGGGCAGAACAACCTCTGTTATCCAGTTTGATTATGTTTCAGCTATGGCAGTGTTGAATCTGCACACTGGGAGGGGGCAGGGCTCAACAGAGGAACAATGGATACCACCAGTACTTCCGACCAAGAGAGAGCCTCACCTCTGACCCTCACTCTGACAACTCAGAGTCCCCCTGTAAGTCCCTGGTGCTCCCCAAGCAGCTAACTGCTGGTGCTAAGCAAATGAGTCTGTCCCCATGAAAATCCAGTCACAGACACAGCCTCATTAAGAGATGTCGGCAGCTGCCAGCTGCCACTGCCATAGCCTCTGTCCCACTCAGCCACTTGGGATCAGGCAGTCTCACATCTTTGCCCCATCCTACCTCCTCCCGTTGCAGGATAGTTCATCTCTCTCCTTAGTTGTAGGGCTTGTCTATCTAGACCCTGGGAGATTCTGCTTGCTGTTGGTTCCATGTTTCTGTCATAACTTTGGTGTGGTCATAAGAACAGATGAACAAAGCCTGTATCATCTATGCCATTTTTTAAAAAATTTGTCTTATGAGTTTTTTAAAATGTATAGTCATGTAACCACTGCCACAATCAAGATATAGAACTGTTCCATCATCTTTAAAAAATTCTTTCATGCTATCCCTTTAATCAAACCCACCCCTCATCCCCAGCCTGTGGTGACCACTAATCTGTTCTCCAACTCTAGAGTTTTGCTTTTCTAGAATGTCATGTAAAAGCATACAGTATGTAGCATCTGGTTTCTTTGGTTCAGTATAATACATTTAAGATTCATCCCTATTGGTCTATGGCCATGCCACCCTGAACAAGCCTGATCCCATCTGATCTTGGAAGCTAAGCTGAGTCGGGCCTGGTTAGTACTTGGATGGGAGACCACCTAGGAAGACCAGGTGCTGTAGGTGTAAAAAATAAAAAGTAAAAAATAAGGGATTGTAAATTGACAAGGTCCTTGTAATCTGTGAGGTCAACCAAGTGTTGCCTCACCTAAAAAAATTCATCCCTGTTGTGTTTATCAATAGTTCATTATCTTTTATTGCTGAGTAGTATTCCACCATACTGATGTACCATAGTTTGTTAACCCATTAACCCATTTAAGGACGTCTGGGTTGTCTCCCCTTATTAACAATTATAATAATGCTGGTATAAACATACATTTTTTGATCATATGAACAAAAATGTTCAGTTTTCTTGAGCATGTAATGAGGAGTAGGATTTCTGGGTCATACAATAAATGTGCATTTAGCTTTATAAGAAACTGCCAAACTGTTTTTCAAAATGGCTGTATCATTTTGTTTCCACCAGCAATATCAGATTTTAAATTATTTTTAAATTTATTTTTTTAACCATTCTAATATGTGTGGTTTTCATTTGCCTTTCCCTAATGACTAATGATGTTGAATGTGTTTTCATGTGCTTATTTTCCATCTAAATATCTTCTTTGGTGAGGTATTCATTAAAATCTTTGCCTATTTTTATTCAGGTTCTTTGTTTTCTTATTGTTGAGAATGGAAAATTCTTTGTATAGTCTGTTTACAAGTCCTTTGTCAGATATGTGATTTGGAAATATATTTTCCAAGTTGGTAGCTTATCTTTTTATTCTCTTAAAAGTATTTCTGGCAAAGCAAAAGTTTTAAATTTTGATAAAGCTTAGTTTATCATTATTTTTTTCTTTTACAGATCATGAGTTTGATTTCATATCCAAGAACTCATTGCCTAATTCAAGGTCACAAAGATATTCTCCTTTATCTTCTTTTAAAAGTTTTACATTCAGGTCTATGAACCATTTTGAGTTAATTTTTGTATAAGGCTTGAGGTATAGTCAAGGTTTATTTTTTTTGTTTTGTTTTGTTTTTTGCATATTGGATGGACAATTGTCCCAGCACCATTTGTTGAAGTTCTGTTCTCTTCTGGATTTGTACTTTTTTAACTCTTTTTTTCTCTCAGTTTTCAGATTGAATAATTTTTAACTGTCTATTTTCAAGTTCACTCACTTTTTTCTTTAGCATTTCCATTTTGCTATGATTTTTTAAAAAATTAAGATATCCTTAAATCTTAATTTTTTTGGAGTTTATATTTTTCTCTTGAAAGTTTCTAATTTTCCATTCAAGAATGTTCACCCTTACTTCACTGAACATGATTATAACTGCTTTAAAGTCTTTGCTAATGCTAACATTTAGAACACTGTGGTGTTAACATTCGTTTATTGTTCTTTCCCTTGAGAACTGGTCATATTTTCCGGTTCTTTGTATGTTGAACCAATTTAGATTGCACACTGGATATATTGACTATTATGGTATAAGACTGGGTCCTATTGAAATCTTCTTAATAATGGAATGTCAGTAGATTTTGTTATTATTTTAGTAGGAAATCAATATACTTAGGTTAAGACCACAGGTTTTGTCCCACTTTCTGTGGCAGTGGTTCAAATATCATTTCAAGATTCAATGCCATTGTTTGTATTCTCCCGGTATATGTGACACTCAGGAGTGTGTTTTGGACTTGGGAATGATTTATATTGTGGTTCAGTTCCCAGAGATTTTACTCTGCTTTTTTGGGGTTTGTGCTGCTCATGCATGACTTGAGGGTGGGTCCAGGACTTAGAGGGATTCCCTTTTCCAACTCTCTTCTCTTTGGAATTTTCTCCACATTCTCTAGCTCCTAAGGTCCCCTTTTCCCAATTTCTTTGGCCAGAAAAATGAATTCTTTTCAAGCTTTTATCCCACTTTTATCCCACCATTACACTGTCATATAGTTCCATGTCACTGAAGCAGCAAGAAAAAAAAATAATGAGGATTCCTCCCACATTCTTTACAGACAGGGATCCCTTTTCCCAGTCCCACTAGTCAGAAAGATAAGGTTCAGGTGCTTGCACTACCACTGACATTTCACCACAGCAGTGCAGATCTGCAGCTAGAGCTGGCCTCAGAGGAAAAAAAAAGAAGAAAAAAGAAGATTCCCACATATTCTGGCCCTCAGGGGTCTGTTGCCCCAGTGCCCTGGCCAGAAACAGTAGGATTTTTATTGGAACTTTGAATGCCCACCCTCACTTCAAAGTTCTGTAACTTAGGTCTCTAGGCCACCATCACATCTAGTCAGGGGGCAAAAGAGGGAAAAAGAAACAGGAATCTCACTGGTACTGGTCATTCTTCAAGTTTTGACTGCACACTCCCCTACCCCCAACATCATCTACTTGTTATTGTTTACTTACCAGAGTCCCCAGGTAGTTTGTGTATTCTGTTCAGGTTTTTTGGTTGTATCAGTGAGAGAGATAGACTAAATAAGCTTACTCTATCTTGGCTGGCCCTGGAAGTTCTTGGAATTTTATGCATGTATGTGTGCATGTATGATATTTATGATATTTCAACCAATTAGATTGGACAGTTGTGATATTGAAACAATTATTTTGATTAAATAAAATCACCAAAGGAGTAGGTTTAGATAGAAAAGAGAAGAGGTCCAAGAACTGAAATTTGGGCACTCCAACAATTAGAGGTCAGGGAAATGAGAAAGAATGAGAAGACCAGAGATAAGATGAAAAGTCAAAGATCAAGTGTCCCAGATGCCAAGAAGAGTATTCCAAGAAGGAGAGATAGTCCACTGGGTCAAATGCTGTCAATAAGTAATATGAAGACAGAGAATTTGCCTTTAGATTATTCTGATGGTTGTGGGAAGAATTGAGATGCTAGATAGGACAGCTCAGCAAGTGTCCACAAAGTAAAAAGCATTGTGAAGTTCCTAAGTGTCCCTCATCCCTCCTTTTGCCCATTTTGTTTCTTCACTTCATGTTCTCTCCTCTGCTTACCCACATTGGAAATCAACTTGAATCTCATCTGTTATCTGAAAACTTTCCTGAATATAGTACTCTAAATATCAGAGACTTCCCACCCCTTCTCGGGTCCCCTGACTCATGTGGCCTGTGTTGCAGAGCTACAGAAGGCAATGTGACATGGCGACATTCACCTAAACTCCAGAGTAAGACTTCCTGAACTTGAATTCCAGCTTTAGCACTTACTAGCTGGGTGAACTGAGGGAAGCTACTTTACCTCACTGAGCCCCCATTTCTTCATCTTGAAAATCAAGATAAACACAACTACCACATCTGCATTTTTGTGAGGAATAAATTAGATCATATAAAAAAAAACCTTTGGGTTCTGCAGATAGTGGTTCTTTCTACTTTTTTCTCCTGAACAACTTAGCATTGTTTCATATGCTAGTCTTATCTTACAATGACCTTTTAAGCTTCTTGAAGGAAGGAGGTTATGCCTCAGTGTGCAGTTTCTATTCACTAATGCATTGAGCATATTAATGGGGTCCATAATCTCTTGCTTGGCATCAGAAGTATCTTCCAACCCAGAGTATGAATTATAGCATGTCATAATGAAACACACAGCTGTAGTGTCTGGTTTGCAGGTGGCAAGCCATGAGGCATACTTGGCCTGTTTGGGCTATCTCACAGAGAATGCCTGAAATGGAATATATCCCTATCTAGATATGCATCTTTCATCCAAGGAAAGCTTGACTCTTGTGTTTATGATGACAGTTATGAACTATGAAATTTGAGATAGCAAGGAAACAGAAGACATAAAGTAGGCATAGTAATAGAGAATTAACTAATTGCAGCAAAGCAAGCAGGTTTGAAAGGGATGACAAAATGTGGTGGCTAAGGCATTATTATAATTGAACACAAGTTCGTATGCCTGACACACAGTAAGACTAATCACTAGAGCATCGAGTATGCAACCAGGAAAGAGTTTATTTTGAGAGGCAGCCAAACAAGGAGATGGGGAGAAAACCCAAATCTGCCTCCCCAATCCAAGGTTCTGGGCGAATTTTTAAGGAGTTAAGGGGAACAGGTATGTAAAAACATTGGCAGGGCAAGTTTTAATTGGAGGAGCTTGGAACTTGTCTATTTATGGTTAGGGTCTTCAGCACCAGATCTTCCTAGACAATAGACCCTTTGCTAAAGGGTTGTGGTAGTCAAGTTTTAGTTATGTCCTGGTGAGATGTCATTTGTAAAATTCTTAATCCTTTAGTAGGAAATTAAATGGGACATCTCTTGCAGAGTTAATCTTTTTAATAAACCTAGTTAAGTTTTCTTCCCTCCTTCCTATGGAAAAAGGCCCTCTCCCTCAAATCCTGATCATTGCCCTGGCAACTCAGATCCTCTGTCTATTGATAAAGGTCATGGGCCCATTGTTAAGCAGACATTGTGTTAAGTCAGCAGGGCCCTTAGAGTCTGAGGGGGAGGGCACTTTAGGCCAAAGGTCTTTTTTACTCTTTAAGAAATATATTAACCAAGGCTGTTTCCCTTTATTCACTTAATAGGCAAATTAATAATATAAATTAATAGATATATAATTTAAATAATGAGTTCGTTTCTTCTTTTCCTTGTCTAAGGACTGAGGTAGCACTTCAGCAGGAAACCCAAGACCTCACCCTGACTGAGGCAGAAAGGGAAAGAGCTCCATGAAACCCCTGTAGGCAGGGACTATGGCCATTCTCAGCAAGAAGCAGATTCAGAAGAAGAGACCTCCCATCCCTCAACATCCATACTAATAAGGGGGTTCATGACTCTTAGAAAAAAGTTAGGGAGGAAAGTTAGTTAGGGGGTTTCAGGTCTGCCTGCAAAGACACTGAGGTCATCTTATCCTAGAAGGGGCCCGCCCTAATCCTCCCACAATTAAGCAAGCCAGAAGGCATTTTTTAAACATACGCAAAGAAACCAGTAGGCAGAGAATTAGGTGCCAGTTTTGAGCCAGTCACTCACACCTGAACAATGAAGACCCCAACGACCTTCAACTCACTTGAGCCTCATTATACCATTATTATAATATGATGCATATGCCCAAAGTTCATTAATATCATTATAACAGACTGAATTCTGGGAACAAACATGCGCAGAAAGCCAAATGATGAATCACTGAGTCCTGTCAATCTTAGTTGTCAATCAAGGAAGCCCACCCCTCTAAGAAAAGTAACCACCTACAGCAGAAAGGGATAAAAACCCCCTGAAGGCTTTGTTCCTAGGCCTTTTGAGCCACTCTTCTCTTGCTCAGGCCCTCTTCCACGTCTGGAAGTGTACTTTCCTTTCTAATAAAACTTTTCTACTGTATTTCAGTGTCTTGTTCTTTGTTCGAGATATCAAGAACTTGGACAATGAGCTGGGATAGGATCCCCACTCTCCAGTAACACTGGTCCTTTTGTTCCATGGAAGGGGGCTTGAGATTGAGTCCAGGTGTAGCAGGAGATCAAAGTTCTCTCTTCTGTGAATGCTTCCACTGCATGACTTGTGATTTTGGTCTGTTTTCTCTGAAAATCAACTCAGTATCTTGTTAGAAACAGGATAGGAGCATTCTAAGCTGGTTTTGTGGTTACATTATGAGGTGCTGAAAAGAGCACTGGTAAACAATCAGATGAACTAGTTCTGATCTTAGTTTTGCTCGCCACCACTTGGGTGGCTTTGAGTCAATAAACCACCTCCAACTCCTCAACATACACACATTGATCACTTCTCCTCTGAAATAAGGAAACAGGGGCCTACATGCATTATCTCTGAGCTGCCTTTCAATTTAAAGACCCATTCATTCAACACACATTCATTAAAGTCTCCTACGTGTTCAGTACTAGAAAAGACACTGGGAATGCAGAGAAGAAAACTACGAGATTGCAGTAGTTATTGTTCTGAGGGTAGGTCATGAATATACTGACTTTTGAAGGGGAGTAAAATTCACCACCCAAAAATATACCTCTTTGGCATAAAGATTATTTTGAGCTGGTTGTTTAAAAATAAAACAGTAGACTAGGGAAAAGCTCTGAAAATCAAGTAGAAGTTACCCTTTTGTAAGAGACATTTATATTTATAAGGGATATCTTCATTTGTAAGGGTGTCTCCCTCTCTGTACCAGGAATTGAAGGATGACTAAAATGTTTAGAAACTCTTATCAATGGAAAAGGCAACAACTTTACCCTTGTTTACTATGCTTTGCCTGATAATTTCCCATGCCTGGCTCTGCCCTCCTGCCAACATCTCTTTTTATTGGTGTGACATTGGTTAATAACATATAATTTTAAGGTGTACAGATTATAATTAAACATCTGTGTACTCTATTTTGTTCCCCCACCGGAAGTCTAGTTTCTTTTCATTACCATATATTTGGCCCCCTTTACCCACTTCATCCTCTCCCTACCCTCTTTCCCCTCTGGTAACAAACCACTATTCTGTTATCTGTAATTATCATTTTGTTTTTATGTGTTTTGTTAATTTGTTTCTTACTTTTGCAACATTATTTACAATAGCCAAGACATGAAAACAACCTAACTGCCCACTGAGGGATGATTGAATAAAGAAGAAGTGAGACAAATATATATCCATATACACAATGGAATACTACTCAGCAATATAAAAGATGAAATATTACCATTTGTGACATTGATAGATCTTGAAAGTATTATGCTAAGTAAAAAAAAAATCAGATGGAAAAGGACAAAATCATGACTTCAATCATATGTAGAATATAAAACGTCTTTTATCTTTAGCTAGAAATTGTATTTAAGGTGGTAGCTTGGGCCATTTGGAGAGTTAGTTTTCCTGGGTCTTCCCCATGTATACAAGAGATATATATGTTATTAAACTTATGTTTATTTTTCTCCTTTTAATGTCTTTTATTAAAGGGTGAGGGGTCTTAGCCAAAAACAGAGAAGGTGTTAAGAGTAGAAAATATTCAGGTGAGCCAACTTCTGCTTCTGTAATCTGCTTGCTTGTTTGATGGTAACCAGAGTGGTAATCTGCTAAGGGCCAACTTCTGCTTCTGTAATCTGCTTGCTTGTTCTAGGCTTTATAAGCTGCCTCTTTTGGGAGCTGGGGACTGATCTCCTCTAACCCTGCGTGGTAGAGAGTCAGTCACCGGGCGGCTAATAAAGGCTCACAATTCATCTCAATTGGCTCCGTGGGTCTTAGATTCGATTGAATCACAACAAAGGGTAGAGAGAATTTTTTTTCTGTTCTTATGAAGCCATATATGATATTTTCTCAATTAATATAAGGAAGCCAACAATTAATCAAGATTGTTTCCTATTTAAACCATTGTTCTTATAATAACCAACTTCCTGCATGACTAATGCAAAACTGCAATGAATTTGATTCCTTCTGACCTATTCTTCCCTCACTTAGAGAAAACCACACTCCATGTTGAATTACCCCTAGAACACACCATCCTGTGTTTCTTGGGATTGTAAATGGTGACTTGTTAGCTTACTTATACCCTGATCCCATTTTCTGAAAGCTGTTCATGGTTGTCCTATTAAGAGATAGATTCCTTCATGGAGACATTAACCTTTTTGGGGGGTAAATTAATTTATAGTAAACTAATTATATGCTTTGTTTCTGTACTGCATCTGCCTCATCTCTGGATTGAATAGAGCTTGGGTACATTGACAATTACTGTGATTTATCATGTGCTAATTACCTGGTCAATTGCTCCCTTACTGAAATTAAGTGAGAAAAATCAAACTAACCTTCCATTTAATGGAAAGTATTTCAAATGGTAGTTTCCTTCATGCTCAGTGATTCTGGGTAGCTCAGATGATCATCTGATGTGGCGTGATACCCACAGCTGCCTAAACAGCATAATGCTGTTCTCTAAGGGCCCATCCACCTCCAAGTACTTCTCTTTGGCTGTGTGTGTATGCACACACAGGGAGCCTAGGGCTGCTGGAATAAATCAAAATCTATAACACCAGATGCACATCCCTCCCTCTACATTAATTTGTTGTGGGGTTTTATTATTATTATTCACACAAAAAGAAGCTACATTTATTTTCCTAGGCAAGGAAAAGCAGGACCGGACATTTAAGTCTCCAGAACAAAAGTACTAAGGAAGAATGAAGCCACACTGTGGGGTAGGGATGGGGGATGGAGGCTTTGAAATCAGCAGCTAACCTAGGTAAGGCTTGCCTAGAGATTGATTCAGTTCATAGGAAAACAGCACATATCTTCACTCCTCAACCATACCACCTTGCTTTTCCTAGTCCATAAGGCCATTGCAAGTCTAAGGCTTAGCATTGTTTTTTCAATTTCAAAGTGACTACATTTCCAACTAGAAATCTATAGTGGTATAAAGTTTGTCTTTTATCTCAAGCCTGCCCCAGTGAGTTGCTAAGCTCCCTCACACTTCTCTCAGCAAGTTTGTATGACTGTATGAAACGGAAAAATATTTCCTTTTTCTAATCCCTATTTTTCCTAAAGCTCCTTAGATTTTACTTTGTTGTACTGGGAATTAGAAAGATTTTGAGGCTTTCTTATATTTCTGAAAGGAAAACTTTTGGGTATGCTGATAATGGCTAACCAGACTGCAAATATGTTAACTTTCCTTCTCATTAGCACATATTCTCAGTTGTGAGTTTAGATTTCCCAAGAAGGAAGAGCCAAGTGTCAGCATAGAGCATTCATGCAGATTGGCTTAAGATGAGCTTACACAGCTCCTTGATACCTATACCAGAACTCTTCTGGGTACAGCAACACAGGAACATGCTTACAGAGGAAAGCAGAACATTTTTAAAGTGACTGGGTTTATTTATTATAAATTAATATGCCTCTGTAGGGACTAGTTTTGTGACAAGTTGTATCATTTGTAGGACTAGTTGGGAGTCCATACACCACAGCTGTTCATTTTCTCAGGTGCTGCATACTCCCCATGAGATACTTTTCATCTACCATTAGCCTCATCCCTAATGGTGTATATTAATTTATAACTTAGGGGAATTGAAAAATGCACTATGTTTCACAGAAGCAAGGAGCTCTCAAAACCCTTTTAAAGTCATAATAAATTAAACTGCAAAGAATGACAGTATTTATCTTACATCATTTTTATAGTTATTGCTGCTGTTTTTCTTATGCTGCCTTAATTAAGAAATGTCTTTGGAGGATTCATTTCTCTTGGGGAAGAAGCATAATTTTAATAAATAGCTTTATTTTATTTCTGTTGATAAGAATACATGCTGCAGATTGACCAGATGGTAGAGAGAGGTGGGAAACTCTGGCCGAGAGTCTCATTCCATTTCTACCACATACTAGCCAGGTGACTTGGGTGTTACTTTCTGGAAAATAAAAAGTTGGACTAGTCAATCTCTAGGGCCCTTTCCCTGGTTCTTTGGCCACCCCCAGGGTGATAACTAAGCAATCAAAATCACTTCCAGATTTGTGCACATCAATCATGAAACTCACTGAAATAGTTAAAATCTATGTTGGTTTTTAACCACTGAACCGAGTAGTCCATTCAGTATCCAGACTGATTATTCCACAGCTGATTGTTATGACAACCAGAAGTATTGCTGCAAAAGACAAGGATTCAGTAGGGAGAAATGGACACAACCAGAAGCCCCTCTGCTATGGGAGCTTTAAAGGGGCTGAGTTGGCCCTGTGGATTTGTTCTCTCTAGCCCTGGGCCAATACTGGCCCCATTAGTCTTTCTCTGTAGAACGAGGTTTTATGCTTACTCATTTTACAACAGTTTTGTATTTAATCTACAGAGCAACCCTGGTTGACTTGAAAAGTCTGTTGGTGTAGCCAAACATAGTATGCTCTTCAAGCTACTTATTTCTCTTTGTTTATAAAAACATCCATTGGCTTAGTAAATTCTTGTCCATGTACATTTTTATTTTCATTAATTTTATGCAACATAGCTTAAGCAATAATTCAATCTGTCTGGTTAAGAAGGGCATAGAATGCCCTTTTAAGGTTTTGCAATCACAAAAGATAACCCCTCTTTAGTACCTCTTAAAAAGGCATACTTTTTTCCAGGTCGAAGAAAAATTACACAGCAATTATTCCAGCCAAGCTCTCCTTCAACAGGCCCCACTCCACCAAGCAGGATGTTGGCCCTGTCACCACTTACAGTAAATCACTAGATGGTGGAACCATCTTTGCCAGTCAGAAATATTTCCTCACCACAGCAGTTCTGTTTGGTCATGGGTTTATGCAGTTCCTGGCACAGGGGCCTTTTCCTCCTCTGCCAGGTTTCTTTCAGACTTGCTACAGCCCAGTTTCAACTCTGGCTTGGAAGTCAACCCACAAAACTACCTTTCCAAATTGTTCCTTTGGCCCAGAGAATCTCATCCAATTTCCAGTGAAGGATTCAGTCAAAGGCCTTGTTGTTCTGGAAGCTGGTACCCCAGTGGGATGGGATGTTGTCAATATGTCTCCCTCATCTACATTAGCCCTGGGACTATTGGGGGACTTTGAGTTCCCACATCCCCATAAGTGGGCATTGAGTGTCTGGGGTGCCATTGGACAACATTACAGGGAATAATTATGGGGTTCTGAAACTCATGACTTACAAAGACCCTGGTCAAACTGACTGTGAAAATAAAAAAGATTTTCAAGCAACAGCAAATAATAATAATATGGGTTAGGTCTCAGACTACACAAACTAATTTGGGATTTTAGTCTACTTAGAAGATTTCCTATCCATCTTCCCAGAATCTATCCCTCTCCCTTATGCACATGCAGTGTTCCCTTTCTCAGGAAGTAATTTCTGTTAAAAAGCTTTTATTTCCCAGTTTATAAGGACTTCATTCTCAGATTTACAATACTTCTCAGGCTCCATACACATAAGCCATGGGATCTTGATTTCTGAAGTAGGAGTAGCTGCTGACGTTTTCTGAAGAAGACATCAGATTTGGCCAATGCCTCAATTTCTTTAGGGGAAGACATGGTACTGGAATGGAGAAAAGGATAATGCTCAAAATGCCATGTGGTAAATGGTGGCTGAACCTCATATGAACATCTCCATCCCTGCCCCTCTCATTACCACTCTCATTTGCTTGATAATGAGATGTGAGATATCAAGTCACAATATTTATTAAGCACACTCTGCATGTAGAAGACAGTTCAAACCAAAAAGGAGAAGAATAAAATCAAAACTGATAGCTCAGTTCTTTATATTCTCTCACTAGGGCTCTCACTATAGCCTGATAACTCGTCTCCATGTTGCCAACTTCTTCAATCTCTAATCCAGTGGTTCTCAAATTTTAGAGACATCAGATTTACCTGCAGAGCTTATTAAAACACAGGTTTCCGGGCCACACCCTCAGACTGTCTGATGTAGTGGGTCTGGAGTGGAGGCAAGAATTTTAGTTATTAAAAAGTTTCTAGGTAATGCTTATGTTCATGGTCCAGGGACCAGGCTTTGAGAACCACTGCTCTAATTCATTCTCCTCTCTGTTTCTGGTATGATTCTCTAGCACAGGAGTCACCTATGGTGATCAAGTACTCATCACCCAATACCATAAAATACAGTCTCACCTCAACATGGCATTTAGGGCCTCCTCAACATCATTTCAACTGGTATGTGCAGACACAACCTCATATACCCCATGTTCTAGCTCTCAGATTGGGTTCCCTCAGAAGCAAATCCTGAGACAAAGATTTGTAGGGTAATGCCAAGAAGCAATAATACAAGTTAGTAAGTGAGATAGGGACAGAAAGGAAATCAATACAGGTTGAGTTAATGAGAAGATCACTGCTGTTGGCAACTGGGGCTGAGTATCACTGGGGGCTTCTGGAGGACTGCAGAGAATACACCTCAGAGTTATCCTGCCTGAGGATTAAGGGATCTGGGTATTATACACCAATTCCTGTCAGTCACTAGTTGAGGGCTACTTTTAGATCTGTTAACTGCCCATCATTTCAGTGTGCCCCTGTACAAGTCTAACTCACTCCAGAGGCCAGAGAAAGCCCTCATACAGAGCTTTAAGTACTTAAAGGAGGAAGCCATCATGTCAGAGTACATGAGAGTAGTCAGTGCTAAGGGTTCCTTGATGGAATACCATCAGCTTCTGCTCTACAAGCCCACCCGTGCTGTTAATGCCCAGCTCTTTCACACATTTGCTCTTCAGCATGGAAAGACCCAAACCTGCCTTCTTCTGCACTGGCTCTCTGGAAGACAGAGCTTTGGACTGGGCTGAGGTGATTCCTTGAGGTTTGGGTGGGCATCAGCCTGGGTGATCCTTGGCTCAACACACAGAAATTTGTGTGACAAGATGAAGTTAAGGATCCCAGAGGCAGGTGGTGAGTAGAAACAGCAACACCAAGAAAGGACCGGGCCACGAGCACTAGGGAAAGATGCTGGAGGGAGAAGTGGTGGCTTGGGGTACTGACAAAGTAGCTGAGGGAGTGTCTGCAGGCGCAATCGTTTGAAGTCATTATTTGGAACAAATTTAAAACCCACTTGCCCTCTTTAGGTCAGTGATGATTATGAAATATACTAGAATGTAAGAGAAAATAGTGAAATTAGATCATCCTATTGCCCAAATGGGAAGTCTTAAAGAGTGTAGGCTATAAACAAAAGGCCTGCACATCACTCATAAGTGTGGTCACTACAACTGTACCCTGGCACTTAGGTGAAGTGCTGCCCCTCCCAAGTACTGTTAAAAACCCCCTCCTTCTCAGTCAGTCTTTGCCTCAGGTACTGAGCCTCAGAAATGGTTAATTTCTTGAGAACTTGACAAATTGAGACTATTCTCTCCCTTGATTTTCAGACAGACTTTTTGTTCTGCTATTGGTGATATGAGAGCACAGATTTGTAGATAGCTTAAAGTGTTTTAGAGCAAAAAAATGTTTAACATTGGTATGGATGAGTGGCCAAGAAAGACAAGAATAATAAACAACAAATTCCCATTTAATATTATACAGTAACTTAATGTTCACTATGTAAAAATTCTTCTCTAAAAAAATAGAAATTTTTCTTAAGAAAATCATTTGACCATAACAGTCTTTTGTTCATAAAATATTAGTGAGTGGCTGGTTCATATCTTTTTTATCCCCTTATCCTTTTTAATCACAGTTGAAGTGATATATGCATGAACTTTGCAAGGCATAAGAAAATATAATTTACTTGACATGATTTGGGGAGAAAAAAACTGAAATATATTAAATGTCACTCAACAACATTATTTAGAAAGAATGAAATCAGAGACACTTAATTGCCCATGATGGCTATTTATATAATGCACCGCTAGAGTGAAGGTATGCTGGTTGCTCTTGAAATAGTTTAAATTTAACCCAGAAGGCAATCAGTGGGACCAGTAAAGACACATAATCTGGGAGGTGATGTTTTCTCTATTAAAGTTCAGCTATTGAGAGGGTAAGGAAACAAGCAAAGGCCCTTAGTTTAGAAACCTCAAGTAAGACTGAAGAGTCGGAAAACCTTGTCCCCTTTCTTACCTCATTCTCCTCTTTGATATCCTTCTCTCAGATGCCAATGTCCTAAGGATCACCCTCTCTCTAAGTGTCTCAAACTCAGCTGCTCAAAGACTCCTGATCCAGAACAATCCTTTCTTTCCTCCACATCAACCAAAACGTTATCTGTGCTATGTCTTAATCTTCAAAAGTTTGCTATGTGATTAATTAGCTATTGTTTATAATCTAATAAACAAATTCCCATAAAGAGTCAAGAAGTAATGGTGGTATGAGGATAAGCCATCAATTTCTCATTTCAATCTGGGTATCGCATAGGAAGGTCTTGTTTTTCTTAATGGAGCTTGTTAGTGTGAACACTAAAATTGAAGTGAATAAATACACATGAATAAAAACATAATGTTTTAAGGATTCTAGTAGTTCCCAAAGAAATGCGATAGGATGAATAGGTTCAGTTGCCAAATCATTTTGTTCATAGTGTTGAAATTAGAGGATCCTTTTTAGACAGAGAAGTGAGAAAGGTCTATATTCACCTTCTTCCAAATGTATAGGCTTGTGTGATTTTCTCAAAAATAAAAAGTCTAAGGGAGTTACCTTAGAATTTTCAGTTCTAATAAATTAAAAATAGATTTATATCTTTTCCTTGTAGAATGTGAGTTCTAATATCCATTGCACAAGTGATTATTTTAGTCAGTGCACCTGGAATTGTACTGGCCTCTTTAAGTCTTCAGGTAACTTTGTTTTTATTCACTTCCAGGCAATATGAATTCTCCTCAGAATAAAATACAGCCAAAACAGCCACACAAGAGACACTAACCGGATGGTGCTGATGGTATGGAAGGCTCAGTCCAGGTTCTCCAAAAAGGGTTTATACCCACTTTCAAGTGGCCTTCACAACAAAACAAACAAAGCAAACAATAACAACATATTCTTTTGCTCCCAAAGAAGATGTTGCAGCTAACATTGTCAAGTAGGATTAGTTTTGGGAAGGGAAGGAAAACTAAGTTAAACTGGGAGTACCTGAAATGTACCAGGCAGTATACTAAGGAACTTTCATAGATTTTTATTCCCTTTACATGTTGTAAACATTTGTAAAATGGGTATTGGAATTCTCTACTTCTCAAAGACAAACCTAAAAAAATTATTTGCCACCTAAATTAAGTGGTAGAACTAAAACTGGCTCCAAGACTCATGCTATTCCCTCTACATTAGTTGTTCTCAAGGTATGATTCTCAAAACTAGCAGCATCAGCATCACCTAAGAACTTGTTAGAAATGCACATTCTCAGGCCTTGCTCCAGATCTACTGCATGAGAAACACAATTTCAGAAGCTCAGAAATTTGTGTCTTAACAAGCCCTCTGGGTGATGCTGATTCTCCTTAAAGTTTCAGAACCCCTGTCCTGAATCACAAATTCACCATGATCATATCCAGGGATGTGTTAACCACAGCTTGTTCCCTACCAGGTGTATTTATTCATTACAAGCCCAGATACAAGCTCACTCCTCTGTAACCACCCTCTTCTTAGCCTGAATAGTTGCCATTGTCTATACAACCTTTTTGCCAATTTATCATATACTTCGACAACTCTTCCACTGGGACCTAAAAGTTAGACCTTTGCAATTATTTCATTTTTCACATTTGTTTTCCACTTAACAGTGCCTGACAACAGTGGCTTGAGTAAAGCAACGAGCTTCATAAATATTCATTTCCATGATGAATGGATATATCAGAAGCTCTAACAATTGCTTTGTATACCACAAGAATATTGGAATATTCTTTGGTCTAGAGAGCACCTATTAAATGAAATGCTGATAAATAAGAATACTTCCTCATCAAGGCCAGTGCTTCTTAAATTCTAATGTGCACACAAACCATCTGAGGATTTTGTTAAAAAGCAGATTTCATTCAAGAATCTAAATTCCTGTAAGCTCCCAGGTGATGTCCATGTTACTGATCCACAGACCACACTTTGAGTAGCCTGATTAGAGGGCTCATAATTTCAAAGGGTCTGACAACTGTAACACAGGAAGAATCGTTGAGGTGGGGACCTATGTGGCTGGCTTTGGATATCTGAAGGTAAGAAGTAGTACATTCACCAGTAGTACAGAAGCAGCTGGCCCAAGAAGAGTGAGGGGAAGCTACATTACATTAAGATTCCAATTTCAACTCAACAGAGAAGAACTTCTGAACAAGCAGAATCATCTACACAAGTAAATGGACTACTACAAAATGTCTGTGCACTTTGGAAATGCTGCTACAGATGAGGTACCACTGGGCAGAAGTATCACAGGATGGAATCTCAAATAGGACAAGTTGGATGAGATGGTCTCAGGGCCAGCCTAGCAAGATTTAATTAAGCAAAGTTCTTTCCTTCCTCACCTAAGAGCAGACACCACATCTCATTCTTATTAAAAATACTGTCAATGTTCTGAATATAGGTAAGACATATATTCTGAAGAAATACAAATTTATATTTATATGTAAAAAGTATGTCATACATATTTTTAAAGGAAAAGTGAAAATCAGTTAAATTCTATTATCCAGGGATAGAGAAGACAAAAATGTAAAGAAAAAGTGAAAACCAGTTAGTTAAATTCTATTACACAGAGATGATTACTGTGAACATTTTAGATTATTTACTTCAAGCCTCTTTCTAAGCATATATTTTTAAACACTTGAATTTTCTTGATACTGAATTTTGAGCTCTGATTTTTCCCGTAGTATTTATATCTTAAGTAATTCTTCATGTCATTAAGAATGCTTCACAATGCTTTTTTTTATTTTTTTAAATTTTAATTAGTTTCAAGTATATAGTACATTGGTTAGATAACTATATAGTTAGTAAAATGATCCCACCCAATTGCTCCTTCCCTCCCTGACCCTCCACCTAGCCAATGTATTAATGTTAATTGCATTCCCTATACCGTGCTCCCCATCCCCATAACCATCCATCGGCTACTAATTTGTACTTCTTTAACCCTTTACCCCATTCTCTCAGCCCCGCAAAAACCCCTCCCCTCTGTCCGTCACCAAATTGTCCACTATATTTGTGAGTCTGTTTTTGATTAGTTTGTTCTTTTTATTCCTTAAATTCCCCATATAAGTGAAATCATATAGTGTTTATCTTTCTATGTCTGACTTAAATACCTTCTAGGTTCATCAAAGCAATATCTTTTTCCATTCCCTTCCTTTTCATATGTAGAGCTCTTGTTTTCATATCCTATCAGCCACTCTATCTTTGCTTGGAGCACTTAATTCTTTTCCATTTAAAGTACTCATTGATAGGAATGTATTTGTTACCATTCTTTATTCCTGTTTTCGATTCATGTTTTTTCTTCTTAAAGAAGTCCCTCCAATATTTCCTGTAATTCTGGCTTGGTGGTGATAAATTTCTTTAGTTTATTTTTGTCTGTGAAGCTCTTTATCTGTCCTTCAACTATAAATGATAGCTTTGCTGGATAAATTATTCTTGGTTGTATATCCGGGGTCTTCATCCTATAGAATATTTTTTGCCAAGCCCTTCTGTCCTGCATAGTTTCTTTTGAGAAATCAGCTGCCAGTCATATGGGTGTTCCCTTATAAGTAATTATTTGTTTTTCTCTTGCTGCTTTTAATATTTTCTTTGTTTTTAACTTTTGGCATTTTAATTATGATGTGTCTTGGTGTGGGCCTCTTTGGATCCCTGATTTTTGGAATTCTCTGAGCTTCCTGGGGTTTTATGTCCATTTCCTTCACTAGGTTAGGGAAGTTTTCCATCATTATTTCTTCAAACAGCTGTTCAACATCTTAATTTTCTTCAGTTATGCCAATCAGACAAATATTTGAAGCCTTAATAGTGTCCCATATCGTCCTGAAATTATTTTTATAGCCTTGGCATCTTTTTTCTTGCCATTCTGATTGAGTGTCCTGATTGGCTTTCCTGTCCTCTAGATAGGGCATGTGATCTTCGTTATTCACTTTGTTTATTCCTTTGTTTATTCCATTTAATATACTTCTCATCTCAGATAATGTGTTCTCCATTTCAGACTGGTTCCCTTTTATAATTTCCATTTCCATTTTTATCTCTTTGTTAGAGTTCTCTACATTTCTCAAAAGTTCATTGAGCATCTTTATAACTAGTGTTTTGAACTCTGCATCTGTTAGATTACTTGACTCCATTATATTTGGATCTCTGTTCTGTTCTGTCATATGGTTTCCACTTTTTTGTCTTCCCATTTTGGCTGCCTTTCCATGTCTGTTTCCATGTACTAAGCAAAGCTTCTAAGTTTCCCAGTCTTATTAGTGTGGATTTGTGAAGTAGATGTTCAGTGACACAGTCCTGAGAAGGGTTCAGCTCCAAGTCAAATTTAGCCCAAGCCTCTATGCCTCTGGGACCACCTGTTAAGATTCAGCAAGCAATCCGCAGATGCTGTGCTTACAGTTGCCTCAAAAAGCCACACCAGAAACCAAGACCAACTGCCTCCACCAATGTGAGTCTCAGCAAGGAGCACCTGACCCGCTGAGGATACACCTGGATGTGGCTTAGGTGGGGCCCAAGTTGGGGTAGGTGGGGTTTCAGGGAATCCTCTGGGTGGAGCGACCTTTATTATCCAGTCTGATGGTGTCATAGCTATGGCAGCGCTGTGTCCAGTGCACTGGGAGGGGCGAGGGCTCAACAGGGAATATTAGAGTGCTCTAAGTTGTTCCATAGCTCACTGATGTCTCATTTATTTTCCCCCCAAAATGGGGATGATCTCATTTTGGATAATTCCAATTGCTATCCATAATTTCATTTCGGATAATTTCTATCGCTATGTCTTCAAATTCACTAATCTTTTCTTCTGCAAAATCTAATCTACCATTAACCTAATTTATTATATTTTTCATCTCTCCTCACACATTGTAGTTTTTAGCAATAGAAGTCTGAGTTGGGTCTTTTTTTTAAATCTTCCACATCTATCTTTAACTTTTTGATCATATGAAAAACAGTTATAATAGCTTTTTGTCATTATCTGCTAATTATAACATCTGTGTTAGTCTGGATCAGTTTCTATTGATTTCCTCATTGTGAACTGAAGTTTTTTTTTGTTTGTTTGGTTTTTTTTTTGCATGCCTGGAAACTTTTTATTGGATGTAAGACCTTGTAAATTTTTCATATTTGGGTGCTAAATATTTATGCTTTTTTACAAATATTCTTATGCTTTTTTTCTGGGACATAGCAAAATTACTTGGTAACAGCTTGACCCTTTTAGGCCTTGCTTTTAAAATTTGTTAGGGAGGATAAAAACCATGTTTAACCTAGAGTTAATTATTCCTCATTACTGAGGTAAGAACCTTCTGGGTACAATACTCCATGAATTATGAGACTTTGCAGTTAAGTTGAGACTTAGCACTATTACTAGTTTTGTATAAACATTAGGTACTATTCCCTCTAATCCTTACAGACGATTCTTTTCCTAATCTTAGGTAGTTTCTTCAAACACATGCATTGCTCAGTACTCAGCTGAATACTCAAGGGGCTTTCTGAAAATTTTCGATGTTCTATCTCTATAGAGTTCTCTCAAGTAATCTTCCCTGTAAACTCTAGATCCCCTGGTATTTCTGCAATCTCAGCTCCATCTTCTCTATTCAGGAAGCCCACTATATTCTACTTGGTTTTCCTCTTCCTGTGCCACAGGCCAGAAACTCTCTCAAGGTAGTAATCTGGGGCAATAGTTGGGTTCACCACATTTGTTTCCTGTCTCTCGTGGATCACTTTCCTTCACTGTCTGAAATCTAGTGTCTTGTAAAGTATTGTTTCATATATTTTGCCTGTTTTCAAGTTGTTTCAGGCAGGAAAGTAAACGTGGACCCTGTTACTACATCTTGGCCAGAAGCCAAACTTCTAACAGTATTACTCCAAATGAAAGCAGGATCTCAAAGAGATATCTGTACTCCCATGTTCACTGCAGCACTGTTCACAATAGCCAAGATATGGATAAAGCTTAAGTGTCTATCAATGAATCAATGGATAAAGATATACATATATACAATGGAATATTATTCAGCCATGAGAAAAAAAAGAAGGAAATCCTGCCACTTATGACAATATGAATGAAACTTGAAGGCACTATGCTAAGTGAAATAAGTCAAACAGAGAAAGACAAATACTGTATGATCTCACTTATATGTGGAATTTTAAAAAAACAGACTCATAGAAACAGAGAGTATAGCAGTGATTGCCAGGGGCTGGGGGTGAAGTAAATGGGGGAAATGCTGGTCAAAGAGTACAAACTGCCAGTTATAGATGAATATAAGTTCTGGGGATCTAATGTACAGTATGGTGATTATAGTTAACAATATTATATTTTATACTTGAAAGTTGAGATCTTAAATATTCTCACCATAAAAAAAAAATGGTTATGTGACATAACGGAGGTGCCAGCTAATGCTACAGAGGTAATCATTTTGCAATATATAAATGTATCAAATAAATTTACACAATGTCATATGTCGATTATATCTTGATAAAGCTGGCAAAAATTTTATGCCAATAATATTATTGCTGACTTGGGTGTCTTCATCTTTGGTGGTTCCTTCTCATCACTTCTTGGGAGTTCCTAGTGTTCTATAGCTTAATGCTACTCAAAATTGCACAGACATCAATTTAAAATACTGTTAAAAACTAGTAACAGATTATATTTTTAAATAACTCGCATAATTTTATGTGTATTGGACAAGCCCTCCATACCATTCCAAAATCTTCTTGGCCTCTCCTCTTATTCCAGCCACTTCTGGAGAGACCAGTTGCATTTAGATTTTGACTAACTTTGCACGGGTGCAATTGGACAGTGTCTCTCCTTGGCTGGTGACAAATACATTTCACTTCCTTCCCTGATGTTACTCTGATGCTATCAGTAGGAACCCCCTCTACATTCACACATAGACAACCAGAAAGTATGAGGGCATTTAACACACATTGGGCCATTTTTGACCAATGAGGAATGGAAGACAATAGAGAAATTATTTCCCCTAAATAAAAAATGAGGCTCATTTCTTAACACTTTACAGAAGATCCCAGTTGCATTGATCATCAGTCTTCTACAATAGTGGCCAACCTCTGTGCTTGGATTGCCTCTTTTCATCCTTCTGTGTTCCACTTCCTGGAATCACACTTCTAAATAAACCACCTGCACACAAGCCTTAATCTAAGGATCTGCTCTTGGGAGAAGACAGGCTAAGATAGTAGAGCATATATTTACATTTACATGTATATATAACATATAATAACCAGTTTTGGTGTAGTTATGCAATGATACTAGTGAAAACTAATGTGAAATCAGATAAGATTATCCATAGTATTTCTGAAGAACTGCTGCAAATAAATGAATTTTAAAAAATCATGTCAAGCATTTATTGAATGCTACTACATGTAAGTTATTGTGCTAAACACTGGAAAATAGCAAGAAGTATGATGCATATGGAACCAAAGAGAAAAATGTTTAGCAGGATGCTTATTTTTAAAATACGAAATTAGAATACTATCAACTAAAAATTATATAACTATGTAACACTACTAAAAAAACTATGTGCTCTACTTTTGTCTTGAAATAACAAAAAAATAAAATAGACAAAACGTGAAACTATAATTTTTAAGACACTAAATATCAACCAACAAAGGGTAGTGATCTTTAAGAGAAAGGAAACAAATGAAGTGAACCCTAGCTTATGGCCTGGAGAGAATTTCAGAAGTACAGGGAGAAAGATCTCAGGCATAGCCTAGTAGCCTCCCTGAGTTGAGCTTGGATTTCAGAGAGATCAAGGAGACTAGAGTTCTCAAGGCAAAGTGTTGGAAAGGAGAAATACACAAAGGTAGAACTCTAAAGGTCTGTAGAAGGTCCCACTTGAGTCTTCCACTGAATAGTGATCAGCATATGCATGTGAGGGAAACACTTGAGACTAAGGAAAAATTTAGCCAAAAGAATTATAGGAAAAATCTTCAAAGTTCACACAAGGCCAAGAATAGTTTCTTATGTTAATTTTCAACTGCTATATAACAAATTACCACATACTTAGTTGCTTAAAATAATACCCAATTACTAGTCGACAGTTCTTTAAGTCAGAAGTCTGAATGTGGCTTACCTGGGTCCTCTGCTCAGGGTCTCACAGGATTACACCAGAGGGTTGGATTGTCTGGGTTCCCTTCTGGTGGCTGTGTAGCAGAATACAATTCCAAGCTCATTTTTTGCCAGAATTTAGATCCTTGTGGTTGTTAGGGCTGAAGCACCATTTTATTCCTCTGGCTGTTAGCAGGGGCTGCTCTCATCCCAGACGCTAATCTCAGGTTATGGTCTTGTGGCCCCCTCCATCTTCAAAACCAGCAAGGGAAAATCTTCCTCATTTTGAATCTCTCCATGCACTAAATTTCTTTTGTCAGGAAGAACCTAGTCCTTATTTAAAGGCTCATCTGATTAGGTCAGACATCCAAAGTAATCAGCTTTTCTTAATATCAACTGTGCAGTATAACAAATTAATCATGGTAGTAGTTATCCCATCATATTCACATTTCATAGCCACACTCAACGGGGGGAATTATATAAAGTATGATTCATTGGGGGTCATATTCTGCCACCACATTCTTATTTCTACCAGCAGAGTAGAAAAAATTATTAATGAGTTGGAATTATGTAGAGGACTCAGAAGGGTTTTGCCTCAGTATTGTGGGAAAATTAGGCCTACAGGCTGCTCTTGTTTTGCCTGACAAAGATTAAAAATATGATCTGAAAGGCTAAAATTGTTTCATGTACCTTAGTCATACCCTAGAACAAAGCTCAAGACTGTTTGTAAGAACATAAATATATTTAGTACCCACAAGATGAATGCTGAAATGTCTGGCATCGAATAAAACGTTAGCAAGCAGGAAACTATTATGTATAATGGGGAGAGAAATCAATCAATCTAAACTGACATAGAAATTTCATAGATGATAGAATTAGTAGACGAGGACATAAAAAAACATTATTATCATTGTATTCCTTAAGTACAAGAAGTTAGAGGGAAAATTTAACGTGTTAAGTAGAGACATGGAAGATATAAAAAGACCTAGATCTAACATATCTGATATATGAGGTAAGAAATGTAACGAATAGGATTAATGATAGATTAGATGTTGTAGAAGAAATTATTAATGAACATGAAGACTTTTCAAAAGGCAGTATCCAAAATTAACCCGAAGAGGAAAAAGGTGAAAAAAAGATTAACATAGCATCAGTGAGCTGTGGGACAATTCTAAAAAAGAGAGTCGCCAATGGAGAAAAGAGAGAGAGATGGGAACCAAAAAAACTTGAGAACAAAACACAGCCAAAAATTTCTCAAATTTTATGGAAACTATATGTCTACAGAGCTGAAAAGCTCAACAAACCCTAAGCACAATAAATGAACTTTAAGGCTCATCATGAAAATATTTCTTAAAACCAGTGATAAATAGAAAATGTTGAATTACACATAGAAAAAAGAAACATTATGTACAAAGGAACAAAAATAAAGTTGACAGACGCCTTATATGAAACAATGTAAACCAAAAGTGAGGAGAGTAATGTATTTAAAGTATATAGAGAAAAAACTTTCAACTTAGGCATTTATACCCTACGAAAATGTCTTTGCTTTGAAAAATGAAGGCAAAATAAAGACATTTTGTTGCATTAAAAAACAGCAAAATGATTAATCACTAGCTGACCTACACTATAAGAAGTGAAGTACCAATACACAGTATAACATAGATCAACCTCAAAAACATTATGCTAAATGAAAGAAGGCAGACACAAAAGGTTATATATTGTATAATTCCATTTATATGAATTATTTAGAATAGGTACAATCATAGAAACAGAAAGGAAACTGGTGGTTGCCAGGGGCAATGTCAGGGGGTAATTGAGAGTGATTGCTTAATGAGTACAGTGTTTTGTTTTGGATTGATGTAATGTTTTGGAACAATATACAGGTGGTGGTTAACAACATTGTGAATGTACTAAGTGTCACTGAATTTTAAACTTAAAAATGGTTAATTTCATGTTATATGAATTTTTATCTTAATAAAAATATGAATGTATTAATAAAATTAACAATTTTTTAATAATTGTATGATCTCAATAGACACAGTGAAAGCAGTTAACATCTCATATCCATTCCTGATAAAATCTTTTGGCAAAGTAGGAACAGAAGGGAATGCCCTTTGCCTGATAGTGTCTACCAAAACCCTACAGCTAACATCATATTTAATCATGAAAAATGGAATGCTTTCCTCCTACGTTCAGCAACAAGAAAGGGATGTCCACTCTCACCACTTTTATTCAACATTGTACTGGAAGTTGTAGCCAACGAAGTAAGACAAGAAAAGAAAAGACATCAAGACTTGAAACAAAGAAGTAAAACTTTATTTGTTCATATACTAATATCATCTATATGGAAAATCTGATAATCTGTGTAGATTATGTATATAAAAATCTGATGGTATCCACAAAAAACCCACAAGACTAATAAATGAGTTTATTAAGTTTGAAGGATACAAGATCAATGTATAAAAATCAGTAGTATTTCTATCTTCTAGCGACAATCAGAAACTAAAATTTAAAAAAATACCATTTACATTAGCATTGACAAGTATGAAATACTTAGGGAAAAATCTGTCAAATATATACAATACCTGTACACTAAAAAATATAAAGTTTTGCTGATATAAATAAAAGAAGCCTTAAATTAAATGGAATGATACACTGTGTTCCTGAGTCAGAAGATTAAATATTATTAAGATGCCAATTCTTCTCAAACTAATTTGTAGATTCAGCACAATCCCCCCCCCAAAAAAAACCCAATAAGATTTTAGAAATGATAAGTTTATTCTAAAATTCATATGAAAATGCAAAAGATCTAGAACAGCCAAAGCTACTATGCAAAAAAGTGAAATTAGAAAATTAACACTACTGACTCCAAGACTTATTATAAAGCTACAGTAATCAAGATAGTGTGTTATTGGTGTAGAGATAGACATATAAATCAATGGAATAGAATAGAAAGTTCAGAAATAGATCACTCATATATCAACACTAACTTTCAGCAAAAATGCAAAGGCAATTCAATGGAGAAATGATAGTCTTTTCAATCAATGGTACTATAACAACTGCATAACCACATGCAAAAAAAAATCTTGCATCTATGCCTCACACTATATCTAAAAATTAACTTAAAATGAAAAATTGACATTAATGAAAAACCTAAAATTATAAAAGTTCTAGAAGAAAACCTTTATGACCTTGGTTTGTTAGATATAACACCAACAGCACAATCCATAAAAGTAAATTGATAAAATAGACAATCAGAATTTAAAACTTTTGCCCTCCAAAAGACCCTGCTAAGAGAATAAAAATACCACCACAGTTGGGGAGAAAATATTTAGAAATCATATATCAGAAAAAGTACTTGTATCTAGAACATACAAAAACTTTCAAACTCGATAATAGGAAAATAAACCATAACGTGATACTACTACACATCTATTAAAATGGCTAAAGTTAAAAAGATTGATATACCAAGTTTTGGCAAAAATGTGTAGTAACTTAGACTTCATACAATACTGGAAAGGAAGTAAAATAGTACAACTGCTTTGGAATATACCTCAGCAATTACTTAAAATGTTAAACATATATCAATCATAAGATACAGCCCTTCTACTCCTAGGCATTTATCTAAGAAAAATGAAAGCATATATCCATATAAAAACTTATACCAGCTTTATTTGTAATCAGTAACAACTGGAAAAAATCCAAATGTCCATTAATATGTGATTAATTATTAAACTGTAGTATAGGTATATAATGGAACACTATTCAGCAATAAAATGGAATGCAATATTGGTACATGCAATAACATGGATGAAAAAAGTGTTTGGTATATATAATTCAACTTTTTAAAATTCTAGAGAATGTTAACTTTTCTATAGTGACAGAAAGTAGCTCAGTGGTTGCCTGGGTTTGGGGGACGGTGAAAGACAGCAGAATATGCCACTATAAAATATGCCTATTTGGCATAAGGATTATTTTGAACTGATTATTTTTGATGCAGGATGGGGCGAATCCCCCCACCCCAAGTGTGCACTTAAACCTTATATCTACCAAGAGAGGGCTCTTGGCTCCCCACAAAAAAGAATTCAAGAGCAAGCCAAAGTTAAAGACGAAGGAAAGTGCAACCACACACAAATTTCATTTATTTAATATAGTTTTTCCTCTGATTCAAACTGGTTTTGCCCAGATAATGGCATTGTTACTCTTGCTTTTTTCCCCCCTTATCCTCTGCATGCCTGCTTCTTTAATCATTAAGCCCCAGGACGTAAGATTAAAGAAGTCACAGGTCTATAATCATGAGGACAATAGGTTTCAGTTGGACTTTAGACTAAAGATAACATTTTGGCCTTAGATGTGTTTCAGCCCCAGACCCATCAAGGCTGAACAACACCCCCCGCCATGGGACCAGACAGGATGGCACCATGGCTGATCTCAGAAATGGACACAATGATCAACCACCTCATCCCCCTCCAATAGTCCAATCAGTAGCACTCACAATTCCATCTCCCTTAGTTTTCATGACTACTGATTTTTCCCTATAGAATCTGTACTCCCAAGAAACCCAGGGATCCAGACCTTTGAGTGATAGCCCACCTGTGTCTCTGGGACTTGCAGTTCTAATAAACGTAACTTTCTTTGCTGCAAAACCTGCATGTATCTTTCCTTTGGCTTAGACGTGCACAGGAAGATGGATGCCTTTTATTGCCAGGATAACAAAAGTTAATTAGAGAAGAAATAATACTCCCTAGAGCATGGTCTCCTTTCAGAGTCAGAGAATGAGACCCTGAGTGTTTGAGGGATTGGGTTTATATCCATTTCTCAGTTTCTATAAAAATTTACTTATTTATAAGGAAATCTCCATTTGTAAAGGTGTCTCCCTCTCTGTACTAAGAAGAGAAGAATAACTAAATCACAAGAAACTCTTATCAGCAGAGAAGACACTGAGAAATCTACATAAAATCCTTATCCTATTTACTGTGCTTTTCCTGGTCACTTTCCATTACTGCTCCCCAAGCATACACTTTTCTTTCCTTTGTCGTTAGCTAAAGACAGTATTTAAGGTGATGCTTTAGGTCACCTTTTAGAGTTACTTACTTTTCCTGGATATCTCCCATGCATACATAAGTTATACATGTTAATAAACTTGTTTCTTTTTCTTGTTAATCTGTCTTTTATTACAGGAGGTCTCAGTCAAGAACTCAGAAGGGTAGAGGGAAAATTATTTTTTCTCCTCTACAATGGGTATGTGAAGAAGAGGGGATTTCAAACGAACATGAGAAAATTTTAGAGAGAAGTTCATTATTTTGATTGGGTTGATATTTTTTTCAGAAAGGAAAAATTTTTTCTGTACTTTTCTAGGTTCTTCTGGCTGGTCTAAGAATCAAATTGACATAAGTTAGATTAACAAGATAAAAATAAACAAAAGTTTAATAGCATGTATACCTCCAGTACACATGGAAAAGACCCAGGAAAACTGAGTCACTTTATGAAATGGTGCAAGCCATCACTTGAAATATCATCTTTTAGCTAAAGATGAAAGATGTTGGGGATGGGAAGTCAGTTATGAGAGGCTACCAGGAAAAGCCCAGTAATCAAGGGTAACATTGTTATGCAGATTGAAATCATTGCTTTCTTTATTCATTGGTTTGAATTTCTAGAAATTGAATCATCCTTCTCTTCCTGGTACAGAGAGGCAGACACCCTTACAAATGGAGATTCCCTTTATAAATGTAAATGTCTCTTACAGAAGAGGAACTTCTACTCTGTTTTCAGAGCTTCTTTCATGTCTGCTTTTTTTAAAAAAATAACCACCTTAAAATAAACAATATGCCGAAAAGGCATATTTTGGGGCTGAAAATTCTGCTCACCGAGAGTCCCACTGTTAGATAGTTAAGAAGGCATGAGCAACAGGAGCAAAGGCCCAGCTCTGTAATCATAGAAACCACCCTTGAAGACCTTCCTTAAGGACTTCCCAGAAACATCTCCCTTTTATGGTTACAAATTATCCCAAATCCTAAGGTACAAAGGCCATAAAAGCTGCTGGCTACATCAGCCACAAGTGCATGCACAGAAAGTACTGCCCCAACCTGCCCATAACCTCAGCTTCATTATACTATCATTATAATAGCGTGCTTATACCCAGAAGTTCATGTATCTAATTATAACAGACTGAATTATGGATAAGCACATGCACAGTAGGCAAAGGGTTATATAGCAGCCAACTGTCAGTCAAGGTGATCTCACATGCGGATCATCTAGGATCTCTCATCATGGCCCAAATACAAACAGACCTTCTCATTTTTGCACAGTTACAGCTCTCTTCACTGAAAACCCGCTCCTCCCTTGAAGGATACTCTGTCTTATCTTTTAGCTTTTCACCTCCCAAATTCCACAGGGCTGCAGCTTTCCTTAGCGTGGCCCATCTCCTAAAAGTGTAATTTCAATAAATCTTACTTTTTATAAATCTCGTTGACCTGTAATTCCTTACTGCATCAGAAGGGAAGAACTGAGGACCTCCGCCATGCCACTGGGGCAACACCAGATTTCACATCACTCCAGCAGTAGCACTATCTTTGAAAATCCCAAAGAAGTTTCATAGTCTAGAGGCTAAGTTGGTAGTCTGTTCCATCTCACTGAAACAGTCTCTCAGTCCTGAGAATAGGTCTGTTCAGTGAAATAGTCTTGTCTCTCACTTCAGGAGGCAGTCTGATAGTTAGGCTCCTAAAGTTCGGCCTAGATGGTACAAGCAATCAGGTATTTAATAAGGAGCATTTCTATGGGAACAAAAGAAAAACAAAGGTTAATGACTATAAAGTCAGTATGAGTCAGGAGGGCAGCCAGTCAAGATAAGATTTTTAGATGTAGGGGTCAAAACGTCTTTTGCAGTTTGAAATTTCTCTGATGATGTCATCAATTGTTCAAGTAAACTTTCTGAGTTCAAGTAAATAGGTGTGAAGATTGTCTAACCAAGGGATGTTGTGAGGATATCTCTGAAGTTTAAATGAAGTTGTCCAGCTTCAATTTTCAAGGTTTTAGGAAAAGGGCAATTTTATTTCTCAATGATTCCAAGTCAAAAGTATGGGAGAAAATTAGATACATAAGTTCGGAGATTTGTAGCCCAATATAAAAAAAAGAAAAAAAGAAAAGAAAAATTTAGGATGTAGTTGTAAACAAATCCAAAAGGCACTGGAGTAAAAAAGGAGAGACTTTATTCAGTTAACAGTTTGCATAACAGGGAGATGCATCCTACAGCAAAATCCAAATGTGTGCTTGTTATTGGTACAAGGTCCTTGTGCCCAGTGCTTGGAAAGGCCAAAATTCAAAACACCAGAGTTTGGAGAAAGGAAAGATTTATTGATAGAGAAGGCACTGAGAAGAAACCTAGTGGTTCCTCAAATCCATCTTCCCAAAGTACAGAGTTTAGGTTTCTTTTATGTCAAGGGTAGGGGAAATGGGAGGGGCAGGAGGAGATTGGCCAGTGGCAGACATCTGGGTACAAGCAGGGGTCCAAGGAAGATTGTACTAGTTGGTGTGAGTCTGGTCGCAAGGTTCCTACAAATCATTGATAAGCAGTATATTCTTCCTTTATCTCCACGTAGAGGCACTTTCTGGCAAGGGAATGTTTTTGTAAAACTCAAGCCACAAGCAGAATTCCTCTAATGATTAGCATGTCTGTATGCAAGACTCAGCAGGAGTTTTTAGTGTGAAGACCATTAGAACAAAGCAGGCTTGAACAAGATAGAGTCAGAGAGGCTAAGCATTTCACTATTACATGCTCTGCTGAGACAAAGGCAAGGCCACCTTTTATAGAGAATTTTCCCACCCACAGTTCCCATTCTGGTCCGTTTCACATAGTTTCCAAATTGTACAGTTCTGATTGGTTCAAAGCAAGCAGTTCTGATTGGTTAATATAGATGCAAATTAGAATAGAATTTGTATTGTTCTGATTGGATGGGGCAGGTCTCAGTACATTAATCTAAAGATGAAACCAGGGCTTCCCTGAAGTGATTGACATAGACAGAGTAAACAAGCAGGACATAGCATGGGAAACCAATAATTTAGTCTGAGGTTCTTCCCAGTATGCAGAGTGCCTTAGAAGCCCCTTTCAACAGATGGCCACTAGGCTCTTATTATTTATAAAATTTAGGCCCTTGGTTGACAACAGGGAGTCCATCTCAGCAAATAAATTCCTTGTTGGGATTCACATCAAGTGAATCTTTCTTCTTGGGATCTATACAATCTAGTTTATAGGTAGAAAACATAACTAAAAGTAACAGGCCTAGAATCTAATATCCACACAAGTATTATAGTTTCTACTTTAACATGATTTTTCTCTCTACGATCATCCTCATTTTTAAAAAAAAAATAATAAAACTAATTCATTTGTAAAATAAGTCTAGTCTTAGTAAACTTGGCCTAATTCTTTTCATAAGTGCAGCGAAAAGAGCTATTAACCATATAGGCTCTTTTAATCTGCTTTGTTGTAAATTTTTATAAGGAATCTCAGATTAAACTTTTAAATTGCCTCATAAGGCCAGGAAGCTAAGTCAAGGACTTGTCATTATGAAACTTGCCTGCAATATTTAAATATTTGGGTAAATTCCTCTCCTCTTGAGGTCCTCAAAATATCCTGAGGTTTCTGTATCTGCCAGGAAGTAACTTTCTTTACTCACCTGGTAAGGCTGCCAGAAACCCTGCAAGCAAGGTACCATGCCAGTTTTTCCAAAGGGCTTTATTGTCTCCATAAAATCAATCTTAGTTTCTTAAAGTTTTCTGATCATATAGAATTCTGTGCATGTTCTCAAAAATGATATTCCAGTCAAAGCCTTGGTAACATAACCAATGTTTTCAATTATGTACTGATACAAGGAGAACAGATTCTTATTGAATTTAGAAAACTAACTATATTTCCATAAAAACGAGAATACTCACTAAGAGTTTCCAAATTCTGGAAGGATCAGGTAGGAAGAACAAGTGATTGCTTCATTTCTGTTCAGATATACTTATAATCAGATATAAAATATAAAGATATACTTTACCAAATTATTGACAGCTTAAAAGAAAGTAACAAAAAATTCCTTAAATCTGGAAAAATAAAACATCAGCAATTTTTCAAACAAAAAGTCATAAAAATATAACCATCATCCTCAGTTCATTTCTTCCTATGTTATTAATTGTTGTTCTACTTAAATCCAGTTTTTTCATTAGTTCTGGAAATTCTTATCTAGTTCAGTGTTATGATCTTAAAGTTATCAGAAACCTGGATCGGTCAAGATGGCAAAGAAGTTAGACTGTGCTTGCCTCCTCTTGTGCCCATAGTAAAATTATAATGAAACTACAAAGCAACCATCACAGGGAGTTGCCTGAGGTCTAGCTGAACAGCAGTCCTACAACCAGGGACACATAGAAGAGGCCACCTCAACATGGGTAGGATGGGTAGAGATGCAAAACGGCCCAGTCCCACAATGGCATGTGATGGTCAAGAATCTGAAGAGTTATCCATATTGAGATCCCCAGCCCAGGGTTCCCCAGCCCAGGTTTCTAGTGTTGGAAAGAGAAGTCTCCATAACCTCTGACTGTGAAAAACTAGCAGAGATTGAGGATGAATGAGATGGAGGGCTACAAGAGTTGCAGACATTCTTCTTAAAGGACCTGTGCCCAGACTCACTCACTCTGATCTCCAGCACTGGGGCAGCTACTCGAGGAGTGCCAAAAACAAACTGAGAGACATAGAGTTGTCAGGCTTCAGGGTGATGGCTGGATGGGCAGCTTTCTCCCAGAGAGAAGTATTCGCAGTATCCATTGTTCCTTGGTTGAGCCTTCCCCACTCCTAGCATGCAGATACAGGTACCACCACAGCTGTCTCCATCAACCTGGAAAACACAGGTCACTCTGCTCTGGTGATTCCCTGTGACTCAGCCTCTCCCAACTGGTAGGCCCATCCAAGCTGCCTCTTGTGGTTTATTCCATACAAATGGCCTCTCTTGGCTCTTGCTGTGGACTTTCTCAAAATCTTTCAAAAATTCACAAAACCCAGAGAAGCAGCATCTGACCTCAGAATGCCCCGTACCCCTTGCTGAGCATCCCCAAGCCCCACACTAGTGGCAGCCAGCCTCGGTTTCTGCCTTGGCCTCTCGAAGCACCTATAAGTCCAGCACGGGGAGCAGCTATCTTGGTGACTCTTACCAGATGGCCCTAGAAGTACACAGGCCATGGCTGAAACTGGCCTGCAGCTGGACCTCTCTCAGGAGGCTCCTGGGCCAGCATATCTGGTGGCCTGCTTCAACCTGGGTTGGAGTCGGAGTACCACCCAGGGATGCATCTGAGGAGGACGCACTTGAAGGATAGACTTGGCAGGAACCAGAGCCCTGCTAAAATGAATCAGCACTTCACCAGCCAGTTCTCACAACCAATCAGCCTGAGGGTCAAACCCTCCTATTGAGTGCAAATAGCAACCAAGGCTCAACTGCAACAAGAGGGCACACACAATTCACACATTGGGACATACCTTGAGCACCCTGCTCAAGTGACCAGGGAAGATTGTGTCACTGGGCCCCATAGGACACCTACTACATAAAGCCATTCTATTAAGACTGGGAGACATAGGAGCCATACCAATACATAGAAACAGATGAAGGGGGAAGCCAAAATGGGGAGACAAAGAAGTATGTCCCACATGAAAGAACAGAACAAAGCTCCAGAAAATGAATTCAACAAAATAGAGACAAGCTATCTAACAGATGCAGAGTTCAAAACACTGCTTATAAGGATGCTCAATGAACTTAGGGGAAGAGCAGATGAACTCAATGAGAACTTTAACAAAGAGATAGAAAACATAAAAATGGAGATGGAGAATATAAAATGGAACCAGTCATAAATGAACAATACAATATCTGAGATGAAGAGTACATTAGAGAGAATCAATAGATTGAATGAAAAAGAAGATCAAATCAGTGATTTAGAAGAATGGGTAGCAGAGACACCAAATCAGAACAGCAACAAGAAGAAATAATCCAAAAAAATAAAGACAGTTTAAAAAGCCTTTGGGACAATGTCAAGCATAACAACATTCGCATCATAGGGGTACCAGAAAAAGAAGAGAGAGAGCAAAAAATTGAAAACCTATTTGAAAAAATAATGACAGAAAACTTCCCTAACCTGGTGAAGGAAATAGACATACAATCCCAGGAAGCTCAGAGAGTTCCAAAAAAGAGGAACTCAAAGAGGTCCATACCTAGACACATCATCATTAAAATGCCAAAAGTTAAATACAAAGAAAGAATCAAAGCAGCAAGGTAAAAGCAATTAGTTACTTACAAAGGAGCTCCTATAAGACTGTCAGCTGATTTCTCAACAGCAACTTTGTAGGACAGAAGGGCCAGGAACAAAATATTCAAAGTGATGACAAGCAAGGACCTACAACCAAGATTACTCTACCCAGCAAACCTATCAAAAAGCTTTCCAGACAAGAAAAAGCTAAAAGAGTTCATCACCACCAAGCCAGTATTACAGGAGATGTTGGAGGGACTCCTTTAAGAGGAGGAAAATAATATTTATCAAAAGTCTAAATAAAATGGCAATAACTACATATCTATCAATGAGTACTTCAAATTAAAAAGAATTAAATGCTCCAATCAAAAGGTAAGGTGGCTGAATAGATAAGAAAACAAGACCCTTATATAGGCTGCCTGCAAGAGACTCACTGCAAATTAAAAGATACACACAGATGGAAAGTAAAGGGATGGAAAAAGATATTTCATGATGGACCTAGATTGTTTTGTGCTGAGTGCAGTAAGTCAGATAGAGGAAGACAAATGCCATATGATTTCATGGATATGTGTAATCTAAAGAACAAAATAAACCAAAAAGAACTGAAACAAACTCATAGATACAGAGAACATTTTGAAAGTTACTAGATGGGAGGGGTGCCAAAGAGGTCAGTGATAAAAGGGGAAGGGATTAAGAAGTACAAATTGGTAGTTAGAAAACAGTCATAGAGACATAAAGTATATCATGGGGAATATAGTCAATAAAAAATGTATGGTGTCAGATGGGTGCTGGATTTATTGGGGTGATCACTTCATAAGTTATATAGATGTCAGATCGCTATGTTGTACACCTGAATCTAATATAATATTGTATGTCAACTGTAACTGAAAAATAAAAACTATTATTTAAAAAAAGTTATCAGAAACCTGTATCCTAGAGTATATTCCATGAGTCTCTTTGAAGATGAAGCACATCTAAAAAACCATCATAGTAAAACAGTAACTGTAAATGACAAGACTTAAAAATGGTCATAGTTAAAGAGTTTCATTGCAATACAATTGACAAGGAAATTTGCTTATTTCTGTGACATACAAAACTTTTAGATAACTCAAAGTACAAATGATGACATTACACTAAGACATCAGATCTAGGAATTTCATACAATTTCCAGAATACACACACACACACACACACACACACACACACACACAAATATAATCTAAGAATGTTTAGCATCATTTATATGACAATGCTTCCCATGTAATTTAACATATCAAGAAAATCCAATTAGTACAATGTCTCTCTTTTTATAAGGAGAGCAAATCTTTTGAGATGTTTCAGGGACCCATCAAAAAAATCATAAAGTTAGTGAGAGGTCAAAATGACTTCATTTAGAATTTGATTTTGATTTTGATAAGTTTCTAAAAAATATCAAAAGGTTTCGACACTTCACAAAATAAGGGCACAGATCATTCTGAAACAATACCTAATTATCTAATTAACCGAAATGACAATAAAATATTTCAAATGCAAATAAAGGTTATATAGTCATTAGCAAAATTAGTATTTTAATATTAAGAATATTTAGGGTTTTTTTTAACTTTTCAATTAGAGTTGACATTTAATATTATTTTATATTATTTTCAGGTGTACAGTATAGTGGTTAGACATTTATATAATTTACAAAGTGACCCCTCTGCAAGTCTAGTATCAACCTGGCAATATACATAGTTATTACAATATTATTGACTATATCACCTAGGCTGCACTTTACATCCATGTGACTATTTTATAACGACCAGTATATACTTCTTAATCACTTCACCTTTTCACCCAGCTCCCCAGGCCCAGCTTTCATCTGGCAATCACCAGTTTGTTCTCTCTCTATGAGTCTGTTTTAGGTTGTTTCCTCATGTATTTCACTCCTTAGATTCTATATATAAGTACAATCATATTTGTCTTTCTCTATCTGACTTAGTTAGCATAATACCCATAATAGGTCCATGTTGTGTAAATGGTAAGGCTTTATTTTTTATGGCTGAGTAATATTCCATTGTATATATGTACTACCTCTTCTTTATCCAATTGTCTATTGATGGGCACTTAGGTTGCTTCCATATCTTGGCTATTGTAAATATTGTAAATTTTCTCTGGATAAATACCCAGAGGTGAAATTGCAGGGTCACAAAGTAGTTCTATTTTTAATTTTTTGAGGAAACTTTAAGCCTCTAAACTGGCTGTCCCAATTTGCAATCCCACCAATAGTGCACTAAAGTTCCTTTTCCTCAACATCTTCACCAACTCATTTTTTTTTATTTATTAATGATAGCCACTCTGACAGGTGGTAAGTGGTATCTCATTGTGGTTTTAATTTACATTTCTCTGATGATTAGTGACCTTGAGCATCTTTTTATATGTCTATTGTCCATCTCTATTTCCTCCTTGGAGAAATGTTTATTCAGATCTTCTGTCCATTTTTTAATTAGATTGTTTGCTCTTTGTTGTTGAGTTGTATGAATTCTTTATAAATTTTTGGATATTATCCCTTATCCAATGTATCATTGGTGAATATCTTCTCCCATTCAGTAGGTTGTCTTTTCATTTTGTTAATGGTTTTTTTTTGCTGTGCAAAAACATTTTAGTTTGATGTAGTCCCATTTGTTTAGTTTTTCTTTTGTTTCCTTTGCCTGAGGAGATATATTAGAAAAATATTACTAAGAGTATTGTCAGAGAGTTTATTGCCTATGTTTTCTTCTAGGAGTTTTATGGTTTCAGACCTTACATTTAAGTCTTTTATCCATTTTGAGTTTATTCTTTATATGGTGTAAGAAGGTGGTCTAGTTTCATTTTATGCATGTATCTGTCAAGTTTTCCCAACATCATTTATTGAAGAGATTGTCTTTACCCCATTGTATATTCTTGCCTCTTTTGTCACATATTAAATGAGCGTATAAGTGTAGATTTATTTCTAGGCTCTCTATTCTGTTCCATTGATCTATTTGTTTGTATGCAAATAGCATGCTCTTTTGGTTACTACGGGCTTGTTATATAGTTTGATATCAGTTAGTGTGATTCCTCCAACTTTGTTTTTCTTTCTCAAGATTGCCATGGCTATTTGGGGTCTTTTATGGTTCCTAATAAATTTTAGGATTATTTTTTCTAGTTTGTGAGAAATACCTTTAGTAATTTGATAAGGATTGCATTGAATCTACAGATTGCTTTGGGTAGTGGACATTTTAAAGATGTTAATTCTTCCTACACATGAGCATGTTATTTGCTTCCACTATTTGTATTATCTTCTATTTCTTTCTTTAATGACTTACAATTTTCCAAGTACAGATCTTTAAGCTCCTTGGTTAAATTTATTTCCAGGTATTTCATTTTTGTTTCATGCAATTGTACATTGTTTTCTTAATTTCTCTTTCTGATAGTTCATTACTGGTGTATAAAAATGCAACAGATTTCTGAATATTAATTTTATATACTGCTACTTTACTGAATTCATTTATCATTTCCACTAGTTTTTTTGGTGGAATCTTTAGGGTTCTCTTTATATAGTTCTCTCATGTCATCTGCAGATAAAGGCAGTGTTACTTCTTTTCCAATTTGAATGACATTTATTTCTTTTTCTTGTCTAATTGCTGTGGCTAGGACTTTCAAGACTAGGTTGAATAAAAGTGGTGAAAGTTGATATCCTTGTCATGTACTTGATCTTAAGGAAAAATCTTTTAGTGTTTCTCCAGTGAGGAGGATATTAGCTATGGGTTTGTCATATATGGCCTTTATTATGTTGAGGTATGTTCCCTCTATTCTCACTTTGCTGAGAGTTTTTATCATAAATGAATGCTGGATTTTATTGAATGATTTTTCTGCATCTATTGATTTGATTATATGATTTTTATCTTTCAATTTACTAATGTGGTGGATCACATTAATTGGTTTGTGGATATTGAACCAATAAATACAGAAATAAATACAACTTTATCGTGGTATATGATCTTTTTAATGTATTGCTGAATTTGGTTTGCTAATACTTTGTTGAGGATGTTTGCATCTATGTTGATCAGGGAAATTGGCCTATAATTTTCTTTTTTTTTTTGTAATATATTTGTCTGGTTTTAGAATGAAGGTAATGGTGGTCTCATAAAATGAGCTCAGAAGCCCTCCCTCCTGTTAAATTTTTTTGAAATAGTTTGAAAAGAATAGGCGTTAATTCTTCTTTTAATATTTGGTAAAATTCACCTGTGAAGCCATGCAGTCCAGGACTTTTGTTTTTGATGATTTTTTTTATTACTGGTTTAATTTTGTTAGTAGTAATCAGTCAGTTCAGATTTTCTGATTCTTCTTGACTCAGTCTTAGAAGGTTGTATTGTTTCTAGGAATGTATCCATTTCTTCCAGATTATCTGATTTATAGGCATATAATTATTTGTAGTATTTTCTTTTAATCCTTTGTTTTTCTGTGGCATCCATTGTCAATTCTACGCTTTAATTTCTAATTTTATTTATTTGAGCCATCTCTCTTTTTTCTTGATGAGTCTGGTTAAAGATTTCTCAATTTCGTTTAATTTTTCAAAGAACCAGTTCTTGGTTTCATTGATCTTTTTTATTATTTTTTTAGATTCCATTTTGTTTATTTCTGCTCTGATTTTATTATTTCTTTCTTCTACTCACTTTAGGTTTTTGTTTACTGTTGATTTAGTTTCCTTAAGTATTCAAAAACCTTATTAAAACAACATGAAGCACAACCCATTATTTTGATAAAACAAAGACCTTTTGTAGACAGATTATTTTACAAGAAGGAAAAAACCCTTACAATCTCTTATTGCCAAGAGTAGACAATTAGTCCAAAAAAAAACTTTGTCCTTTTAAAAGAAAGAAAAACAAATTTTAATTTTGTAGCAGCTTATTTTTTATATGAAACCTCATTCATTCAAATCTTACCCAGTTCTAACCATGCATTAAATTCCTTCCCTAAGGTTCCTTTTCCATAAACCTACACCTTTCTTTTCCTTCAGTAAAAATGCTTCTTCATATGTTCTTTTACTGAAAATACACATCTTACTTTCCATGAGTATAGAGATGTTTCCCTTATGATTTATAGTAGTTTCAATCACATATATTAGAATTATTAACCCTTAGAAACTTTAATTTCTAATGAAATTAAATAGGAAGCAATTGAAAATTATCTGCTATGTCAGCATTCTTTAGATTGACAAATTTATGAATACGTTTAATAATTTCTAAAAACATAAACCCTTTTTTAATAGCACAATCTTTCAATTTATCTACCACAAGAAGCCCAAAATGGATAAACCTATGTTCAGTAATTAATGTTTCACTATTTTATTTTATTTGTAAATGATATAGATATTCAATGAATTTCCCATCACTTAGTGACACTCTTAAGTTTTAAGTTGCCAAAAAGATTTGGAAAACTAATTTTAAGTATACATACCATAAAACAAAATACTGTTGAAAAGTTCATCTGATAACTTGTAATCCCACTTACATCTATTTAATTATTTCAAACAAGCATGTCTTAATTACAAGAATTTAATTAGGCATTAGACAATGTCAGTCATCATCTTAAATTATTTTTCTGGCTGAATTTTTGAAAGAGATAACATGAACTTATTTGACTAATAAACCAAGGTAGAAAAGACTTGAAAACCCATATCTGAAAAGATATTTGCACACTAATGTTCAGAGCAGCATTATTCACAGTGGCCAGGACATGGAAGCAACTGAAGTGTACTACTATAGATGACTGGCTAAAGAAACTAAGAAACTGTGGTACATATATATAATGGAAATTACTCAGCCATAAGAGGAGATGAAATACTGCCATTTGCGACAATATGGATGGACCTTGAGATAATCATGTTAAGCGAAATAAGCCAGACAGAAAAATTTGAAAATCACGTATCATTTATATGTGGGATATAAACCTAAAAGCAACAGATGAACAGGACAAACAGAGACTCATGGGCATGGACTATAGTATAGACTAGTGGTTACCGAGGGTAGGGAGTGGGGGAAGAGGGGAGGTAGACAAGGTAAAGAGGGTCAAATATGAGGTGACAGAAAGAAATCCAATTATAGGAGGTGAACACACAGTGTAATATATATATATGCCTTACTGTTAAAGTGTACAGATGAAACTCATTGGATTTTGTTAACCAACGTCACCATAAAAAATAATAAGCAAACAAACCCAGGTAGAATAAAAGTTGTTCATCTTCATTATGTTTAATGTTTATAATTTTAAAAATATGCCTATTTAATTAACCCAACAACCTTAAACTAGTTTTTATTCACCAAAAATTATCTTAGATCATGTGAACTTGAAAACATTCAATTCATAAGGCAATTAAATAGAGCTCTTTTAAAATTGAATTTTGTCAATATTATCCACAGGTAGAAAAATATCACACATCTACAACATATATAGGCACATACACAAACATACAGACAAATGCAGAGACTTTTTAGCCTTGGTACGATAATGGAGAACTCATTAATTTATAAGAGAACCATTGAAAACTTTTTTTTTTTTTTTACTAATGTTAAGGGTGGAAAATTTTCAGGTGAGCCAACTTCTGTTTCTATAAACTGTTTACTTGTTTGATGGTAACCAGAGTGGTAATCCCCTCAAAGATATGCTAATGGCCAACTTCTGCTTCTGTAATCTGCTTGCTTGTTTGATGGTAACCAGAGTGGTAATCTGCTAAGGGCCAACTTCTGCTTCTGTAATCTGCTTGCTTGTTCTAGGCTTTATAAACTGCCTCTTTTGGGAGCTGGGGACTGATCTCCTCTAATCCTGTGTGGTAGAGAGTCAGTCACCGGGCGGCTAATAAAGGCTCACAATTCATCTCAATTGGCTCCGTGGGTCTTAGATTTGATCGAACCATAACACTAATATTTGTAGGTAAGGTTTTTAAAACTTCTCATTTGCCCGATTTCCTATTATTTCCTTCTCCTTTTTTTTCTTCTGTTAAGAAACATTTTTATTTTGAAGAATGAATCTTAGGTCCTAGAGAAGAAGGGGTAGAAAATCTACCTCACAAAAGCACAGAGAAAGATCTAAGTTTCTTCCGAGATGGAGTTTTATGGGTATATTTGCCTCTTATCAGAGGTCCAGGGAAACTGTTACCTAAACTTTTCCTTCTTTTTATTAACTGAAAGACAATTCAATTTCTAACATCCCATTATTTACAAGCATTTTGAGATGAATAGGCAATGTTTGAGTATTGATAAAGATAGGTGGATTTCTAATTGCTTCTAGAGTTGCAAGTCTGGTTTTGCAAAGATTTGCAAGACAAGACAGTTGTTTCCAGTTCCCCAAATAAATTGTATTATAGCTTGGATATCAAGTTTACCCACCCATCAACTAAACTTGCTTCTGTATATCAGGAAGACTTCCAAGTAACATAGAAATCACAAGATTTTTACATTCTAGAATATAGTATGCTTTTAAAAAAAAATCTAAAGTGTTTAACAAAGGCTTTCTGATGCTCTTCTTACTGAGTACATAATTTAACCTTAGACCAATTCATTTGGGGTGGGGGTTCCCCAGGGAGTTTTCTAGGTAATCTTTTCAGTTTCTTTCTAAATTTGATATGATCTAATGAAAATGGAGTAAAACAAACTTTATAATTTAGAAGATTTGCTTCAAAATAGGGGACGTGAATTCTCTGTGGTGGTGGGGAAAGGGGTTCAGAATATATCCACAAAGGGTGGTATTTAGTAAGGCCTGAAGCTGGCAGAGCCTGATTTTAGAGCCTAGCAAAAAAAGCCTTATTGTCTATCCTAGGTGATTCAGCTGAATTTATTTCCTTTTAGCATTTACATGAGTAACTTTAAGCCTAAGGATTATGCTGGAGTGCTCTCTGTAAATCTTGTATGGAAAGGGAACATTAAATAGACAGCTGGTGTTTAAGGAATCTTCTGGAAAGGTGAAAAGAGTTAAGAAAATTTGCTGAGGAGATAGAGCTGGGTTTTAAGAATGAGAACTTATATTGGATGTGAATTTCAATTTTGTTCTAAGTTTAATTTCTGAAAACTTAGAAGTCCCAAGGGAATCTCTAAAAGCTAGCAGTTATATCTTTTTATTCATTTTTTAACGCGATCTTTCTATAGGTACCAATAAAATAATTATTTAAAATGAAAGCTCTATAAAACTCTTTTCAATTTACAAGTTTTTCTAATTCAATGGATCCATTGTCTGGCTATTGATGAGTAGGATCTTTTCAATAGTGACTCAAACCAATAAACATTTTATGGCTTAACCATGAATGCAAGAGGCATCCCCAAAGAAGGTACAAAAGAATGCAGCCCTCACAAGACCCAAAAAGTTCATTCCCAAAGACAGTCTAAGAAAGCAAAAGCCCTTCATTGCTACAAGCAAGAATGATATAGTAGGAACAGTATCTCCAGTCTCCCACAAAAATGTGAGACACCTCCAGTCACAAATTCACTAATCTATAGCATTGAGCAGGCACTATTAGAATGAGACTTTCCCAGTACTAACAAAGCAATGAAGGTTGAGACAACAAAGGCCCCTTATGGACTGGAACGCCTTACAAAAAATTTTTCTGAGAGCTGCCATGGTTGGACAAAGAGAGTACTGCTTGTGACTTAATATCTCAGATCCCAGTCTATTCGATTGGCTACAAAGACACACTCCAGTAAATGCAACTTTTCAGATGGTGGAGACTGACAGAATATTTTCACTGGTCACAAAGTCAAGCTTTCAAGACATAACAGAGACAAAAAGAAAAACAGTGACTATTTCTGGGAGGAAAAAAAAAGATCAATAAAAACTGAGGGTAATCATTTACTTATGCTATGCTCAAGGAGCTAGTTCCACAAATATTTTGTTCTGTTAATTTAAATTTAAAAAGGAAAAAGAACCTCATCATTCTCACTTCCACTGGACCCTGCAGGCAGAGATAAGAGAGTCTGATGTGGTGAGAACTCCTACCTTCTGCCAGCTTTTGTCAGAAGGCCCAAGATCTCTCAACTACAGCAGCCTCAGAGTGGGTAGGGTCCAGCCAGTAAGGTTGAATTCTGACAACTACATCAACTGTCAGAGAGGAAAATTTTTTTCTCTACCATTCTAGGTTCTTCTGGATGGTCTAAGAATCAAATGGACATAAGATAGAAAACAGGAAAAAAAAACGAACTGAAGTTTAATAACATGTACACCTCCTATATGAAAAAGAAGGACTCAAGAAAACAGTAACTCCCTAAAATGGCCAAAGCCAGTAACTTCTTTAGCTAAAAACTAAAAATTTGGGGTGGGGGGCGTGGCGAGAAGTCAGTTATGGGAGAATATCAGGAAAAGAACAATAAACAAGGATAAAGTTATTATCCAGATTTGTTTGCCTTCTCCATTTTATTTTTAAGATTGAGATTTAAGATTAAGACTTAAGATTGCCTTTTCCATTGATCAGAGTTTCTAGACATTTATAGTCATGCTTCTCTTCCTGGTACAGAGAGGGAGACACACTTACAAATGGAGATTTCCCTTATAAATGTAAATTGTCTCCCACAAAGGGCAACTTCTAGTCAGAGCTTTTCCTGAGCCTGCAGTTTTTAAAAAAGAATCAGCCTAAAATAATCCTTACACCAAATAGACATAATTTAGGGTTGCAATTTTTGCTCTCCTAGTCTGTAAGTGGTCTTTCAAACAGCTTTCAAACGATATTAAACATATATTCAAGTGACGAGTCCTCCAATATTTGTTTGAGCAAAGTTTGAATTCCTTCAAGTTGAAGGCAGGTTAAGACCTTTTCAAAAATGAGCCTTTTCTAGTTGACTGAGCATTTTCAGACACACAGTCTTTTCAATTCTGAAGAAAATGTAATGTGTAAAAATGGAAAACCCATTGAGGCAAGATCAAGGAAGCTGTTTAGCAAATAAACCTGGAGTGATAAAGGAGCAAACATTATTACAAAGGGTAGTGCTGACTGTGCAATTAATTTAAGAGAAATTGCAACTCACCCTACTCATCGTTTTCTACCAGGTTATACATTGGTTTAAACATTTAATGTTTCTTATGCAAGGCCAATTAAGTTCCCCAAAACTAAGTTCTCAGACTGGAGTGTACATTTTTGCATTGGTTCCTGGTCCTCAGTGAAATTCCTTCCAAGGGGACTTCTGAGCCCATTGTGTGACTGGTGCAGGCACAGGAACCCAAGGATCAATACTGCTGCTCAGAAGCAAATGGAAATGGCTGAAAATGTGGCAGATGAAAAACTCCATGGTGGCTCTACAAGTAGAAAATTAATGACTGCCTGGAATCAGTAGGAGCCTTTACTTCTAAATACTCCTTAGTTTAATCAGAGGCATGATGTTATGCAAGTTATAGAGGGAAAAGGAGGCAACCCTCCCCACTGTCTATTTTGAACAGAATATGCACATTTAACTAAAAGTGGTGAATGGTTCGAATACATCAAACCAACTGTTTATTAATCAATCTCCCAGCTTCCTTAGCACAGCATTGCATCTGTGTGAAGCCAAAATAGATGAAATACTCCTATGACCCCAGTATAATATTAAAATTCAGAGGGGCTGATGGCTTGGTGAAAAACACAAAGCACAGTCTCCTTTAGAAATAGTTTCACCAAAGTCATCTTTGTGTTTCATTTTTCCTACTTAGCCTATATAAGAATATCTGACCAATATAAAAACTTAATAACATTACTTTTGCCTGCTTTTTTCTTGTTTGCTATCACTGTTCATTATTGCTGAGGCCACTCATTAAATACAGAACAGGAGCTGAAAAGCCATTTCAAACTGCAGCTATCCCCAGCTGTTAAGTGGCAAGAAATGGCAATTGCAGAGGGGAGTCAACATGAGAATAGGGACCGCTTTGTATTTGTAACTCATGTTAAAGAGTTTAAACTTCATGTTAAGGACATGAGAAGTTACTGAAATATTTGTATCTGGAGAATGAAAATATCATGTCTGTATTTAAAAATCTCTGGCTGCTTTCTGTTTCTGTGAACTACAAGAGTGAGTCTGGTGGTGAGGAAGCTGATTGGGAGGTTGTTGCCAGAGATGTGATGGGTGGTTTGGAATAATGAAATGTTGTGAGGCTGGTGAGGAGTGAATAGTTTATGACATATTGAGAATGCTGGAATTAAGGAATAAGAAACAAAAATTAAGACTGGGTCATTTTGACAACTGGGTAGATGGTTATGTCAATCACTGTGCTGGGATATACCAGAGAAAAATTAGGTTGAGAAAAAACCAAGAACTCTGCCTTGACTATAAATGGCCAAGTTCTAAGATCCTCCAAGTTAAAACTTGCCCTGCTAGGAGTTCCACATACCTGTTACCCCTAACTTCTTAAAAACCTCTGATTGTAAGACATCAGGGAGTTTGTACTTTTGAGCAATAGCTTTCCTGTTCTTTTTCCATGGCCTAGCAATAAAGTGACTCTAATTTCTCTACTGCAATTCTTAGTGTTCAGTTCAGCTCTACTGTGTACCAAGACGGATGAACATTCTTTCTGTTTGGTTACATCCACAACTCCAAATAACCAAATTTCAAATAGCATAGTGCATGTGCGCGCACACACACACACACACACCCCAAGAATGGTATGTCTGGCATTAAACTATGCTAATACTTGAAAGTTAAGGGAGCTCTTCACTTCCTTCCTCTCTATTGTCTAAAATTTTAACTATTTTAGTAAGCACTAGTCAACCCAGAGACTTACATTACTTTTCAAACAGGTCCAAACGGTTCAAATGGTTGGGTTAAAAAGGAGAAAAGAAAGGCAAATAAACACTGGAAATTAGTCATAGGCTGATATCTATATGTTACAAGAATGACTCAGCGAACCATTTAATGTGAACTTCAACAGCTTTTAATCAGTTTCTTATGAAAAGACAATTTGATTTGAGCTTTCAAATGACTTTATCAATCATTGCCACAGTTCCAAGAATACTAAAAAAAAATAATTCATTCTTAGTACAAAAGATTTGTCTATTATTAACCCAGACATCCACGGGCAGCACTTGCTTTTCTATCAAAATGAGAAGATATTAACAGCTAAAAAATAAGTATGCGCAAAGGTTCTAAAAAGTCTCACCCTGGAACAATGACAATAGTTGGGATTTCTCTTTGTCAGAGGAAAAAGAAGAGACAGAAACTTTAGCAGTCTTCTCACATCCCCCAAAGATTTGAGTCACAGGGTTTATTTGTGCTGAAAGCCAGTTATCTACTGCTTGAAACCTAAGCAGAATGCATCAGCATTTCAGAACTACCTAGGGCCAAGGGGTGGTTGGTGCTAGGAGATTTCCAGATTAATTGTAAGACAATTCATTGATATTTACATAACAAGAATAAACGTTTTTCCTGACAGAATTTCCCTTCAGTGCCTTGAGACCACCAGCAAAAGAGGAAGATACAGAAATTCTATTATATTAATAGTCCCTGTTTCTATGGCTCTGGCATTTATTAACTAGTGGGAGTTGTTTATTGGCTCATAAACTTTACTAGTGGGGATATTATCTCTAAATTATAAATCTCCTTCAGTATATGGCTTAGTTATAAAAAGAATAATTATTTAAAGTGTCTTTATAGCTGCAATGTATCATGTTTATTGGCATGATTCTTTATAATGGCCATTTAATTGCTAATTGTGGGCCTGAACTTCATATAAGCAGGGCAATGACACACATCTACACAATAGAATCAGCAGTTATCATCCTACAAACCCAGAAGCATATCATTAGTTTGCTTCCTTTCCTTTTCTCCTCCTACTTCTCATCAAATGAATTATATTACAGGCCTATATAGGGCCTGAATTATATACATATTTAAAATCTTGAGGGAAAGACAACTGACTGAGAGTTGAATAGGTAACAAATAATGTCAGCCTGAAAAGTTCCAGGAAAGTGTCATCCTTCTAAAAGCTTACTCTCTGGGGAATGGAAATCTTAAAGTGACAAAGTGGCTTGGCACTGTCAGTCGTCTTAAAAAAAAACCTAGGACAAAAATCAAGTAGTCAAAAATTAGATTTTATGAGTAAATGGTTTTAGTATATAAATTGGATATTTTAATTTATTAAAAAGTTCTATGGGGTCTATTCTAACAATGGCACATGTAGAATTATCCTATGTTTCTATATAGAAACAGCTTATTGATTAACTTCAACTTTTAAAAATAAAACAGTCATTGTTCTTGAGCAGATTGGTACATCTCAGTACCAAGAAGCCAGCTCATTTCTAGGCAAGACACCAGAAATGTGGAATCAAAGTATAATGAGAGAGGAGGGCCCTTAAAGTGTCATCAATTCTCTTCCTTTCCTCAGTGCAGTCCCCGAAAGGTAAATGTTGAAGTCTCTTCTCCATAGGCTTCTACTGTCTCTGAGAACACCAGGCAACTGGACTTATGATACACAGCACCTAAGACTGAAGAATGGGGTAGATTGGAACAAACTTCTCACTATGAATGCCAAGAAGTCCATGTTTATGAGTGGTAACCAAATATATACTACATGACAAAAATTATACTGAGACACATTGTATAGGCCTAGAAGAAAAATAAAAATATAACTAGAGAAATGTAGGAGAGAAATGTTGTAGTCTTAGAATATTTAAACTTCTGGAGTGGGTGATACATGTGTGTGGAGAGTGAACCAAAAAGATCTCTCGAAATCTTCAGCAATCACAACCCTAAATATTTTAGACATAATAAATTTTTGGTCATACTAAAATTATATATACATGCATATATTCCTAAATTAACAAGACTAACTTTAGATATAAAAATGGCATTAAAATATAAGCACTGCATATGTTTTAATTTCTTTCCCAAATGTTTACACATGCAAGTGTGTGTTGCAGGGAGGGGGGAGTCCTTTTCTTCTTATAGATTTGCTAATTTCAGAAAATAAATATCTTCACTCCAGAGAGGTTTAAGGGTTGTTTTGACAAGATTGGTGCTACGAAGTTTAATTATATAACTAACAAATGTGTCAAAAAGATTTCAAAAACTGTTTAATAGAATCACAACTTATTACTCTGATATCATTTGATTTTATAGTGTCATGTATAGCTATCAAAAGTCATTTTATTTTTCTGTTGTAAAAAATCAAATTATGTTGGTTACAAAATTACCACTAGATTCTTTGGTATTAATAAATCATACATATAATAAAAATATTCGATGTTCCTTTAAATGACATTTTTAATAGTGCTGGTACATCAGCAATATAATGTGATGTTCTGAAAAACTAAATTGACAAAAGGAGATTAATTGTAGTCTATGGATTTCAATTCAATATGAACCATGCTTTTTTTGTTTTTAATGAAATTATATCTACTGAAATAAACTTGGCAAAATTAGAGCAGGAAATTAAAGGGAGATGAGCAAAACTGGCATGGTTACTCCTCCTCTAAGCCATACACGTCCTTTAAAAATTGAAAATAGTTAATGTATTTCGTAGGAATAGGTGATGGCATCCCGAGCCACATATCTTCACATCTCTAGAAGGAAAAAAAGTTGGATATAATTAGAACCATATTTCAAAGTGTAGTTTTGTCAATGTAACAATTTTTTTTTGTCATAATATAAGCTCTCGGCAAATGGTTTATTTTCAAAGCAGAAAATTCTACTGTCCACTTTTCAATCACGAGGACTTTGTGGTAGACTGGATTCTTATGCTTAATTCTTCATCCCTCCCTGTATAAGAATTATACACCCATGCTCTTTGAGATTTTGCAGTGCCTTCCATGGAGTTGACTTTCCTGTCCCTTTGATATGACTGGCTTTGGCATACGTAATGCTAGCAGATGTAGTACAGAGGTTCTAATGTGCTGGCATGATTTGGCTTGGCCTTCTGTGCCTCTGCCATTGTCATGAGAACAAGGCCCAAGATGCTACTGGTCAGAATGCCAGGTGGAGCAAGCTGAAACAGAGTCAAACCCAGCTGACCTCGAAGCCCATGGACAAGAAAAATTAATGTCTGTTGTTACAAACCACTGAAATTTGGGGAGGGGGGTTTGTTTGTTATGCAGCATTATTGTAGTGATAGATCCTTCTATACTTTATTAAAAATTAATTTTGTTAAAAAAAAAACAAACTGCTAGCTATACTAGTTGCTTGGTTACTGTTTCTTCAATCTAACAATTGAAAGAACACTCGCTCATTCACAGCATGCTCTTGGGGATAAGTGACTTTATGTAACACTATATATATATATATATATACATACACACACATATATATATACACATGTATAAATATATATACACATACTTTATATATTATATATGTGATGCATATATGTGTATATATATTTGCTAATTTCAGAAATAAATACCTTCACTCTAGAGAAGTTTAAGAATTATTTTGATGAGGTAGATTGCAAAAACTTATATTAAAAATTATATAAGTAACAAACATGTGTCAAATAGATTCCAAAAAGTCTTGTATATATAAATCTATACACACACACATGCACATACACACTTCTTGTTTATGCTGCAATAGTCGATTAACATCAACATGGGGAAAATCCATAACTGTGGCTTCTTATATTTCTATTGTCAAGATTGTTTTATAAGAGGTGCTATATTTTTAATGCTAAATTAGTATCCAGAGTCACAAGGTATCACAGAAACACAGGTAAGAGCTCAATATTTCTATGTGATGGAATTGTGGAAGCAACCTGAGTTAAGTGATATTTCATTTGGGCCTTATGGGATGAGGAGCAGTTCACAGGGGAGTAAAGGGATGTAGGGTGTTCTAGGCATAAGGAACAGCATAAGCAAAGGCCTAAAGATCTAAAAATATCTTTTCAAGAAAGGGTGAGTAGCCCAGTGTGGTTTGGGGCACATAGCACAAAGCAGCAAGAAAGGTGGTTGAAAGGAAAAGATGGGGCCAAACTTGGGGGCTTCTGTTCTAGTTTATATTTTATGTTGTGATTAGGGAAAGTCACTAGTGGGTATCAGCCAGAAAAATCTGATCAGAAATTAGATAACTCATTGGATGTACGAAGAATGAAATGAAGGAGGAAAATCACTTTGGAGGTTACCACAATAATCCTGGGAAAAAACTGACTGTGCCATAATCAGGGCAACTGAAACTGGGATGAATAAGAGCCACATCTGAAAGATTTTGCTGCAGTAGAACATACAATATCTGGAAGGTGTCTGGTTTGAAGTGGTCATAAAATAAAGGGGTAGTGTTATGGGTTGAATTGTGTTCTCTCAAAAAGATATGTTGAAGTCCTATTATTGCAGTAACTTCCAAGTTTCTAGTTTCTAGTTTGGTGAACATATGGAGGCACACGGAACATGGCCCTTCTGGAGAGGACATGGAAGTTCCTCACCTTTTCCCCATACCTTGCCCTATGCATCTCTTCCATTTGGCTGTTGCTGAGTTATATCCTTTTACGATAAATCAGTAACCTAGTAAGTAAAATGTTTTTCTTAATTCTGTGAGCTGCTCTAGCAAATTAGTCAAACTCAAGGAGGGGGTCATGGGAACCTCCAATCTACAGCCAGTGGTCAGAAGTATAGGTGGACAACCTGGACATGAGAATGGTGTCTGAAGCAGGGAGGCAGTCTTGTAGGATTGAACCCTTAACCTGTGGGGTTTGAGGCATCTCCACATAGATAGTGTCAATATTGAGTTGAATTGTAGGACAACCAGCTGGTGTCCAGAATTGCTTGGTGTGAGGGAAAACCTTACACATTTGAACTGGTACCAGAATTGTAGCCAACTCCCAATTTTAGGGAGATTTTCACAAGTACTAGTTTAAATGGACTAACAGGAATTAAAGTGAAATCCAAAGGAGGGTAGAAAGCAAGAGATAAGACTTAAGAAACTCAGTGAGGGGAGGGCCACCAATAAAGTAGAGATAAAGATATCTTCTTCATAATTTTTGCCTGTAATTGGGTCCATCTAAAGGAGTCACATGGCCAATCTCTTTGTTGACATGAGAAATTCCCATACCACCACTGCCTAATTGTTCAAATGTTCTAAACATTACAGAATACTTATGACAACCTGGGCAGTGAATTAAAATATTCTTTGTTTTCACTGACCTTTGTTTATCCTACACTACAAAATGTGAAGACAACTCCAGATTATATTGTCGTCACAGCAGCACATGTAAATTTTAAGTGGAAATAAGTGCATCGCAATTGTACAACAGGAGAGATCATCCACAGCAGTCCACCACTTCCCCATTCCCCATGAGGATGAGCCTACTTGTGTTTCTATAAAACAGCCGTCTTGATGGTACATGTTGGAATCTTAAACATCTCTGTGTAGCAGGCTCTGTCAGTGCCCTTTCCGATTCCCTCGCCCTTTCTTCTTGGCACACACCAGCCTGATTTCCAACTGCCAGCACCTGTGTTGCTTTGCCTAAGAGCTTTTCTTTGACCTCCAAGGCCTGCTTTGGCTGCCCCTGTGATATGCCACAAGTGCCTTGGAATAAATTATTTCTCCCCATTTCAGGAACAGCCTTCAAACAGTGACTGGTGGGAGTTGATGGATGAATGCCACAGCTCATTTGCACTTTGGGTGGGATAACTCTGAGGTACATGCTAACCAGTGAATCCTTGTGTTTCTCTGTCATCTACACTAGTTACTGGTTTGATAATATGCCCTGTATAAGCTCCTTTTCTTCCACTTCTTACTTCTTCACTCCCTTACTAGTGCTTCTTTCACTTTCCCTCAAAAAACTATTTATACTCAAATTCTTGTCTCCAAGTTGGCTTCTAGAGGAAGCCAAAGATACTATGTAATTTTGCATGTATCTAAACTAATAAAATGTCTGTGAAAGTCACAGCACAGCTTGAAACAAAGCAATTTCCTGACAAATTGTGGATGAATCCATGTGACTTCCATAAAACTCAAGAGACAATGTGTAAATTTCAAAAAAAAAAAAAAAAAATTCAATTTATTCTGGACCATAAACAATATGTGCCACATAGTATTTTCTGGAAGAAAGAAGAACTATGAAATGGAGAGTGAAATTCAACAATGGTACAAAATCATGACTCTAAAATGGCTGAGAATCATTGTCTATAAGAGAGCCCCATGACATCTTCCAAGCTGGCTCTCACTAGAGTTACTTAAGATGTCAAACAAGTTGGCAATAAATTACTTGTTCATCAATGGTGACAAAATGTAGCTGCCTATCTGTAAAATCATACACCCTTGAAAGAGGAAGCAAAGATGGCACTGGATGAAAACCCAGTAAATAACAGCTGCCCAGTGAGAATAGCAAAGCTGTGTGTGGTGAGCTCATGGGCCCTGGATTTATTTGCTTTGACATTTTTAAAAGGAAATTTAATTGGATTGTGTCTCCTCCTAGTTTAAAATTTTCTACTGTAGTACTGGCCACCAGATTAGGAGCCAATTAAATTCCACACTTCATTGAAACAAGATTGTTTTTATTCCTCCCAAATATAAGGCTGATAGAGTCATTTTAGTGATTTCACCCTGCTACTTCCTTCCACTTACTCGAAAAAGGACATTTCTACAGGAAATACCTATGAATTTACAGAAAACTCTAGTAGTGTTTATGGAATTGAAATTGTGGTTTTATTGAACTTTCTTCCTTATAATAGGTTAACATGACCTTAGAAATAATAGAATTGAAAAAAATCATAAAACCAGTTAAATTTTAATAAATCAAATTAAAATTAATCTTGGGAAGAAATTTCATAAAGACTTGTTGAGATAATCAAGAGCATTCTGATGACATAAGGAAAAGCTCATATGTAAAGCAGAGAGATTTGCTTATATTCTTACCCATTTATGTCTTTACTGTAATAACAATATTTCATATTGCTTCCCTTTGCCCCAGACCAAGCTTCAATAGAGTTGCCATCTGTGTGAGTATAGCTAAAACACAGCTATAGCTTCTAAACAAGAAATATTTTCTTAGAACTGCATTACAACACAAAACAAAACAAAAACTGCATTACAGGGCAAGTAAAGTTTTCAATGAGACACAGATTTTTTTTGTTTTAGTGATATACTTATGCATACAATTCAAGTAGCATCATCCAATCCTTTAAATCAAAGCAGATTTCAGCAGTATCATTTCCTACTAGGTTATTGCTTTGTGTTAAGTAATCAGTATGTATTAACCAGTTATTTTTTAAATCTAGTGAGAATGATTAATAATATTTCATTTTAAATATTAAATTCAACCTCAATTATTAGAAATAACTGTATATTAAAGTGTTGGCACCAGCCCCTAATTATATAATCCTTACTTTTAGGAATAACTTTGAGTCTTAGCTTCTTATCTATAAATTGGGAATGACATTCTCATGAGGTTGTTAGGACAATAAAATGTCACAGGTATTCTAACCTCTAAATACCAAAAGGAGACCCTCAACAAGTGGGGTGCCCAAAGATGTATCCCAAGGGGCACCCAACTGATCCTTTCTCCCCACTGTCAAGGCTATATATCATCATGTTGTGACAGGAGATTTAGAGCCAGTTGCTAATGTTTCTGCAGTTTAGTGCTCATAAAATGAAGCCACATCCAATTTTTCTCAGAAAGGTCAAAAGATAAGATACTAGTCATATAGTGCAACTATAAAGTTTTTATAATAAACAATTTAGTGTTATTTTTTAAAGCCTGACTTCTGAGATTGACCAGACTTTCTCTAAATGGCAGGACCTATTTTGCCAATTTTACAGCTACCATCTGTGAGTGAGCACAATAGAATGGAAATGCGGTCTCTGGGCTGTGACAGTGCCAGGGCAACATGCTAAGACCATGGATAATCACATAATGGAATGAGAGTCAAATTAAAGTCCCAGTGGCTCACCATGGGCTGCTGTGGAGGCCAAGCAGAGGCCTGGCCAAGGGAGTTCCTGAGAATCCAGGCTACAAGCCACAGCCAACAGTCATAGTGGGTGACAAGTCAGCTTATATCCATCCATAGAGGAAAAACTCTCACCAAAGTGCAGCAGGACTAATCAAAGCTGAATTAGCTACAATGACAGTCCTCTTTGTAAATTTTGTTTGTTTGTTCTTGGACCCTAGTACTATTAGCTGAAGCCACCTAGCCATCACAGGTGGAGTAGGGGGAGGCATATGAGTCCAGGGGACCAGTCCTGACATCCAGTAGATCAAGCCCCAGAAGCTGTTAGTCTGGACCAGGCCTTATACCATGAATGTGGGGCTTATTCACCTGAGCCCAAGACTATTTTGGTAATAGACGGTGCTGGGTAATTCCCCTCAAGATTCATTTTCTGCTCTGCCCTTTACACTGAGCTCACTTCCCTGAGAGGCCAGCCTCTGTGGATTACATCACTCCCCAAACTACCTTGTTCTCTGGCTTCTGGGTGGGTCCAGTCAATGGGAAGCAGTACGAGATAAGAGTATTAATTCTACTTCCCCTCCCTCTGCTCTCTCCCTTCCCCTCCCCCTGTTCTCTCCCTGCCTACCCATGGTTTGGCAGTGGCTAATCTCCTCTAACTGTTGCCACTGCTCCAACTTCTGCACTGGGCCTCAATAATACCAGTCCCTCTCCTTGCTCCTCCAGACCTAGGATTGGCAAAGGCTTTCCACTCTTGCTAGTCCCTGAGTGCTCCACTGCCCAGACTGGTTCCCTTAACCTCACCCCACTCCTCTGTCAATAGACCCTTAATGGAATTTATTCCTGGGATGCAAGGTTGGTTCAATATCCACAAATAAATTAACGTGATATAGCACATAAACAAAGTGAAGAATAAAAATCATATGATCATATCAATAAATGCAGAAAAAGCATTTGAAAAAAATCCAGCATCCCAATCCCATCTGATCTCAGAAGCTAAGCAGGGTCAGGCCTGGTTAATACTTGGATGGGAGACCACCTAGGAAGACCTGGTACTGTAGGCATAAAAAAAAAAAAAAACTCCAACATCCATTTATGATAAAAACTCTCAGCAAAGTGGGAAAAGAGGGGACATATCTCAACATACTAAAGGCCATATACGACAAACCCAGAGCCAATATCATACTCCACAGCAAAAAGCTAGAAGCATTTTCCTTAAGATCAAGTATAAGAAAAGGATGTTTGCTTACACAACTTTCATTCAACGTAGTATTGGAAGTCCCAGCTACAGTGATCAGACAAAAAACAAAAGAAAAAAAGACATCCAAATTGGAAAAGAAGAAGTAACAGTCATTATTTGCAGATAACATGATACTATATAGAGAATCCTAAAGATTCCACCAAAAAAAAAAAAAAACTGTTAGAATTGATCAATGAATTCCGTAAAGTAGCAAAATACAAAATTAATATTCAGAAATTGGCTGCATTTTCATAAACTGATAATGAACTATCAAAAAAATTAAGAAAACAATCCCATTTATAATCACATCAAAAAGAAATTAAATTAAAAAACCCTAGAAATAAATTTAACTAAGGAGGTAAAAAATTTGAAAATCATAAGACACTGAAGAAAGAAACTGAAGAAAATACAAATAAGTGGAAGTATATACTGTGCTCATAGGTAGGAAGAATTAACATCATTAAAATGTCCATACTACCCAAAGCAGTCTATAGATTAAATGCAATCCCTATCAAAATACCAATGGGATTTTTCACAGAACTAGAACAAATAATTCTAAAATTTATATGGAACCACAAAAAACCTTGAATAGCCACAGCAATCTTGAGAGAGTAGAACAAAGTTGGAAATATGTTACCTGATAGCAAACTATACTACAAGGCTACAGTCATCAAAACAGCATGGTATTGACATAAAAACAAATAGAGATTGATGGAACAGAACAGAGAGCCGAGAAATAAATCCGCGTCTATATGGTCAATTAACCTATGACAAAGGACACAAGAATATTCAATAAATGGTGTTGGGAAAACTGGACAGCTACATGCAAAAAAAAAAATGAAACTAGACCACCCTCTTACATCAGTTACAAAAATAAACTCAAAATGACTAAAGACTGAAATGTGAGACCCGAAAATGTGAGACCATAAAAATCTAAGAAGAAAACATAGGCAGCGAACTGTCTGACATTGTTCTTAGTAATGTTTTTTTCTGATATACCTCCTCAGGCAAGAGAAACAAAAGAAAATTAAAAAATGGAACTATATCAAACTAAAAATATTTTGCACAGCAACAAAATGAAGACGACCTACTCAATGGGAGAAGATTTTTACCAAAGATACATCCAATAAGGGGTAATATCAAAAAATTTATGAAGAACTCATACAACTCAACACCAAAAACAAACAAACAAACAAAAACAAATAATCCAATTAAAAAATGGTCAGAGGACCTGAATAGGCATTTCCCCAAAGAGGACATACAGATGGCAAATAGACATATGAAAAGATGCAAACTAAAACCACAGTGAAACTTTCTGTGCGAACAGTGCTCTCACAAACATGGTGAATATTCCTAAAACTCGCCAGACTTTCTGTAAAAAATGTGGCAAGCATCAACCCCACAAAGTGACATAGTACAAAAAGGGCAAGGACTCTCTACGCACAGAGAAGGTGGCATTATGACAGGAAGTGTTTGTGGTGGGCAGACTAAGCTGATTTTCTGCAAAAAGGCTAAAACTACAAGAAGATTGTCTTGGGCTTGAATTCATTGGGCCCATCTGCAGATTTAAGAGAGTGCTGGCTATCCAGAGATGTAAGCATTTTAAACTGGGAAAAGATACGAAGAGAAAGGACCAAGTGATTCAGTTTTAAGCTTCATATTTTGTTTTATTATGAAGACAATAAAATCTTGAGGATGTGTTCACTTCAGGGAAAAAAAGCACAATGAGATATCATCTCACACCTATCAGAATATCTATCAGCAATAAGTCAAAAAATAATAAGTGTTGGCCAAGATGTGGAGAAAAGAGAGATCTCATGCACTGTTGGGATTGCAAATTGGTGCAGCCACTATGGAAAACAGTGTGAAGTTTCCTCAAAAAATTAAAAATAGAACTAATTTATGACCCAGCAATTCTACTTCTGGATATTTATCCAAAGAAACTCAAAACACTAATTTGAAAAGATATATGCACCCACCCCTATGTTCCCTGCAGTGCTATTTAACATAGCCAAGATATGGAAGCAACCTAAGTGCCCATCAACAGACAACTGGATAAAGAGGTGGTACATACATATACAATGGAATATTACTCAGCCATAAAAAGTGAAATCTGACCATTTGCGACATGGATGGAACTAGAAGGTATTATGTTGAGAAAAATAAGTCAGAAAAAGACAAATATAATCTCACTTATATGATCTCACTTATATGTAGAATCTAAATAACAAAATAAGCAAACAAACAAAAAAGCAGCAGACTCATAGATACAGAGAACAAACTGATGGTTGCCAGATGGGAGGGGGGTTGGGAGAATGGGTGAAAAAGGTGAAGGGGTTAAGAAGTACAAATTGGTAGTTAAAAATAGTCACTGGGGTGTAAAGTACAACATAGGGAATATAGTCAATAATATTGTAATAATTATGCATAGTGCCAGATGGTTACTAGACTAATTGGGGCAATCACTTCAAAAGTTATATAAGTGTATACAATCCTGTTTATCTGAAACTAATATAAAATAAAAATTTTTTTTAGGCAAGGCAACCCTTGGTTGACCTCACAATCAGATTACAAGGACCTTGTCAGCTTACAATCCCTTATTTTTTTTTATTTTTATGCCTAAAGCACCTGGTCTTCCTAGGTGGTCTCCCATCCAAGTACTTACCAGGCCCAGCCCTGCTTAGCTTCTGAGATCAGATGGGATTGGGCTTGTTCAAGGTGGCATGGCTGTAGACTAAAATAAAATTTAATGTGAAGTATAATTGAAAAATAATTTTAAAAAAGAAATGAAAAAAAAGGTTCTTCATTAAATCCATAACCTTGACTCTTTTGAGTACGCTGTATGTGTTTCCTGCTAGAACCTCACTGGTATATGGACTTTGCCTGATCTATGTCCAGGGCAGGACCGAAGGCTTGGCTGAAGCTGCTGACTGGCTCCTTCTGCTAACGAATGCTAACTTCAGGATTCCCCAGGACTGTGATCCCTGTTTTGGAGAGACATCCTGAAGCTCTGCCCTTCTAATCCCATGTCTGGTGTACCAAGCCACCCCCTACTCAGTCTCTGTTGGCTGATCCCCGTGGTCCTGTTCTTTTTTGCCCCCTCTCTATTCATCCCATGCACTTCAGTTAATCAGGCTAGACTGAGAAGGTGTCCTAAATTCCCACCCCTACCATCTATCCCATCCACTAACACTGATACAAACAGAATTGCTGTTGAATCTAGTACTAAGACTTGCTCAGCTCATCAGCTAGGAAGTCCCTTTCTACTTCTCTGTAAGTAGAAAGTTCTGCAGTTTAAGGAAGAGATCCTCTTGAGAAGAACATTCAGCCTAGAATTAAAGACATCCAGGTTCTGAATGGTGGCTGGTGCCAGTAACTTCTAGGGAGCTTTTCCTATCATCTCTGGAACTTCAGCTACAGCCAACCTGTCCAGCCCATACACTGGAGGAAGAGTCCAGTTGTCCAACCCCTGGCCTCCACACAGGAGCTCATTCCTTGTTCTCAACAGAGCTTAAATCTCATCACATCATACTCAGGGCTGGGTGACTTTCACAACCTGGTGGATCTTGTCCTGAGGTCCCACATGTGACTTTGTGGCTATGGCAGACTTCTCAAATGTTGGCAATCACTAAAGCTCTAAGAGAGAGGTTTTCTCTGCCTTACTGGACCCAATGGATCTATACAACTGGTCCAACTCTCTCATGGCCTCTTATGACATTACTACTCCCCTATCAATTCTCTGCCATGGGTATAAGATCAGACAATAACCAAGGAGCAGGGGTAGGAAGGAGGCTGTGCCACATTGCCAAGACCCCAGCTGATACCAAGAAATCAACAAAGACTTTAAGAATGGTTGGATATCAACCTGTGATGTATATCATTCAGAATCCCCTTGAGGAAGGTCTTGGTGGCCCAGTTGCTAGGAGTCCCCTTCAAGGACTGCCTCAGCTACAGAGCAGTCTTGGCTACAAAGAGCCACATTGCCCAACATTATACCTCTTCATAAACCAACCCACAGGGATAAAGGCCAGGCCATTTTGGCCCAATTCAGGACAACTCTGAAAGGCCATTCTAGCTCCAGGGTTCTCTCTATGGCAAGGGTCCCCAAACCCTGGGCTGCAGACTGGTACCGGCCTGTGGCATGTTTGGAACCAGGCTGCACAGCAGGAGGTGAGTGGTGAGCCAGCGAGCAAAGATTTATCTGAATTTGCAGCCACTCCCTGGTGCTAGCATCACCACCTCAGCTTCACCTCAGATCATCAGGTATTAGATTCCCATAGGCGCACTGGTCCCTCGTGCCAAAAACTTTGGGGACTGCTGCTCTACGGGCTGGCCAAGGCTGTCATTGGACCTACATCACATCTCAACTTGTCCATCTGACTACTCCTGTGTCCTCCCCCTCCCTTCCCTTCCTTGAGTATTGATCCCAAGGATGCTCCTGAACAAACACATTAGACTCCATCTGCTTCCTAAGAACCCAATCTGTGACCAGGCTCCAACCCAAAGTATCTCAGTATATATTAAATATTAAAATTGAAACATACCTACATGGTTCAGGAAATACTATACTGTTTACTACTGATTTTACTGTATAAACTATGCAATATTATGCTCAACCTATTCACATTAAATATTTTCACGTGAGCTTACAGACTCACTGGTAACATTCCCAAGCTATCTTATATCTAGTTATGAACCAATAACAAGCTTAGGAGTACCACAGTGCTGCAGACTCTGGAATCTAGTTAAGCTCTCATTATTGGTTAAATTGATCAGGTAATGCTTTATACTTATGTTCTTTTATTTTTAAGTGGCTGAAAAGAAATGGCCCCTTCCAAATGTCTCCTACAGCCTGATCCACTTCTTGGCTTGGTCAGCAGAATTGATAAGAGATCCTAAGAGTAAAGCTCTTCTCACCACAAATAAGTAACAATTGGAAGACCCTACTGCTGAAGCACAGGCCCTTTTTGATGCTACATTTCTGTCCTGTAACTGTTGTCTTATCCTTAGGAATAGAATCACCAATCTTCGCCTTAAAAGTTAACTGTTCAAGGCCTAGCTCTCTGACTTGAGGAAGATATCTCCATTTTACAAACAATAATACAGGTATTACAAACATATTACAGGTATTACAAAAATAATACAGGTATTTACAAATATAATATAGGTATTATAAGTGTCTCACGTATATCAACTAAATCTTCACAATCACTCTGATGGAAGTAGTATTCTTTTTTTTCTATTACACTTAACATACAATATTATATTAGTTTCAGGTGCAAAATGCACTGATTAGACATTTATATAACTTATGAAGTGATCACCCCACTAAACGCAGTACTCATCTGACACCATATATAGTTATTACAATACTACTTACCAAATTCCCCATGCTATACTCTACAACTCCATGACAATTTTGTGACTACCAATTTGTACCTCTTAAACCCCTTTCCCCTTCACCTAACCCCCACTCCCCAATCTGACAACCATCAACATGCTCTCTGTATCTATGAGCTTGTTTTTATTGTGTTTATCATGTTCTCCAGATTCCATATGTGACATTCATCTTTGTCAGACTTACTCTACTCAGCACAATACCCTCTAGGTCCATCCATGTTGTTGCAGATGGCAAGATTTCATTCTTTCTTATGGCTGAGTGATATTGCATTGTGTATGTATGTGTGTATGTGTGTGTATGTGTGTGTGTGTATATATATATATGTATACACATATATAAGTATATGTGTGTGTATGTGTGTGTATATGTGTGTGTATATATATATGTGTATATACACATATATGTGTATGTGTGTATATGTATATATACATACATATATATACATACATATATGTGTGTATGTGTGTGTGTGTGTGTGTGTGTGTGTATATATATACACACACACACACACACATAAAATCACCTCTTCTTTATCCATTCATCCACTGATGGACACCCAGGTAGCCTCCACATCTTGTCTATTATAAATAATGCTGCAATTAATATATGGACTTGCATGTCACTTCAAAGTAGTGTTTAGGGGTTCTTCAGATAAATGCCCAGAAGTGGGATAACTGAGTCCTCTGTATCTTGTTATAGCCTTTGTTTTAAAGTCTATTTTGTCTGGTATAAGTATTGCTACTCCAGCTTTTTTTGTGTGTTTCCATTTTAATGAAACATCTTTTTTCACCTCTTTACTTTCAGTCTGTGTGTCTAAAGTGAGTCTCTTGTAGCATATGGAAAGGTCTTGTTTTCTTATTCATCCAGCCATCCTATCTTTTGATTGGAGCATTTAATCCATTTACATTTAAAATAATTGTTGTTAGATATGTAGTTATTGCCATTGTATTATTCACATTTTTTTCTTCTTAAAGAAGTCCCTCTAACACTTCCAGTAACACTGGCTTGCTGGCGATGAACTCTTAGCTTTTTCTTGTCTGGGAAGCTCTTTATCTGTCCTTCTAAATGATAGGTTAAGTGTACAGAGTAATCTTGATTTTAGGTCCTTGTTTTTCCTCATTTTGAATATTTCCTGCCAATCCCTTCTGACCTGCATGCAAAGTTTCTGTTGAGAAATCAGTTGACAGTTTCATGGGCACTCCCTTGTAGGTAATGCCTGCTTTTTTATTGCTGCTTTTAAGATTCTCTCTTTGTCTTTAACATTTGGCATTTTAATGATGATGTGTCCTGGTGTGGGCCTCTTTGGGTTCATCTTGTTTGGGACTCTCTGAGCTTCCTAGGCTTGTATATTTATTTCCTTCATCAGGTTAGTGAATTTTTCAGTCATTATTTCTTGAACAATTCCTTGTTCTCTCTCTTCTTTTTCTGGTACCCTTATGATGCACATGTTGGTATGCTTGATGTTGTCCCAGAGACCCCTTAAACTATCTTCATTTTTTTGGATTCTTCTTTCTTGTTGCTGTTTTGATTGGGTGTTTTCTGCTACTTTATCTTCTAAATCAGTGATTTGCTCCTCCACTTCATTTAATTTATTGTTAATTCTTCCTAAGATATTCTTCATTTTAGTTATTTTATTCTTCATTTATGATGCTCTTTTTTATGTTTTCTATCTCCACTCTTATGCTTTCTATCACTTTGTTAAAAGTTTCACTCAGTTCATCTACTCTTCCCCTAAATTCATTGAGCATCCTTATAATATGTGTTTTGAACTCTGCATCTGGTAGATTGCTTGTCTCCATTTTGTTGAGTTCTTATTCTGGAGCTTTGTTCTGTTCTTTCATGTGAGATATGTTTCTTTGTATCCCCATTTTGGCTGCCTCCCTGTGTTTGTTTATATATATATTAGGTAGGGCTGCTGTGTTTCCTGATCTTAGTAGAGTAGCCTTATGCAGTAGGTGTGCTATAGGTTCCAATGGCACAGTCTACCCTGGTCACCTAAGCCGGGTGCTCCAGGTGTGTCTCCTTGTATGGGTTGTGGGTGCCCTCCTGTAGTAGTTGAGCCTTGATTGCTGTTTGCTTGTCAGTGGGAGGGATTGACCCTTGGGCTGATTGGTTGTGATGACTGGCCATGACCAGTGGAGGAGCTGTTGTACAGGGGCTGACCCTATAGAGCAAAATTCACTTTAACAGGGTTCTAGTGTCTGCCCTGTAATCCCTTTAGGTATGTAATCCTGAGATGTGATCCTGGGTGGTGCTCTGGCTCAGAGTGAAGCTGACCACCAAGCATGTCAGCCAGGACCTCCTTGGAGGGCCCTGCCACAGGCCATGTTCAGCTGCAGCCTGTGCCCTGTCTGGGGCCACTTGGCATGAGCCACCAAGTAATCTTCAGATGGCTGTCACCCATGCTGGGCTTGGATGTGCCTGAAGAACCCAAGCCACAATCCAATGCTGGCTGCTGCTAGTGCCAGGCTTGGGGCTGCTCAGCAAGAGATACAGGGCATGCCAAGGCCAGATGCTGCTTGTCTACATTTTGTGAACCCTGAGAGATTTTAGGAAAATCTGCAGCATGAGCCAAGATAGGCAGTTTGTATGGAAAATCTACTGGAAGCGGCTTGGGGGGGCCCACAAGTTGGCAGGGGTGGGGTCTCAGGGAATCACCAGGGCAGGGTGATTAGTGTTAGCTACATTGATGGAGACTCAGATATGATGTCCACCTGCATCTGTACATCAGGTGGGAGAGGGTTCAACAAAGTGTCAATAGCTTCTACCAGTACTTCTGTCAGGAGAAAGTTGCCACTCCAGCCCTCACCCTGAAGCCAGACAACCCAGTTCCTCCCAATATATCCCTGGCACTTTTTCAGCAGTTTCCCCAGTGTTGGAGCTCAGAGCGAGGGAGTCTGTCACTGAGAAGTCCATGAGCAGGCCCCTTAAGAGAAACGCCTGCGACTCCCTCAGTTCTCTGTTTCACTCAACCACAATCTCTGCTCATTTTCACAGCTAGAAGTTGTGGGAACTTTTCTTTCCAGGGAACCCTGGGCTGGGGAGCCCAGTGTGGAGCCTGGACCCCTCACTCTTCTGGGGGGAATCCACAGCTGATATATTTCTCCTGATTCTTAACCGCCACATGCAGGTGTGGGATCAGCCCATTTCACATCTCTGCTCCTCCTACCAGTCTCAAGGTGGCCTCTTCTATATGTCCCCAGTTGCAGGACTTCTGCTCAGCTAGACTTCAGGCAAATCCTAATGATGACTATTCGGCAGTTTAGTCATAATTTTGATGTGGATGTGAGAGGAGGCAAGCACAGCATTTACTTGGTCTGCCATCTTGACTGGAACCCTGGAAGTATTATTCTATCTCCATTTTTGAGATGGAGAAACCTGAAAGGTTGAGTAATTTACACAAAGTCACCCAGTTAGTCAATTGCAGAGCTAAGGATTTTAAACTCAGGTTCATGTTCCAGACTTTCTGCTCTACCTGCCTCCCTAAAGCATCTGAAGTCCACAGCTCATTAACTGTCCTAGTTGACAGAGCAGGTAAGAGATGAAATGGGGGAGGGGAAGTTAAAGGGAGAGTGGATCTCTGAATTTTCCATGAAGTGATTCCTTTTCCAGTATGGGTGGTGACTGTTTTGTGAGTTCTTAAATCAATTTAATGGATCACGAACAAACTACATTCAAAAGAAAGAAAGAAGTGGGAAGAGGAGAGAAAAGAAAAAGAAGGAAGGAAGAAAGAAAGAGAGAAAGGAAAGCAAAACATGATCATACTGTACCACATGTAATTAAAATAGTACCGGTTCATGAAACTTTTGTTACATTGTATATATGCATGCTGGGTTGCTATGAAAAAATGTCTTTCTTATTGTGGGCTATAGTATCAAAAGAAATTAGATTTCATTCAAATTCAATAGTCATCAGGAAAATAAAAATTAAAGAAATAAGACACCACATGTTTTCAGAGGCAAAAATGTAAAAATAACTTGAATGCCTATCAGATAGAAATGAATAAATTATTCTATATCCATACTATGTTCAATAAAGAATGGCTTAGGTTTATACATATTAAACCTAATGACTGGAACCCTGGAAGTATTATTCTATCTCCATTTTTGAGATGGAGAAACCTGAAATTTCCCATGATTTATTATTCAATAAGAAAAACACCCTGCAGATAAATGCATGTGGCATAATTATACTTCTGTGCAATAAATGATGAAACCCCGACATAGAGGTAATTAACATTTGGGTGGTGAATTGGGTGGAATGAAAAAGGAGAGAAGAAGGAAATAATGGAAAGAAACAACAAAGGCAGTTGCTAACTAGCAAAAATAAGTACATGTATCATTGAGAATCCCATGAGAAATAGAGGACATAAGCAAACTATATAAGTTGAGAAGAGTTTAATAAAGTAACTATTTACAAAATTGTGGCAAATGTTTAGGAAAACCAACCGGGAATTCTTTAGTCCCTCAGGAATTGTAGCATCAGGGAGCCATTATCACCACCCAGGGCTGAAAGGGCATGTGAGAGTGGTTACCAGAACCTGAAGTGGGTAGCTCTGTGGAGAGAACCTCCAAATAGGTGCTGTAGACTCTGGTAGGAGGAGGCAGGGAAGATGATTTTTTCTCCCCCTATGCTCCATGCTCCTACTACTGCATCCCATTGGCCAACCCAACTGGAGGACAGAGGGCTCGGAGCCCCACAGATATAGCCCACAAAGGTCAATTGCCTGGGACTCAGAGCAGGGTGAGGGGGCTTCAGAAAAATCTTAATGGGACAAATGGATGATATCCAACACAGTATACTATAACAATAAATAAAAGATGGAATATAAACTCCATCCATCATTTTTTCTTTTTATATGTAAAAATTAGATATTTACATGGATAAGAATTAAAAGGTTACTAAATGACAGTATCATTTTGTTTTTGTGATGGCATCTTGAATTTTAATTAAACCCAATAGCTTCAATAATAATTATATTAAAATATTTTTTCTTTTTTATTCTTTGCAATGAAAAAAATCTGAGTTAAACTTCTGATTCTACCAGACCCTGTTGTTTCTCTAACTTCTCCATCTTTAGAATGGGAATGGTAAAAGTACTCACTTCATAGAGTTGCTATGAGGATTAAATGAACTAATAAATTTTGAGATCGTAGAACAGTACTTGGCACATAGTAAATGCTTTAAGTCTTTACTATTATTATTATGATGATGGGATGTCATGTGCGAGGTGGCTGTCTCCATGTCCCCTCTCCAATCTACCCATCATCCAGTCAAAGCAAGCTCCCTTTAAAGTGTATTCCTGATCATGTCACTTTCTTCCTTGGAATTTGTCCATGGTCTCCAGACCCTGCAGGATAATACTCAAACCTCACCCTTGCAGTTATTTCCAGCCTCACTCTTTTCTACTTTGTGCTTTCATTCCAGCCTCACAATTCCTTCTGTTTCTGCACAAGTGCCATGCTGTCCTCTGTCTCAGAGCCTCTGTTGGGAATGCCTTTTTCATATCATTCTACTTTCCTACCTTGTTAACTCTTACTATTCATCATTGAAACTTCAAGTATCACCTCCCCTGAGAAGACTTCCTGCCCCTGCCCTCCCCCTGCCACTGCATAGTCAAATTTATAAGCAGCTTCTTCATCCCATTACATCTCATGTAGGCTCTATCTCACCATGTGCCAAATCATGAGTGTATTCACTTCCCCATCAGCAATGGTCCCTCAAAGGAAGCAATAATGACCTATCTCTCTGGACCCTTGCACAAAGCATGGAACCTGCTAAGAGTGTATACTTAATCATGATTTGTCTAAGAATAAAATTTATAAATAAATGAGTTAAATAAGCGACCAAGCCAGAATTCAACCCCAGCTCTGTTTGACTCCAAAGGTCACCACTGTCTCCCAACCATCTGGAAGTTCTAAGGCTGCCTGACACTTCAGAATAGCTGCATGCCTGAGGGAACTCCCCAGGGACACTAGACCAATTCAGGCCAAAATGATCTGGTTAGCAGTGATGGGGAGGAATAAATGCCTCCTTTCTGGGAGTATCAACCACATGACATTTGCTTTATCAAGGGACTTTCCCAAGAAAATCAATTTCTGGAGCATGTTAAAATATAAACAAACCACCACCCACCCACCCATCCACTACTTAAAAGCAATTAGTACAAAGAGATTTTAGAGAATTCAGACAATTCCACAATGTTCAGAGCACCATCTGATCATATAAACTTTGTTTTTCCTAACCAATCATTTTTCTACTAAATTTTTATTTTAAATTTGGCTCCACTGTGAAATGTGCATCCCCATACTGTACTGTGTGCATAGCCACAGATACACTGGAGAGTCTTGACATATTCACCATTTGAGATTTGCTCTTGTGGCTCATGATAATGTTACCAGAATCCCTTGATAACAGTGTTTATATCTATTTATAACTGTAACCTATTATCCTATCTTCCATATAATTGGATGTGACTAAGATTAAAAAAAATTCAGCTGCATAAGAAAAGTCATGCTCTTATAGAACAGATGTTCACTCAGCATGGAAAGTGAATTAGCCTTTAACACAAATACCCAGAAATACATAAGCACTCTTTCCAAAAGCAATGGTTAATATTTTACATGGAAAAATAACTTTAAGATAAAAGATATTAAAAGTGCAAGGGAAGTACCACAGCTGGTTTTTAAAATAAGTGTTAATTTTACCTCTTTCAAGGGTGATATTGCTACCAATTCAGGCACTGGATGTTTTCTCCAGTTCAGGACACAGAAAAATGACTCATAATTGATTTGTTTTTCATTATCTTCAAACCTGAAAATATAATTGTCGTATATGATTTGATTCAATCTGCAAAATTCAGGACCAAAATGTCAGCTTAAATGCTACCATGAAAACATAATATCAGGGGCACTTCAATATCTGATATTTTTCTTGTTTATTTTTAGTTTTTATCTGTTTCTAACCCTTCAGAATGTAAACTATTTGCAAGAGAGATCTCACACATCTAATTCACCAAAGTATCCCCAGCACCTAGATCAATGCTGGCACTTAGTAGGTGTTCAATAAATATTTGTTGCAGTTGCCACAGAAACAAATTAGTTTATTCAGTAACTAAGACCACTGCTATATTTTGTTAACAATATTTGAGGTCTTTTAAGTCTAATATGGTTGACACTATATGTCAGTAAAAAAAATGTCCTTATATTTCTTAAATTGCATGCCTTTTAAATCTTTAAGGCAAGCTTAGATTCACTTTGTCTAATATGTTTTTAGGAAATATAAAAGACATCTTTATCATTTATTATGTAGACATTAAAAGGGGTTATTTAGATCTATACATGCTATCATAGAAATATATGTTCATGACATATTGAAGAATGGAAAGGAGGTTATAAAATAGAAAGTGCAGTTATGATTTTACTTTAGGTTTATACTTATATAAAAATGCATAGAAAAAAAGTGTAGTAACAATACACTGAACAATACCTATCTCTGTGAAGAGAGATAAAAATCTTTGCTTTTTCCTAGACTTTCCTGTATTATCTGAATGGCTTTAAATTTGTAATCAGAAAAAAATTAAGGCTATTTTCATTAAAAATAAACAAATGATTATCCTTCACCATTAAACTACAGGTCAAAAATAATAAATCGATAAAATATATCTCAGGTTACAGACTCTAGGTAGACTTTAATAACATTAGTTTGGGTTCATTATATTTATTTTTATAGTTACCTTCCATTAACGGCAAGTGATTCAGATTTTTCCATTTGGTAATACTATGAAGCATCCCATGCAAAAAGTGAGGTGATTAAAATAGATATATTAAATAAAAAATAATAATAATAAATCTATTTCACTACTATTTCCTAATTATGTACACTGACATAAATTCATCCTTAACCGTAATAGAGTTTTGGCTATTAAGACCCAGTAATATTAACACAATTGCTATAATGACCTAAACATAAACAAAATACTTTGTATAATACCTCAATGCCACTTATTCTGAATTTCACCACATTCTGCCTATTTTTAAGGTTAAATATATACTGGTCATGTAACACTATTTTTTGAAGAAAAAGACAAAAGTGGTGGGACAAAAAAAAAGACAAAAGCACTGTTCCACCCTGCCTTAGGCTCCTGCCTTTCTCTCAAAACCTCCAAATCAACACACCCCTCCAACTTGTAAGTGAGGTGCACAAGTTACTATTGCAAGGATGAATGGAGGATAATTATAAGAAAACTCAGTGATGATAAAAATAGAAAAACAACATACTCATAATTGGTCAAAAGACTTTTCTAATTTTTCTCAAAATATTAAGAAAATAATAACTCAGATTTATAAACTAATAAAAATTAGGAGCAATAAATTAAATGTTACAAGATAAAGTGGCATAGACTCATCAATCTAAACAAAGTAAACAGTGATTGGAAGAGGGGAAAGGGAATTCAGTAATTCTTTTGTGTACATTTTCTTTGTCCAAGGATTCTGGGATACAACTCCAATATGCTCCCACTACCACTGTCTATCCTCTAAATTTTGGCTCACTTGTCATTTGAACTCCTTGAAAGAACATGCTTTGTTTACGGAAATATTTGTAGCCAAAATGCAGGACCATTATGTCCTTTATTTTGTGTATGTTTTGGGAGAAGAACTAAAACTCAATCAATTAAAGATGTTTTGTAAGAAACTTTCACTTAGCATGGAGCTTTTGAAGAAAAGTATTCCCTAATACTCTTTAGTAGGAGCTGAGATCAGAAAATGAGATCATGAAGGGCCTTTGACTTTTAGGCTGAGGAAAACTAAGCCACTGAGCACATTGTACAGAGCCGTAATAGGATCTAAGATATATTTTCTAAAGATCACTCCGGCTGATATACTGAGAAAAGAATGTAGGAGCAAGGCCAAAATGGCAAGGCAATTAGCAGTCATTTGTAGTAATCCAGATGAAAGATAATGACAGTTTAAATGATATTGGTGGCAGTGGAAGGCAGTGAAAACTGGTTAATTCTTAATATATTTTGAGTGTAGGATTCTTGAAGGATTGGAGAGAGAGAAAAGGGTGGAGGGAGGGGAAAAGAGAGCATGAATGAATGAATGAATGAATGAATTCTAGACAACTCCAAGGATTTTGCTTGGGCTACTGGAAAAATAGAGCTGCCCTAACTGAGATAGGAAAGACTACATGGGCTATAGACTGGGAGAAAAGATCTGGAGTTTGGTTTTGGATATGTTACATTCTGATGGACAATGAGCAGTTGGGTGTATGAGTCTGAAGTTCAGGGAAAAGGTTCAAGTTGAAAATAAAAATGTGCGAGTCATTAGCATATAGATGGTATTAAAAGTCACCAGACTGGGAGATTGGATGAGATCACCAATGAAGTAAGTTTCTCTATCTGTTCCTACAGTACAAATTAATTGTCAGTAAATCCCTTACATCAATTACAGGAAGCACTTATTTAACCCTAGAGGTTTCAGAAGTATAATATTCCAGTCATTTGGGAACTAGACAAAAGACTATCAAACAGATACAGGATCACATCAGATCTCACCCCTCATATACAATTCACTAATCAGTCCTGTGGATTCTACCCCGTGGCCTATCACAAATTTCTTTTTCTCCAACTCCTCTACTATTCACTAATTTAAAGTCACTATCTCTCTTGCATTACAGTGATAGCTTTGTATCTTGATTTTGGTTGCTTTTATTCTTACCTTGTTGCAGACCATCCTCCACCAAAATGATCCTTCTAAAACACATATCACATCAATGAATTTCTTGCTTGTAACTCTCCAATGGCTTCTTGATCCACTTAGAACACAAGCTGAACTCCTTATCAAGGCTTATAAGACCCTGTATATTCTGTCCACTGCTGACCTCTCTGATCTCATCTGGAAACTCCCTGTTCACAATGTTCCAGGTACACTAGCCTTCTTAATATCTGAGAATACCAAGATTGTTCCCAGAAATGAAAGGCATTTGCACCTTCTGGTCCCTTTGGAAAATCTTGACTCAAATGTTGCTTCCTCAGAAAGGCTTCCCTCAAGTTCCTCTGATCTGAGTCCCCATTCTTGAATCTTCATTTTCCCTGGATGATGGCATTGGAACTTACAGAAAAATTTCTGGAAGTTACCACTTCAGGTACTATTACCAGACTATATTACCAATAAGTCCGATATTTATTCATGCTTGCCTGTTACTCCTGGGCCCCCAGCCTTCTTCCTTGACTAACTTATCATATGTCAGACTCAATGTATCTATTTCAAAGGATATTTGGGAAGGACGTTCCCAAATAAAATAATGTTCAGGAAAGATTAAAAGTTGTAAATCAAGGAGTACACAGCTTCGAATTGATGTATAAAATCTTTTTGAGGAAAAATGTTTGAAAGATTTAATCTTTCCAAAGTCTCAGAGCCAGGCTTCATGGAAGAGTTGACCTAATGAAGTATAATATTCCAAGTTTTTCTTTTCATTTCTGTCTTAGAGGATCTCCATGGATATGGAAATCACCCCAAAAGGAGCAAGGAAGTAAGAACAAAAAATCTTTCAATTAAAAGGGATAAAACTAGTCAATACTTCTTGGAAGAATTATTTGCTCTTGGGAAGTTGATAGTTATTGTAGTAAATCATGATAGATTGACCACAAATATTTATCTCCCTCTTTCACCAAAATCTCACCAAAATGACAATAAATAAAAATGGGTAATAATCCACAATGACAAAGATAGATGGAAATAAGATAAGAGTGGACAAGAGATATCAAAATCTTTTGCAAGATGGAAAACAGACCAAGGGCAGAGCTGAGGAAGGGAAGCTGAACTCTAAATGTCTATGGTGGAGGCAGGGGGCACATAAAGATTAACCAGTGTGGCCCATAAAACTCTTGAGAGGCTCAGCTACTGCAGACTCCAGGTGCTCTTGCAGACTCTAAGGAAGGGATAGGTGTGGGACTGAAAACAGGGACTGTTTGAAAGCCTGAATAAAAGAGCAGCTGGAGCTCAAGTATCTTCCTCTATACTGTATTGTTCTCTGTAGATGTGTGAGGCTTGTTCTCCAGAGAAATTCAATTAAAGAAGTTTCAGTCTTGGGAGATAAAGCACAATGGAGGGCAGAGGAGAGCATTACACATTGAACTTGGGCCTCTCAGCTCCCTTCCTTCCCCTATTTGCAGAACACCAGTGGCCATGCTTAAATTCTCCTCCTTTCCCCCCATCCCATCTTACCTCCTGCTCCAGCAGGAAAAGATAGGATTCTTCTCTCAATACTCTGAATGGTCCCAGAAAGATCTCCAGATTCTAGTTTCTGGGGATTACCTAATGAAAATGAGGGCTAGTAGATGACTTATGCAGTGAAACCCACCAATCAACAATATCCATCCCCCGAAGCTTCCAGCATTAAGGCCAGAAGCTAAAACAGCAACAGAAAAAAAAGGGACCAGAGAAACAAAGACAATTCAGGTAGAAGAAAGAAAGGTGTGAGATAAGAGGATATATTACATTCATGAAAAAAGAACAGAAGACTACAAAAATGGAATATTCAGACTAAAACTGTGTCCTTGGAATAAAAAATATGATAGTAGTCAATAGATACAGTACAAAGTATGGAATATAAAGTTAAGGAAATACCTTAGTAACTACATCATAATGACAAAGAGACAACTGGGGAGAGGAAAGATCCAAATTCAGAAGATCTAAAATCTTAATGACAGGAGTTGTCATAAAAGAAAAATAAAAATGGAAGGGAGGAAATTATTAAACATTAATAGACAATTTCTCAGAACCAAAGAAAAAGGCCTACAGATCAGAAAAGTTCATAAAATGTTATGTACATTGAATCCATATAGACAGATAGACACACACACACACACACACACACACACACACACACACACCATAAAGCCCCATCATGAACTTCCAGAACACAGGGAATAAAAAGAATATCCTAAAAGCATCCAAAAAGAACAATAATGGGAATCAACATTATGCTAAATTCTCAAGCATTCTAGCAGGAAGTTAGTAGTCGTGTCTAAAAATGAGAAACACAGAAATATGGTATATGCATGCTATTTAAATGTTTGAAGAAACAGCTAGAAGGGCTGAAAGTGGTTGCTTCTTGTGAATGGGTCTGGGAGGTGGGGAGGGATGTGGGCTGAAAATTACTTTTGTTGGAATAAGCTTTTTAGAATGATCTGACTTTTTTTTTTACTATGAACATCTATCAGTTTAATAAAAAAAATGTTAAGTGTAAAAAGTAGATGTGAGATCTTGAAACATGCTTTTCAAAGTAGTAAACTCGTACAAGTCAGACTTGGAAAGAGGAAGGAGAGCTATGAGTTGGGAGCGTGTTGATGAGGAATTAGTCTCCCAGTCTTCCTCCCTGCTCCAAAATTCTGCCATAGCTTCTTCCCCTGGACCACCGATATAATGACATTTTTCATGCCTTCATTTTCTATTATAATATATACTGTATCCAATATACACCACTGTTGGATGAGGTTGTGAGAGGGAGAAGACTAGGAAACAAAGGAGAGTGCCAGTTCTAAGAATAGCCCAGGTTGGAGGAGAGGGAGACAAAGGGAAGCAGTTTAGAGATGGAAAAAGGCTTTACTGTTAGGGGAGTGAGAACAAGTAGGTCAGTGCCTATATTACCCTCTGAGTATTATCTCCCCATTCACCCGTCATGGAGTCCTCCCTGCACCAAATCCTATCCATCCTTTCAAATTATGACTTTGATAGAAAATTTATCACCTTACTCCACGCTGTGCTTCTAATCACAAATTTTAGCATCATGATTCTCCACTTGAATTCTCTACTTTGCTCCTCTCCAAACATTTGGCTCTTTCTAAGACTCAGATCCATGGTCAAAGGACAATGATTTGCTATTCTGGAGAAAATTCTTTTGAAAAGGCTGTGAAGGCAATTCTAAAGAGTATTCTGTGGCAACATTGTTAGAATCAGTGCACAGCCTTCCAGGGTGACCACCCTAAAGAGCAAAACTAATTCTGGCTTTTAAGTGTTTCTATGCTTGTTAAAGAAGTCAGCCTTTGTACTTTAAAGTCCCAGCTTACAGTATTAAAGTATTTTCCTAAAACCTCCATAAATTCTTCTTTCTCTCTGATACTTGGGCAAGCCACCACTTCCTTCCCTACACAAACTAAAGGACGTGTTTGTGGAAGAAGAGAGAGGGAAGGCAATTTCTCTGGTTCTTCTTTAGATAATAATGACCCCAAACATGTTTCCCAATGCCTTATTGATGAGAGTTCTTAGAAGTGAGTCTAATGTGTCATTTGATGGGTGCTCTTGCTCCCTTTCCCAAAAATGATGAATGGCTTGAAAACTCAGAAGCTATCCATCTCCTTGCCATGGAGAATAATACTGATCTTTTTTATTTCCACCACCTGTGGAGGGAAAAGGCCCAACAGCAGCTATATTTTGCTCAAGACCAACATACATTTCCCTCTGATGCAAAGGCCATCTCCTAACTTTGAGGAATGGGCTAGCTACATCACCATGGCTGGAAGAGAGGGAGGGCAATGAAGACATATTTTTGACTCAGCTGTATTTGGTTTCGGTTTACTACCCGGCCATCCTAGAGGTAAAATTGAAACACCTGGTGAGATTCTTAAAAAACAGACACTTGAGAAAAAAGTGGAGCTCTGGGCCACTACACTATAGTGACATAAAAACATAGAACTTGGGAAGATGGCATTGCCCAAGTTTCCAGTGAGTAACTTTTTATCTCAAATAGCCAGGCCTCTACATTCCAATTGTTATCCTAGCACAAATCGCCTCAGTGAGGCAGATTATAGCTGCCAAGTATGGACTATATAAAGGTCACTTCTCTATTGGTCTACACGATTTTAGATTTTTAAAAATTTCTTAAACTACAAATCACATTATATTTGAAAAGACAGAAAGTGTGTGCGTGTGTGTGTGTGCGTGTGCGGGGGGGGGGTGGAGTTCTCTCTAAAAACTTCCCAGTACTCCAAGCACAGCAACAATAGCTGCCACATGGCTCAACCCTTGACCATCAGATTCACTGCCAGGTATTGTTGGGTAAAATCACTTGAGCCCAAACCATGCCTCTGGGGGGGGGGGGCAGAGGGCAAGACTGGGTAGAGTATAATGAGATGATTTTAAAGCCCTGTAAACTTTTTTCATTTTAAGTGATATTTCTGGATGAGGCACCAGCTCTCTTGGGAGGCCAATTCTAAGGCATTCCATGGAGCCCAAAGCCAGCCATAAAAAACTAGCTTGGGGCAGAGATGCTGGGGAAAGAGTTGCACTTGAATTTCCAGCTATTCTAAGTCTCGAATCAGAAGGCTGCAATTAGGGTAGGAGGCTGCCTCTACTCTCCAGTCCCATAAGGAACACAGAATGGAATGACCTCAGGATACCCTCTACACTCTTATGATTTGAGAACCAGAACCTCTTATTAGTACTGTGGAAATACTAATATCCAAAGGGAAGCTCAGAGGGGTTGAATCAATTTACAAGGATCATATGAGCAGGCAGCAGTACAGTTGGACTTCAGATGCAGGCCTGGTGGAAATCAACCCATGTTTTTCTTCCCCTGCCCAGCATACTAGCATAGGACAAGTCCCTGAGGCTGCAAAGATGAATGAGACACAGTCCCTACCCCTAGGAGCTCAGATAGGAACAAAGATTTAGGGTATCTTAGGGAGTTGTCATTCTAATTATTAGAGACTCATCTTGGCCTACAGCACACTCTTTCACTGAGAGAGCCTCCTTATACCTCAATGTTTGCACTTATGAAGTGAGTAATCATACCTACCATCAACTAAAATGTTCCTTTTAATATGCTCAAGGATTTATAAAATATTCTAGGGCCCTTGGCACTATGTCAATACAGAGTGTTATTTCTATTATTAATGTGTAATAGTACTGTGACATAGCACATTTAAATCTGATGCTCTGTGCATTAGTGAAATGACTTCATTTCTAAGTAAGGTGACCTCCTACCAGCTACCACAGAATAAAGTGATGGGGCTGGGGTATCAGGATGTAGAAAAATTTTGAGACCCTGATTTCAGCTTGAGTTGTGCTAATAAGGAAAATGCCTACTAAATCACAAGAAATGGAAATGGAGTAGAGGAGAAATCTTAGAACGAAAACACAGGGTCCAGAGAAACACATGGGTAAAAATCCCTGGGTGAAAGGAAGCATTCAAACCTTTGGCCATATTGTTTTTCATCTCCTGATATAAATTAAGGGCTATATGGCTGTTTGACAGCTGTCCAGCTCTATCCCAAGGCAGGTAAAACTGCCCCTGGGCAGAGTGTGCATTAAACCACATCAACAAACTCTTCAACAAACTCCATGCCTGCCTCCCACGGGAGACTGTAGACGCCAGAGGGGCTCTGGCTTAGTGTGTCATAGGAGGGCTGTGCAGAAAGACAGTCTGGTCAAAGCTCTGGAAAGCCCTATGGAGTCTGTGGGGAACAATAAGAATGCAGAATATAAATGTAAGCTGCAGGATGATGGGCCCATTAGGAATTAGGGCAGTCTGTGAAAGGAATCTGCGAAGATGATGCAAAACACCAAGCATGTGACCCAAATCATGTCAGGGCATATTGGAGGGAGAGGAGAATGGGAATGAGACATTTTCTAATCTGATTAGTCTGAAGTTTCCCCTGAGTATAGAGAAGGGTCACTGCTCAATTAGAGGCAAAGTTAGACTGAATGTGGTCTGCTTAGTGGCTCAGAGCGATGACCTCTTCGAAGCTAAGCTGGGCTAAGTGGCAGATGTGTTCTGAGACTAGGACAACTTTGAAGCATGTTGTGGAACAGTATTTCTGCCTTTAATGTCAAATTGTAAAGGCAAAGACAAAACACTGTTCTGAGAGAATGAGAGATTGATGACTTAGTGGCCCCAGTATTGGATAAGAAACATCTAGATCCTCCAGAGCCCAGGTTCCCACATTCTGGACTTTCCAGGATAACTCATCCTCAAGGTCATCAAAAGATAATGTAATAAACATCCTCAGCTTCCTGACCAAAAGACAGCTTAATATATGAAAGGCATTCAGGTCCAACTGTTAAAAATAAGGCTTCCTCTATTTAGAAGGACAGAGGTTTCTTCCCGTTCATTTCTTAGTCAGAGTGTGTGCCTTGACTTAAACTTCTTTCCTAGTCCCCAATCAATCCTTAGTACCAGCTGCTGTGCTGGGCACTTTATGTATGTTATCTCAATTCATCCTCAGAACCACTAGGAAGCATGTATTGTTATCTCATTCTAAAGGTAAGGAATCTGGGCTTCAGGCAGGTAAGAAATCTTGTACACAATCAGCTAGTAAAAGTAGATTCAAAGAATATAAGAGACAAGGTAGGGGTAAAATTGTCAAGATGTAACAACATACTGTTTGTTTATAGGCAGTAAATAAAACAGGTTAGAAGAAAGTCTCTGCATCTGAATAGATCAAATGTCAAGTCACAAATCTTGATTACAAGGTGAGAGACAAAAAGAGAAACACAGTGTTGTAAGAATCCTTAGGAGGAGATAATCACTGTCAGCCAAGTAAATCCAAGAGAGCTTCTTGAAATGTGGTGCTATTTGAAATGAGTATTAAAGGAAAAGCAAGATTTCAGCAAATGAAGAAAATTAGAAGCTATTTTCTACTGAAAAAATAGTAAGAGAAAAGGTGAAAAAAGTGGAAATGCAGGAGGTATCCATGTGGAATGTTAACTAGACCATCTGGCTAGACTATTGGGAATGAGAAGGAGAGCTTTGGGAATGCAGTAACTTTGAAGAACCCTGACTCTTAGGTCTGCATACTTTATCTTAGGTCCTTTACATCAGGATAACTTAGGTATCCCTCACAATGCTGCAAATAAAAGCAAATAGAGCTCACAGTCTAGAAAATAACCCTCACATCAATCCAATGCACACATATGTGCAACTGAATTGGCCCTCTTCTTGATTGACCTCCTAACACCTTGATCCTAAGTTCTCCCACATGTGATTTAGTTTTATATGTTCCTTTGGTTTCTCCTTTTGCCTCATGTGAAGACTCCCTATTCTAGCCCCTGACTGAGAACACTGCTCCAGCTGACAACCCTAAGCTCCATGATGGAGAAGAGAGAGAAGTAATTCAAAGCTAAAGAGTTTTGTCTTTCTTTAATGAGCACAGAGGTGGTACAGAAGGTTTGTGAGTAGAACAGTGACACCACGACATTTGTGCTCTTAAGAGGTATTTAAATTTTGTATATAAAGATGGATTTTAAAATTTAGAGACTGGTGGAAGAAAGAACAACATGGAGGCCCTGAAATAATCAAGAAGAAATGTGGGTCAGAATAAGAGTGAAAATAGTGGAAATGGAGAGGAAAAAGTGGGGATGCAAGCAATAGAAAGGAGGTAGAACTATCAAGATATTCCAATCTACTGTCTATTTGGACAATAATTCAAAATGGTGAGGTGTATATTTGAGAGGATCAGGGGTTAAGTCACAGCTCTTCTTCTGCTAGACTGTGTGATTTGCAGCAAAATACCTCATCTCTCTAAATTTCAGCATCCTTATGCAAAATAGGAAAATAATAGTTCTCACCTTACCAAGTTGTTCTCACAAAGTAACTGAGATAATGTATTCAAAGCAAAGATAACAATGGCTAGCACAGAGCCCAAAATGTCATAATTATCAAGGTAAGTACATGAGAGGAGGGGCTGGAGTAATGCCGTAGGAAGCATAAAACATGATCAGAGCCTGGGTGGTTAGGAGGGTGGTGCCAGGAAGTCAAAAGTCAGGTTCAACAGGAGAAGTGCTATGTTTTAGAAAGCAGTAAACCATGATTTCCTTTTGTGACATCATAATCTCTATGTTTTACATCTGGTGCTCTAGCAGGATAGAGTCCTGTACTAATAACACTAGGTCCTAACACGGCATGCCTTTAGCCATTAGGAACTACTGCTTCAGAAAATCTGCCCTGAATTTTATATCTAATATCCTCATAACCAGTGAAGTTGAACATTTTCATTTTATTCCAGGAATCTGTATCTATGCAATTGTGTCTTAATGTTAAAAAGATAAAATGTTATAGAGTCGTAAAAGAAAGGGTTTTCATTTTAAGGGTTTTCATTTTCATTATATGTATATGTATGTGTGTGTGTGTGTGTGTGTGTGTGTATATATATATATATATATATTCTCTATATTCCTTTGTAATGACTGATTGAAAAATGTTCCTTTAAGAAAGTTACATAACATGGGTTGGTTTATGCAGTTCCCAAAAATTTATATGCAAAAAATTCTCTAAACCAAATCCTATTTTTAAAGCTTTCAAATAAGCCCTTTTTGTAAAGCTAAAAAATTCATAATAGACTCTGTAAAACCCCAAATCATAACTTTTTCTTTTGTAACAGTTAAATAAAGATGTGTCATCAATAATATAATGAAAACAGTCAAGGGTAAATCAAAGGTAATTTAAGGTAAATGTAAAACCAGGAAGTCCCACAAATAAAAATATACAGGACAATTTCCATGAAAGATGCAGATTTCACTTACTTGGACAGTAAGGATCCTAGAAGATCATCGGTCAAAGGTAACCTGGAGGACTTGCACAGCCTTTTGATGTCTTTGCTAGGTAATACTTTTTTTCTGGATTAAAACAAAATAAATGAGCTTTTATATACTTAGGGTCTCTTGAGTAATAATTGCATACTATAGGAAAGAAAATACATAGTGTTCAGAAAATGTGTACATGGAAATAAGCATAAAAATTGGTATTGGAATTCACAGTAAAGAAAAAGTCACATTGTATTTCATCAACTTTTGCATTTCAGAAGTCACCAGATTCTGTTCTTACAAAGGCCTTTCCATCAAGATTCAGATTCTTGGTTGGTGATAGTATGGCCTATTAAGACTGCAGCCATGAGTGTCACTCTAAGCAATCGATCTGCATTCTTGACCACTTAGTTGAAAATGGTTCTGATATTTGAAAACATCTCTTAATTTGACAGGCATCTAGAGCCTCCAAAACAAGTATTATATGACTTGAGAGTGTTTTTCTAGTCTTTTCCTTGGACCCAAACGTTACAACCTAGAAGTCCCAACTGGGGCTTTAACGTTCACCTCAATTTTGTCAGAAGGTTTCTTCAGAGCAGCCCAACAGTCATTTTTCCAGCCTGCTGGGGACACAGAAATGCTTGCCCAATGTTCTCACTCAGCCAATGTTCTTTCAGGCAATAGACAAAATTAGAACAGGAAAGAAAGTGGGCTTCTTTCTTTGCAATGAAGTTACAAAATGATGGGAGAATATTTATGTCTAGAATTAAAGCTTATAAGATCTAGAAGAACCTCAGAGCTGTCTGAGCAGGCAGCCCCATTATTCCCAAGAGGTATTCCTTTAGTGAAGGAGGGCTGCACCTTTCACCCTAGGGAAGGGTTACCACCAGGGTAGAAGAAAGGGCCAGGATCAAGGAAAGCTTAAGTTACACATCCTCCGGGAGGCTCAGGTAAGCTTAAAGATTCAAGGGAAAATATCATCTTTATAAAAACTCATGAGGATACATACAGATTAGGAAAAAATCATGTTCACTATTAAGATAAACTATAGGACCTTCAAAGATATTTAGGGTATGAAGCTGGCCACTTGGGTACAGACTTCAAGTTTGGGGATAAGGGAAGGGGTCATGCAGAAGAGAGATGGCAGTGTTGTGTAGTAACAAAATTAGAAGCTAGAGTTAGAACTAAGATTATCTAACTCTAGATGAGTACTCCCCACTCCACCCTCACTATTAGGTCTGTGAGTAAAATGAACACCAAAACATTAAGATGGGCTCCAGTTGTTTATAATGGTGACTTAATAAAGCTCAATACAAACATGATAAATGTACTAGAAATAGATTATGCTAAGCTTCATTACTTTCAAGAAATAATTTTAAAGAAATTCTATGGAAAGTTTACTTGCTAATTCCCTATTCTGCATATTATAAAAGTCACATTTATAAATCCCACTCATCACTAAAATAATATAAGAAGACATCTCAGAATTAAACCTTCTAACATTTTAATTCACTATGTTTAAGTTAAAATCTTCTAGAAACCAATTAAAAGAAACTGCCAAGGGGTATACTATTCTTTTGAAGATACATGGCTTTCCCTTATTCCATCAACAAACAAAGCTTACCATTACTATGAAATATTTTTACCCAGATACTCTCCAAAAATGATTTAAGGTGGCTTTGCTAAACAGTGTAGTATGATGAGACAATGTCAATTTTATTTTTGCCTTTTTTGATTAAATATAAATTCCTTTATTACTTAGGTTCACAGAAACTTAAATGATTTATTAGAATCAATAAAATAAAAGCATACTTTTCTCGATCTTGATACACACAGCTATAAATGAGTCTTTCAAAATTCTCAAAAAAATTTTTCTTAAGCTGTTCATGGGCCATTGCAATTAGAATATTAGTATCTGGACATGGGTCCTCGGGCACCCCGTAGTGACGTGCAATGGTTACGAGTTCTTGTTCTATCAGTTTCCCAACAGTTATAGCCATCACTATGTCTCTGTAAAGAAAAGGGAAAAACTCTCATGAAATTATATCTAAGAATATTTTACTTGTCTTTCTACTAAAAATACCCAAAATCTCATTTTATAAAAAAAATCCAAAATTCTATTAGCATAGAAGATGGATAATTTTTAATTTCTCTACTTATGAGCAACAGGAAGATACCAGTGCTAGAGTGGAAGACCATAAGTAATATAGCTTATAAATAAAATGGCATTTTGCCCAGAGTCAAACGTCTACCAAATAACAGCCTGCAACCAGGAAGTAAAATTTTTTAAGTCCTTGAATGGTCAAAAAATCTATCACTAAATATATGATTTCATTCAATGCCTATTAATCTTATTTTACACAAAATAGTAACAGACTTAGGGTTCTGGTTTCCCAGGGTCTAAAATTTATAAGTCAGTAAATTAGAAAGATTTTTAGAGATGGGAAAAGCAATTATGCACATTTCTGTAGTAAAAACTGACACACCTTGCCAATGAAAAAAAAATAAAAAAGTGAAAAGTGAAAAGAGCTGTGTAAGAGTACAGTTGTCTGAGTCTTTAGAAGGCAAATGACATTGAGATTATTTGGCAGACATAAAAAAATAACAACAATAACATATTAATGATAAGGATTCAAAGCCTAACAAATTGGCTGAATTGTTTTTTCTCTATATGAAAGCTATAAACCATGCAGCATGCATTAAAAACCATTATATCAAAATAGTTAAAATGCAGACTGTTAGAGCAGTTAAATGAATACGCTTCCACCATCTAGAAAATTTACTTACTAAAATAATTCAGTTCCTGAAAATCACGAATAAATGAGGGAATATAAGACTTTATTTTCTCTTCTGCTATAGACTGGTCTTTGAGAAAAATGGCTTTTAGTTCTTTTATATATTTCTTGTCATTACCACTATCATTTAATAATTCTAGGTTCTCCTAGTCAAGAATTTCCTTAAGAGTGTACGAAAGCTCACAACTATGATGTTGACCTATCTTAAGGAACTGCATTTCACTTACATCCACTTCTCAGGGTTTCTGGAGTTTTTGTTTTGTTTTGCTTTGCTTTGCCTTTTTAAATGGGAAATGAAGGTCAAATTCAACCAGGAAGACCCCATAACTGCAGCAAGTCAGTTTAGGTCATACAACCAATCAGTCATATTGGCCAGAGGCTCATGGTGTAGAAAACACTGTAAAGTCACTTTGGTATATGAACTTTTCAGTCTACAATCTATTTGAGCTGTCCAAACATACAGATGAGTTCTCAAAACACAAACTGGGAGGACCACTTGTATAAACTGAATAATAATAAGAAACCTTGCCTTTCGTTGAGTACTACCTATGTGCCAGTCCTGTGCTACCAGGTACTTCTGGCATGGATCATCTTATTTAGTCTAGAAGGTAGGTACTATTATCCTCATTCTATTTATTTATTTATTTTATCGGTTCATGTTACTATTTATTTATTTATTATGGTGACATTGGTTAACAAAATCAAATAAGTTACAGCTGTAAACTTTAACAGTAAGGCATATATATGTTTATACTGTGTTCACCTCCCATAGTTAGATTTCTTTCTATCACCACATATTTGTCCCCTTTACCCTGTCTACCTCCCTCCTTCCCCCTTCTCCCTCTTCTCTAGTAACCACTAGTCTATTGTCCATGTCCATGAGTTTCTGTTTGTTTGTCCTGTTCGTTTGTTGCTTTTAGGCTTATATCCCACATAAAAGTGATATCATATGGTTTTCAACTTTTTGTCTGGCTTATTTCGCTTAGCATGATTATCTTGAGGTCCATCCATGTTGTTGCAAATGGCAGTATTTCATCTCTTCTTAAGGTTGAGTAATATTCCATTGTATATATGTACCACAGCTCCTTTATCCAGTCATCTATTGTAGGACACTTCAGTTGCTTCCATGTCCTGGCCACTGTGAGAAATGATGCTATGAACATTGGTGTGTAAATATCTTTATGGATATGAATTTTCAAGTCTTTAGGGTAAATATCCAGTAGAGGGATTGCTGGATCATATGGTAGATCAATTCTTAGTTTTTTGAGGAACCTCCATACTGTTTTCCATAGTGGCTGTACCAATTCGCAGTCTCACCAGCAGTGGATGAGGGGGTTCTTTTTTCGCCACATCCTCTCCAGCATTTGTTATTACTTGTTCTGTTGATTATAGCTATTCTAACAGGTGTGAGATGGTATCTCATTTTGGTTTTGATTTGCATTTCCCTAATGCTAGCAATATTGAGCATCTTTTCATATATTTTTTGGCCATTTGTATGTCCTCTAGGGAGAAGTGTCTGTTCAGGTCCCCTGCCCATTTTTTGATTAGATCATTTGTTTCTTTGTTGTTATTGAGTTGTATGAGTTCTTTGTATATTTTGAATATTGTCCCCATTTTACAGTTGAGAATACTGAGGCCCAGAAATGTTAAGCCATATGCCTAATGTCATGAAAGCCTATGCTCCTGCATTCTATAGTGTCCCTCTTCTGTCGGAACACAGAAGAGAGTGACTGGATGGAGTGGGGCTCAGTCAGGGAAAATTTCCTAAAGGTAGTAGGTTTGGAGCTGATTTTATACAGACCTCTAATTCCCTTTACAGTCCATGACTTCTGTTTTGTGGGCTATGACTAACCCAGCATAAATAAGAGAATAATTTCAGAAACCCTGAGTCATCAACCATCTCTGACAGAAGACTAAGTGACCACAGAGAAATGACTCCAAGGAAAGCCCCCAGCTCATTTAGAACACTGGTCATGGAATAATGTCATGACACATGTATAAAAGGGAACACTATACAAACCATGAAAAATGTGCAGTTGATCTGTATTTATTAGTGCAAAAGATGTCCGTGCTATGTTGATGAATGCAGTATGATTCCAGTGAAACTAAAGACACCAGTATATGTAATATTCATAGAAAAAAAGACTGGAAGGATACATGCCAAAATATCTATAGCTTTATCCGTGATTGTTGAGATTTCTATATGTATATAAAATATCTACTTTTAAAAAAATGTAATAACCAAACATTACTTTCATTATCAGAGGGGAAAAAAATACACTTAAAAGCTCTTTCCTTTTGAGGGTAGAAAATGGTGTCTTCAAGTGGCATGAGCCCAAGGAAGAGAGAAAAGAATGTGTGTGACAATAACTAGAAACTTTCCATGCACCTTTAAACTTCTTTTAGCACTACCAGGTCATAAAAGTTTGTTTTCCTTTTCATTGGATAAAATGAAATTATCCTGGCCTCACTGCAATTAAAATTTATATCTGCTGGGTTTCTGTACGCTTAGGTTTTAAATAGCTCAATATTCTATGGCTTTATGTGAGAGTTTCAAACAAGCTGCCTCAGACTTAAAACTGTCCTCAGTCATGCAGGGCATCAGGGGCCCCAGAGAAGCTGCCGGTGTGGCCTCTGTGCCCAAGCAAGGAAGGTCCTGGCACTGGGGATCACAACAGGAAATGTAAGCCTTTTATTGTTAATATTCGAGTGACTGCCACTACTTTCCCCCTTGTTTGCTATGTGCCCCTTCTTTAGGACTCACCCCACCCTGCCAACCTTTAATGGACTTCACCATGAATTAGGAATCCTTTCAAAAGGAGGACACTCCATTATTTTATTGTGGTAAAATACACATGAAACTTACCATTAGTGGCATTTAGTCCATAAACAATGTGGTGCAATCACTACCTCTATCTAATTCCACAATATTTCAGCACTCCAAAGAAGCAGCCACTCCATCTTACTCCTTCCCCCAGCCCTCTGCCCACCTGGCAACCAGTAATCTATTTTCTATCTCTGAAGATTTGCCAATTTTAGATATTTCATATAAATGGAATCATACAGTATGGTCTTTTGTGTCTGGCTTCTCTTACTTAGCATAGTATTTTCATGTTCATTCATATTGTGGCACGTACCAGTACTTGATTCCTTTTTATGGCTGAATAATATTCCACGGTATGAATATACTACATTTTGCTTATTTATTCATACATCAATAGACATTTGGGTTGTTTCCACATTTTGGCTATTGTGAATAGTGCTGCTATGAACATTCAAGTACAAGTTTTTGTTTGAACACCTATTTTTAATTCTTTGAGAATATATACCCAGGAATGGAATTGCTGAGCCATGTAGTAATTCTATGTTTAATTTATGTTTAACTCACTAACCTGTTTTCTACATATTCCATTTTTGCTTAGCAGCAGCCACAGAAACAAAGCCAACTTCTATCAAACATAGCCCTTCCTCACCTAAACCTTCAGAGTGAATCTGAATTAAGGTCTGAGAGCAAAGTTTGATCTCGGTACTTCCTGATGAATCATTCAAGGGAAATGAAAATGGATTTTTAAAAGCTGCTGTAATTTTATTTATCTGGTGTTCTGTGATTACTGTTGTTAATCTCAAAGATTCAAATGGCAAGTCACATTTGCCTTTACCCAACATTGCACTATGTTCCTGGCACTAAAGTTTTATATAGATTATATAATATTATTTAGCTAATCTTATAAGAGACACTGCCATGATTTCTGTTTTTTTTTTTTTGTAATTAGATCATAATACTCCAAAACACAATGCCAACTGCTCTAGGATACTGAGGTAACTGCAGAATTCTGAAATATGAAATGCTAAACAGTTTTACAAAATATAATTCCATTAAAGTCACCCAGTGAAGTAATGGTAAATCAAAACTTCATTTTAAAGTTCTGAATCTTATGGTACTTTCTTACATACACTGAAAAAATTTAGTTTCAGTGTAAACAATGGCTCAAGAGTATAAGCCTTGGGATCTAAGGCTTAGAAGAAAATCTGCTTGAACCTAAATTAAACCAAGTCATAATTTTCATGACAATTAGATAGTGCCCTTTATCATTTCTTTCAATTTTATATTCATCAAATAAAATGTTTCACTTCCTCTAATCATAAGCCAGGCATACCCTCTCAGGCTTTCTCTTATGCTTGTTGGCCTAAGCTGCCCATACAGAGAAGAAAACCCTGCCTTACCATCACTTACATCCCAGCCTAGTGTGGTCCCAGATAGCAGACAGTGAGAAAGAGGCAGCTGGTGGAATATGTGTCAGAGGAAGGAGAAATGGAAAAATACATCAAAGTGGGGCCAATAAAAATGTATGACCAAACAGATTTTGCTACCAGCCTAATCATAGTTCAAAACCATTTACAAAGCTCTTCAACCTCACTGGAGAAAAAGGCCGTTACATATGGCCACTTTGGCTGGGCACTGCCCACCTCCAGGGGGTACATTTTATATTGATGGTATAAATAGTGTCCCGTGGGGTTGTGCAACATGGTAACCTCGCCATAGAAGCCAAGGAACTCTAGAGAAAAGGGGAGAAAGAAGTAATTGCACACTCTAAGAAAATCATCTACTCCAGCCTGGGTCACAAACCTGCTTGCAATTAGGAGGTGGTGTGGTTTAGTGAGAAAAGTGTGAGCTTTTAAATTACACAGTTCTAGATTAAAATTCCAATCCCACTAATTCGCTAATGGGAACTCTGGTAAATTACTTAACATCTTTGGGCCTGTGCTCCTCTTCTGTGAAATTGGCCAAGACCATTTGCCTCAGAGAATTTTATTTTACCAAAGGAGCCAGGATGATCCTACAAAAATGTAAGTCAGATGTCATGTCTCCATTCAAAACCCTCTGAGGGCTTGCCATCTCTCTCGAAGTCTCATGAAAAGCCTCATGATAGCCTACCAGACCTGACATGATATGTCTTCTCTTCTGCTATCCCTCGGACCTCATCCCCTCTCTTTCCCTCTGCACCCACCATACCACATTCCTTGCTATTCCTCAAATAAGTCAGGCATGTTCCAACTTCAGGGTATTTGCACTTGCTGTTCCCTCTATCTGGAATGCTCTTTCCCTTGGTCCTTCACCTCCTGTACAGCATCTTCTCATTTGCTCAAGTGTCATAGTCTCTGTGAGGCCTTCTCTGACCATCCTTTTGAAAAGTGTGATCCTTCAGAAGTCTGTCATTCCCTAACCCCTCCTCTGCTTTCTTTTCATCAGTGGCATTCATCATTCTCCAGCCTAGTATATCATTTATATTCTTACTTTGTATATTGTATTTATCCCTGCACTGGAAGAGAAGTTCAACAAAGGTCAGGGCTATTGGTCTATTTTGTTCACTGCTGAATCTCCAACACCTTAAATAGCCTTTGGCACACAGTAAGCACTCTATAATAAATAGTTTGCTGAATAAGAGGAAAATGAAAGTTAACTTAGCAAGGTATGAAAAGCATATGGCATACTGTCTGGAACTATGAACACTCAATAAACGATAGCAATTTTCATTATTTTCATTATTCCATAGTAGAGATAGTTTCAAGTTGTATTAAACTGGAAGTTACTTCTCTTAAACAAGTTAATTTTGAAAAAATATGAATGTTTTTGATGAATGAAATCATGGAATTTATCTGCAGAATGTAAAAGGAAAATGGTACACTTGTTTTAAATAGTAATATCCAGGATTAACTCTGAAGTGATAAAATAATAAACTCCAGGTGTGCCTTCCTTTATATAATGGATATATTTGAGAAGCTGCACAAATGCTTAATTCTTAGAAATCAAATAAGATGCCCCCTTTCACTCTCTATTACATATAAAGATACCCTACCTTAATTTTGATCATTATTAATTGGCAATGGCACCTAATACCTTAGCTTTAAATTCCTCTAATTTCTGTCAAGTTCTTAATGACAAGCAAGCACACTGAATCCTGAAATAAGTCCTTTGGAAACTAAAGAATCTTGACAGTATAAATAATTACTGCCAAAGTCATCTGCTTTATAAATTGATTTTTTGATATATTTTCTCAAAGAGAAGTACATCTGCACTGAAAATCATTGACCCAGTTTTCTTATTCCAAATAAATGTAAGCAGCTTCTAGATTTCTCTCTGTTACTACTCTAATCTTCATTTCACATCAAATACTATGGTTTTTCCTATTTTGACATGTAGTGGAATGTACATGGTAATTTTGCTTTATTTAGTTTGAAATCCAGTATGTCTTAGTGTACTTGACTTTGGGGCTATTTAAGTGTAGCCAAACAAAATGAAATATTTTCAGGTAGTTAAGAGCAACTGCTGCATGTTATTAACAATATTCTTCATAGAGGTACAATTTTAGAAACCCTTTAAAACACTCATCTATAATTCTTCTACAGTTTGGTACAATGTGCATTTAAACAAGCTAAGACAACGGTGTTTTTTTTTAATCATATCAAGGTTTTTTGGTAACAGCAAATGGAAGTCTGGATGATGGTGCTTAACTTGTAATGTGTGCAGAAAGGAATGAATATTCATTTCATTTACAAGCAAAGTTATTCACTTTCTATCACCTTTCTTTTCATTAACACCCATCCAGTGTTCAAGGATTATTTGTCTCCAAGCAAACCTCACTAAGCCTTTCTGTTTTTAACGTTCTCACTGGTTGCCAGATGTTTAAGAGGCCATGCTCAGCCTTGTGACAAGAGAGGGTAGGAGTGTGCCTTGCTGGAGGGCAACTCCATATAAGCCCACAGGTATTTGCTGATCATACAATGGGCTGAACACAAGATTAGGGCTGTGCCCTCCAAGAGCTTAAAATCAACTTATTAATTTAGGACTTTCTTATATAAAAATATATCAAAAAATATAATCAGATTTGTAATTTTTTCTGAACACACACTTTAAAATATAAAATGTATTCGCTTTACTCCATTATAAAAGGAGCATGTTTCTAATGATAGAGAATTGAGATAGTATATAAAAACCAAGGAAAAAAGAAAAGAAAAGCCATATACACTCCCACTACCCAAATCCAATCAAGTAAACATTCTGATGCACTTCTTTGCAGTCTTTTTTTTAATGCATGGGTATTTAATTGTGTTTTCATTCTTAATAGTTGTAAACATATTTTATAGTTCACTTTTTTTAAGTAATATATTTTGTGCTATCACATATTCCTCTGAAACCAAAATGCTAAACCATACTTCTGTTATTTCATAGGATATTTCATAGGCTTTTCTCAAACTTTTATATAAATAATATCTCCCTTGAATTTTTATTATTTTATTTTATTTTTCTTAGGCAAGGCAACCTTTGGTTGACCTCACAGATTGCAAGGACCTTGTCAGCTTACAATCCCTTATTTTTTATTTTTCACACCTACAGCATCTGGTCTTCCTAGGTGGTCTCCCATCGAAGTACTAACCAGGCCCGACCCTGCTTAGCTTCCGAGATCAGATGGGATCATCCCTTGAATTTTTAATTCTTGATTTTTCTCTTCATTTTCTGGAGTAATTTAATAAAATAATGTATCACTTTGAGGAATTTATTAAAATTGTATTATATTTTTTCTTGAAGATTTAAAAACATTTATATTATCCTCATGTACAAAAAAAAAAAAACTTGTCTCAATTTATTTACCCTCAAAGCACTGAAGATTTAATCCATTATCTCCTTGCATTATCTGAGGCTATAGCTTTTTGATTTTTAGGTCATCGGTTCTGCTGTTGGTGGTGTTGTTTCTAAGCTTTGTTTTGTATATGTTTTGCTTTGATGCTTATAAGACTATTTCCTTAACTATGACCTTTAAATTTTTACCAAATGATCTCTTTTCACATATTTTGCTTGGAACAGAGGGAATCCTCTCAATTTCCAGACATATTTTCTTTAGCTTCAAAAAGGATTTTTCTGAAACAATTATCTTTGATTATTACTTTGGTTCCATTTGTCCAGTTCCCTCTCTACCTCTATCTCTGCTGTCTTCTTTCTCATTGTTTTAATCCCTTTCTTGTTTTTCTCTGGTAATGTCTCTAAAGATAGTTCTCTGGTTTACTACCAAGTTGTCTGCAGTGTCCAGTCTCCTATGAGTGCCTCCTGTTTAATTTTTAATTCACAAAATATGTGTTTTGTACATTTTAATACAACTCTTTCCCTATTTTGGTCTGTTTGCTTCTCAAAATGGCCTGCCCTTGCTGAGACCATCATACATCTGGCTGTGATCATAACATAACTAGTTTCTTAAAAAAATGAACAAAAAACATTTTTTCATACACTAAAATCACTTCTGGAATCTGCATGGATTCTACTATACTGCACAGTTTAGTTTTTCTCTGTACAACCTTATAAAGAGATTTCTAGAACAGTCTGGGCACTGGCATGTGGCCGTGCTTCACCAAATACCACAGGCTCTGTCACAGATAGATATGTGTATACATGTGTTGGGGAGGGCAGTTAGGAAGGAATCCAACTATGTCTATCCTCAATACATGAGCTAAGTCAATATGAAAAGACAGAGGGAAAAAAGGAGAGAGAAAGGAAGACAAGCTTTTGATTTGGACACTAAGAAGTCAAATTTGGGGTGGGGGTCTGATAGGGAAAGTAGAGGATAAGTGGCAGAGTAAAAGCTGGGAGCTTTGTCCCAATACCCGAACCACCAACAGAGGGACTCCAAAAGAGGCTCTTCATGCATGCTTTCCCAAGTTGTGCAGTTCACAATTTGCACAACCCTTACAGTGGCCTTTCCCTAGGACCATTTAATCATGTAGAGGCCACAGGGTAAGCTGTTTGGCTTATGCTCAATTGGCAACTGGTCTCCTATGCCAGGAAATAAATCAGAAAAGGAAGAAATATAAGCCCTTCAATGAATACAATGATTCACTTTCTTATCAGAATATGAAGCAGGAAAATTTCTTACATTTTATTATCATGGTCTATTTTTGGATTTGTTTTGGTCTTCTATGAAGAATTGAGTTTGGGAGAAGGCAGCACTGAGATGAAGATTAAATCACTTATCTGCATCAGAGGTGATAGATATAACCTAGGCAACTGAATTTTGACAGTGGCTAGAATTTTTAAACTTTGCAATGCCAGAGAGAAATCATTTTCAGTCTGAGAACTTATTCCTGGCTCATTTTAAACACCCTGTACTTATATTATATAATGAATCCTAGTGTGTAACTATAGAACATCAGGCCTGAATATTGCAATTTCAAAAGCAATACATGAAATCCATATACTGATATCCTCATTTATAAAGTATTAGTGGCTCTAAATCAAAAAATAAAGTAAATATGCTCATATAGCAAGAGTTTAACATTCCTACTTACAAAAAATAAAGGGAAAATAAGCAAAAATCAAGTAAGATAAAACAAAATAGGGAAGCTGGTTGTCAGTCACAAACCTAACTTCCCTGACACTTCAGGGATCATGTTCCCCACTCCAGGTGGGAGGGAACTGCTCTGGCAGGTGCTGGAGCACATACCTTCCCAAGCCACACAATGGTCATTCACAGGGTCCAGTTTGTCCGGTGTTGCTGTGTAGCAACAGCAACTAGCCACAGCCACAAGTACTTCATGCCCAAGCCTCCTGCAGGCAGAATTAAACTGCATGGTGGCAGCAGGTACAACCAGAGTTGGGGAAGGCTGAGAGGGGCTCTATGGTATCAGCGGGCAGTGAGCTTTCCCCACAGTCATTTACCATTCCCTCTCTGGGATGTTGTATCACTGCCCTCAATTCTCCACTCCTCCTTGTAACCAAACCCCTTCCCATGTGATTCTGTTGTTCTTCCTTCTAAAAGGGCACAATTGCTTTCCTGCTCCTTGACAATGGGGTCAGCCACAGGACTTGCTTTGGCCAATACAAGTGATGTCAAAGTCAAGGTGTGTCAATTCTGAGTCTAGGCCTCAAGAGGTCTTCCATGTTTCTCATTCCTTGACTGCATTTCTGCCACCTCCATGAGGATGACATGCCCAGGTTAGTTCTGGAGAAAAATGAGAGATGGGGAACAGAACTGCCCCAGAGGGGACTAGCTCAGATCAACTGAGTCCCCGCTCAACAGATGTATGAGCTAAATAAATGCCTTTTTTGCATGACACTGAGATTTTGAGGTGATTTATTATGCAGCGAAATTATGGCAATAGATAACTGATCCTTCTCCCAGGTCCCATCTTCTTGCATTCTCCCCTCTTCTCCTCCATCTAGAGGTTGCCAAGAGGTATCTTCACACTCCAGGTTAAGCTCGACCTCAGGAAGTTGGGCATATGACGGATGCCTTTACAGAACTGCTTTGACTGAACAGTAGTCTGATGGAATGCTATTGTTTAATTCTGAGCAATGCTATCAGAAACAACCACCTGGAGCTCCTTCCCCTGGCTGTCCTAGGGGTATGCTTTTGAGAACACCACACAGCCACCAGAGGGTCCTCTCTGTGAGTGGACAATGGAGAATATCTTTCTTAGGCTTTGTATTAGGATTCCTTCTCCTAAGCAACTGGCCTATTGTTGCTTCATACTCGTAGTCACCTATTTTATATTGATCTATAGGAAGTTCAGAGCCTCTAGTAAATGCCAATGACATCAGAGTCTGTAAATACTGTCTATGTGTCAGCTTCACCCTGGATCTATGGTCCTTCCCTACTTTTATTTTTTCCTCTTGCTTTTATTATTTGTGTATCCATGTTGTGTTATAGAATTGTTTGCATCTTAGTAATTCACCTAAAATCCATTTCTGAAATAAGACAAAAATATAAATAAGTTAAAAACCACATATAAAAATGAGAAGAAAAACTGAAAGGGTATATACCCTGGAAGTTTTTAATCCTTCTCCAGCTTACCCCATTCCAGAAGAGAGCCTTCCAGAAATGGTAGAGTCAAGTAAGAAGATTTCGATGTGAGCAAAGATCTCAAGGTTGGTAGAGATAGCTACTGGGGCAGCCATGGGCACATACATACTTTTTAAACTCAGAATGTGTAAGTTCCACATGGCTAGTGGTGAGGAGAAGTAAATGGAACCAATGTTACTGGACATTTACTGGCTGGGTGTTCAACATATATGAACTCACTTAACCTCTCCAGTAGTGTTCTGTATTATTCTCATTTCACAGGTGAAGAACTTAAGGCATTAGAGAGGCAGAATGAGGAGTCAAACTTAGCTACTTTTACTCTAAATCTTAACTCATTATGAAACTGCTAAAGTGCCTGGTACAAATCCCAGTTCTGCAACTTAATATGTGCTTGAGTAGCTTCCTTAACCTCTCTGTGCCTCGGCTTCCTCATCTGAAAAATAATAGCACCCACTTTTCAGAATTGCTGTGAGGATTAAATGAGTTAACATATAGAAAGGATTTAGTACAGCATCTGTCACATGGTAAGCAGCATAAAAGTGTTAGCTATTACTGTTATCATTAGTATGTGGTAGAATAAAAATGTCCTTCAAGAAAAGCTGAAATCAGTCTAGGAATCCCTTTCAATAGAATCCTTACTACTAGGTGAGTAAAAACTGAATCCAAACAAAGGGCACTGCCTTTGTTCATCTGTTCATTTATTTACTTATTCTTCAATAAGTAAATAAATAAGTAAATAATATGCATGAAAGAATAAAAATATCTGCTGAGTGACACCAAGCATAAATGCAATGAGATCAAAGAGGAAGAAATCTCTGTGAGTTGGGCAATCAGGAACATCTGAAGAAAAGAAATGTAATGTGGACCATGTCTTCAGGGGTAGGAGAAAGCTGGACTGCAAAGGAGAGAGCACCCTCCAAAATTGCATGTGAAGAGAATGATCCAGATTAAGCAGTCCAGAATCAGCAGTGTTGGGTCCCACGGTGGGTGATGGAAGTTCATGGATAAGGCTGGCATTCCCCAAGGCAGCTCATTCATCTGAACCTCCATCACCCACCATTGGATCTGTCACAGAGAAAGTTCCTAATATATGTTTATTGAGTGAATTAATGATAAACATACATGGTTAAACACTACACTATTAGGTATGCCTTCTGCACCCAGTACTTTTGGGTTGCAAAATTTACTTGAATGAATAATAGCCAAGAAGGGCTTGCCCTTTGGTGGCCTGTCATTCCCCTCCTACTGTGTAGTATTCATTTTACATCATCATTTTTACATCAGAATTCTCCTTCTGAGAAACTGAAAATTAGCATTTAGTTACTGTTCTCATTTTTTAAAACAAAATTTGGATTCTAATTAAAGAAGAAAACATGGGTGGCATTAACCTGGTCATCTGTTACTAACTAGATGGCCATATAACTGCCTTGATTTTATGCATAAAACTTCATTTAGAAAAGGGACCATTAGAACATTGTATTTTGGGTGAAATAGTAGTTTCATTGTTAATGATTTACCTATTCCCACAAGAATGTAATCACAGAAAAATAAATAAAAGAAACACAGTTTAAATATATATGTATATATAAAACCTCAGAAAAAGAGTTGGTCCTTTTTCCACTCTTTAGAAATGTAAAGAAATAGTCTATCTGTTTGGGCATGATATTATATGATTTATTTATTCTAAAATGCCAAGAATATTTTTCTAGCATCCCATAAAACTCAAGGCCATAAGAATGGATATGCTTCAAAAATAGAAAGAGAAAAGTCTGAGAGTTATTAAGATTTTTAAATAGTGGAACTGATTTTAACTAGGCCTATATGAGCAAAGCCAAATCCACTTCGGCATAGGTTTTAATAACAATGTGACATTCCCTAATAATAATGTGTCTAGTCAGTATTTTCTCCAGTGTAATTTTAGAGATTCCATATGACATGGGAGAAAGATTGTGTATGGCAAAATGGTAGACAAGGCAGCAATTAACACTCAAACTCCCAGATGAGCTTATAAAGAAGGAAAGAAAATGTTCCAAGTACCAAGGCAAAGAGGTAGCTGACAGGCAGAGAGGAAAGTATATAAAGCTAATAAGATAGCACTTGTGGGTGGTGGAAATCAAACATTATTAACAGGTAAGAGCTTGGACTTTAGTGCTCACTCAGGCACAAGAGACAAGGCCTCTGGCCAAGAAGGGTAGCAATTTGGAACTCCAACACACTAATCCTGTGCACAAAGCTAGAACTGTAAAAGGCTGCAATTAAAGTAAAATGATTAATAAATTCTACCCTTTGGCCAAGAGAGATAACAATGGACCTTTTCTCTGCTGAGTCTCTGAGAAGAAGAAGAATACTAATAACAACAACAACAACAACAACAACAACAACAATAATGTTATCTGGTAGAACTCAGAGCCAATATTCTGCCTACAACAACAACAACAACAACAACAACAACAATGTTATCTGATAGAACTCAGAGCCAATATTCTGCCTAAAAAGAATTTGAAGTACAATTTTATTTTGTCCACTTACTGTGGAAAACTCCAAGGCAATAAACTAACACCAAAATTAAGATAAACTAGGTCCAGTTTGTAAGCCTGCTTAGAGAGGCAAAATCCAAACTACTTTGAAAGTTCTACTGCTGAATATCAAAATTAGTTGGCAAAAGTTTGAAGAAAAGCAGGATTTGTATAGTTTCAAAGTATCTCTGTCAAGGTATTTACTCACTATAAAAGTAACTTTACAATGAAGAAATCAGGCAGACACTACCTTAATCAAGTGATCAAGGTCAGTATCACCAGTTGTAAGATATATTGACATCATAAACTCTTTGATATTATGCACTAAGGAGGATACATCATTTCTGTATTATTCTTGCCAACCATGCATAATCTAAGTCCAACCAGGAGAAAACATCATACAAATCCAAATTGTGAGACATTCTACAAAATAACTGATCAATACTCTTCAAAAGTGTCAAGGTCATAAGAAAGAGATGAGGGAAGACTGAGGAACTGTTACAGATTAGAGAAGACTAAGAAGAACCAACAACTAAATGTGCCATCCTAGATAGGATCCTGGGACAGAAAAAAGACATTAGTGGAAAAATTGATGAAATTCAAATAAGGTGTTCTGTTAATAGTATTGCCCAATGTTAACTTCTTGGTTTTGATAATTTCACTACAGTAAGATGCTAACATTAAGAGAAGCTGGGTGAGAAGTATATAGAAACTCTCTATACTACGTTGGAAAATTTTTTGTAAGTCTACAGTTAATTCAAATTAAAAGGATTCAAACAAAACAAACAAACAAAAAAAACTAGTCAGAATGGCCAACCCAAGAAACAGTGAAACATTGCAGTGAGAAATAAATTTCAGGTTAAGATGAGCTTAGAAAACATAAAAAGAAATAATTCACTATGAGTGAGAGTTATCAGATATAACAGATGGATTCGTATGCCATGAATTTGGAACAATAGAACAAAAATCAGTGATGAAATAAGAAATAATTGTCTAAAATTATCAAGGAGGTAAAATATAGAAAAAGCATAAGAAAAGAACAAGATGCCATGGAAAAGAACAGAAATATTAAAAAAAAAACTAAATAGCACGTAAAGAATTGAAAAGCACAGTCATTGAATCAATCAGTAAACTGATAGACTTAAGAAAAATTCTAAGAATGCAGCACAGAATGAAAAATAAATGAAAAGAATGAGTGGAAGATAAACAAATGTGGAGAAGAGAGAGAAGTCTGACAAGAAGTTAAAAGAGAACAGACTGAGAGTTTGAGAAGGAAAACAGAATGGACGAGAGAAGATATTTGAAGAGATAATGGGACAGAATAATTCACAAATTAAAGAATTACATTATAACCCCAAGATAAACTGTAATGAAACTGAAGAACTCTCAAAACAAAGAGAAAGGCAGAGGAAAAAAAGACATACAAATATAAGGGAACAAGTATATTAACAAACACTTACCAACAACCACAATGGAGGTCAAGGGAAAGTAATTATGAATCTATAATTATTTACCTACCCAGTTTAATGTTGAAATACATTTCAGAAAATAAGAATTTATTCCTAGAGTCACAAAGCAAGTCTCAATAAATATCCAAGAATCAGTATCGTGCAAACCATATTCTATAACTTAAAACAGAAATCAAGAATTAAAAGAAAGCTAACCTATACACATTTGGAAATTTTAAAACAAATAATTAACTAGCCAAAAAGAAATTATAATAATGTTAGGAAATATTTACATAAAAAGAAAATGAACACTAAAAACACTAAAGCCAAAGTAGTACTTAGAAAGCAAATTAAAGCCTTAACTGTATTTCTTAGAAAATAAATATAATTAGTGAAACATATACTCAACTCAAGAAATTAGAAAATAAACACAGAAAAAAAGAAAGAAAATAATAAAAGCAAGAGTAAAAATTAATGAAATGAAAAACAAAGTAAAAAAAGCATTAGCACATGGAAACCTGGTTCTTTTTAAAACGAATCAAATAAACAAGTCTAGTAAAACTAAATTTTAAAAGGAGAAAGGGTACAAATCAAAGTAATAGAGCTAAAAATGCTGATAAACTTTTAAAATTAGATGAAGTGCAAGTTTCCAGAAAATATAAATTTTCGAGGTTTGGAGAAACATGGCAGAGTGAGAGACGTCCTCAGATCTCTCCCCTTGAAACAGCAATAAGCCGAACATCTAAAACTCAACAAAAAATGCCAAACTGCACACCAGCACATCTGAGCGTGGGATCTGCACATAAGAGCTACCACAGGTCAGAACCCTGGGTGTGGGCAGTGGACTGAGAGGAACAAAGAAGCTGCCTCTCGCAGTCAATGGAGCTCCCTGTAGAGGGAGGGGAGAAGAGCGGATGTGGCGAGTTCCCTGAACAGCCATGCCTGGGAGAGTTGTGAGTACCATGCAACCAGCAGCAAGGCCCAGTCATCAGGGCAGAAAGCAGAGAAGCGACCCCACCAACATATCCTCCAACAATGATAATCGCGGAGCCCTGGGGGAATCTGAGCAAATGCTACCATAATTGTTGCTAACACTGATGCAGACTGAAACTAAGGGCAGCAAGTGTGATTAAATATCTATCAGAAAATAAAAGGGCACTTTTAAGGCTCTGTGTAAAGCAGGGATCCAAGAGGCTTAATACCACCTAATGAAAACCAGAAGAAAAGTGCCTCCTTTGCAGCAGGTTAAAGAGAGACCTTTATATAATAAATCTTTCTGGAAAAAAAGCAGAATACATTCCCATTAATGCCCAGGCAGAGAAATAGTCCATTAAACACCATGGACAACCAAGGTGACAAGGCATCTCAGAAAGAAAGAAAAATATCCAGAAAATAAGCTTACAGACATAGAAATATGCAACTTAAATGGCAGAGAATTCAAGATGGTACTTCTGAAAAAACTCAGTGAGTCCTGAAACAAGTCATATCAACAATTTCAAGAACTGAAAAAACAACTAGATGAGCAGAGTAAGAAGACTAAAACCTTCAAAAAGAACAGAATAGATCTTTTGGAAGTGAAAGATACACTGCTAGAGTTGAAAAATGAAATAGCAAGTTTGGGAAATAGTGTCGACCAAATGGAGGAAAGGATTAGTGATATCAAAGACAGAAATCTAGAAATAAATCAGAAAGAAGAGAGAAACTGAAGAATGAAAAAGAATGAAAGAGAAAGTCAAGAAATAGCTGATACCATCAGGAGAGGAAATGTAAGAATAATGGGCATTACTGAAGGCAAAGAAAAGGAGCAGGGACTAGAAAGCATTTTCAGACAAATAGTTGACAAGAATTTTCCAAATCCAAGGAATGAGCTGGAGCCTGAAATTCAGGAAGTCAACAGAACACCCAATTATCTCAACCCAAAAAGGCCTTCACCAAGACACATGGTATTAAAATTATGAAAAATCAATGACAAAGACAGAATTCTCAGGGCAGCCAGGGAGAAGAAAATGGTAACTTAAAAGAAAATCCCATTAGATTACCCTCAGACTTACCAGCGCAAACCTTACAAGCCAGAAAGGAATGGAATCAAATATTTAAACTATTAAGTGAAAAAGAACTACCAGCCTAGAATTATGTATCCAGCTAAGTTCTCCTTTAGATATGAAGGAGAAATTAAGACCTTTCCAGACATACCAAAATTGAGGGAATTTTCCACTACGAGGCCTGCACTATAGGAAATACTGAAAGGGGTCAGCTCACCCAAAACAAAATGACAAAAAAAAAAAACATAATTAGGAGTAAAGTGACTATCATGCAAATAGAAGCAGAGCACAACCCTTGCTGAGAACAGGGCATTATGAACTTAAATAATAAGAAGAGAATTGCTATGGCAAGAGAGTACTGAAAGTTCAGCATACATACGGATGAATTGAGATAACAATGATTGAAAAGGAGAGGATTGAAAGATCCAAATTCACAATGGGGAATGGAGACAAGGCACACACAGAAGAAAATGGACGACTGTATATATATAACTATCCTTTACATATTCGTAATGGTAATCACACACCAAAGATTCAGAATTGAAGTGTATAACATAAAACAAGAAGACCAGGGGCAAAACCCAAAAAAGTCAACCAAAACAAAGAAAACAAACACAAGGAAAAGGAAGCAACTGAAACATTGAACTACTAGAAAGCAAAAGATAAAATGGCTATAAGAAAACCTCATATTTCAATAATCGCCCTAAATGTAAATGGACTGAAATCACGAATAAAGACACAGAGTTCCAGATTGGATCAAAAAACAAAGCCCAACCATATGCTGCCTCCAGGAGACACATCTCAGCTCCAAAGACAAATATAGACTCAAAGTGAAAGGGTGGAAAATGATATTTCAAGCAAATGGCATTCAGAGAAAAGCAGGAGTAGTGGTATTAATATTGGAAATGATAGACTTTAAAAAGAAAAAGGTAAAGAAAGATACTGAGGGACATTTCATAATGATAAGGGGAATCATGCATCAAGAAGACTTAATTTATGCTCCCAATCAGGGAGCCCTGAAATATGTAAAGCAATTACTAACAAATCTAAAAGGGGAAACGCACCAAAACACTATTGTAGTAGGGGACCTAAATACCCCACTGTTGAATATGGACAGATCATCCTAACAGAAAAACAATAAGGAAATAACATCCTTAAATGACACATTAGACCAACTGGACATAATTGACTTTCCATCCGAAAATGGTTGCTTATACATTCTTCTCTAGTGCACATGGAACATTCTCAAGAATCGACCACATACTGGAACACAGAGATAGCCTCAACAAATATAAGAGGGTTGAAATCACACCAACCATATTCTCTGATCATAATACTATGAAACTGGAGGTCAACTGCAAAAAGAAAGCAGGAAGAACTACAAATACATGGAGATTAAACAACATGCTAATGAAGAATAACTGGGTCAGAGAAGAAATAAAAACAGAGATCAAGAGATACATAGAAACGAATGATAATGATAGTACAACATATCAAAACTTTTGGGACATGGCAGAAGGAGTCATAAGAGGAAAGTTCATATCATTACAGGCCTATCTCCAAAAACAAGAATGAGCCCAAATAAACAACCTAACGCTTCATCTTATAAAACTAGAAAAGAAGAACAAATGAAGCCTAAAGTCAGCAGAAGGAAAGAAATAATCAAAATGAGAGCAGAAATAAATGAAATTAAAAGCAAAAAAATATAAAAAATAAATGCAACAAAGAGCTGTTTCTTTGAGAAGGTCAATAAAATTGAGAAACCCCTGGCTAGACTCACTGAAGATAAAAGAGAAAGGACACAAATAAACAAAATCAGAGATGAAAGAGGAGAAATTACAACTGACATTGCAGAAATACAAAGGATCGTACAAGAATACTACGAAAAAGTATATAACACCAAATTTAATGACCTAGAAGAAATGGACCAGTACTTAGAAAAATACTATCTTCCTAGGATGAATCAAGAAGATCTGGAAAATAAAATAGACTGATCATTATGGAAATTGAAACAATTATGAAAAATTGCCCAAAAGTAAAAGTCCAGGACCAGATGGCTTCACCAGTGAATTCTACCAAACACTCAAAGAAGATTTAATACCTATTCTCCTCAAATTCTTCCAAAAAATCAAAGAGGCTCATTTTATGAGGCTAATATTACTCTGATACCAAAACCTGGTAAGGATAACACACACAAAAAAAGAAAACTACAGACCGATATCTCTCATTAACACAGATGCAAAAATACTAAATAAGATGCTAGCGAACCAAATACAGCGACATATTAAAAGGATTATACACCACGATCCAGTGGGCTTCATCCCAGAGGCACAGGGATGGTTCAACATACACAAATCAATTAATGTGGTGCACCACATAAACAAATTAAAAAATAAGAATCATATGACCATATCAATAGATGCAGAAAAAAGTCTTCAACAAGATACAGCATCCATTAATGATCAAAACACCTAACAAAATCAGTATAGAAGGAAAGTACCTTAACATAATAAAGGCCATAACAAAGCCTCAGCCAACATTATACTTTATGGTGAAAAACTAAAAACTTTCGAAGATCAGGAACAAGGCAAGGCTGTCCACTATCGCCACTGTTATTCAATATAACATTGGAAGTCCTAGCGAGTGCAATCAGACAAGAGAAGGACATAACAGGCATCCAAATAGGAGACAAAGAAGTCAAAATGTCATTATTTGTGGATGACATGATTCTCTATATAGAAAACCCTAAGGACTCCACAAGAACACTACTAGAAACAATAAGCAAATACAGTAAAGTTTCTGGATACAAAATCAACGTTCAAAAATCCATAGTGTTCCTATACTCTAATAATGAAGTGTCAGAAAAAGTAGAAAAAATAACTCCTTCTACAATTGTGACAAAAAGAATAAAATACCTAGGAATAAATTTAACAAAACATGTGCAGGACTTATATAATGAAAACTACAAGACTCCATTAAAAGAAATCGAAGAAGATATAAAGAAATGGAAAGATATTCTGTGTTCTTGGGTTGGAAGAATCAACATAGTTAAAATGACCATATTACCTAAAGCATTATACAGATTTAATACAATCCCCATCAAAATCCCATTGGCATTTTTTAAAGAAATAGAACAAAAAATCATCAGATTTGTATGGAAGCACTAAAGACCCCGAATTGCTGAAGCCATCCTGAGGAAAAAAGAACAAGGGTGGAGGCATCACTCTGCCATCTTCAAGTTATACTACAAAGCAACATTAATCAAAACAGTATAGTACTGGTAGCAGAACAGACACATGGACCAGTAGAACAGAACCGAGAGTCTAGAAGTCAACCCACATTTATATGGGCAAATAATTTTCAACAAAAAAGCCAAAACATACAGCGGTGAAAGGAAAGCCTCTTCAATAAATGGTGCTGGGAAAATGGGAAAGTCACCTGCAAAAGAATGAAATTAGACTGTTGTCTATCACTACGAACCAAAATTAACTCAAAATGGATTAAGGACCTGAATATAAGAGCTGAAACAATACAATGTATAGAGAAAACATGGGAACTAAACTCAAGACATTGGACTGAAAGAGGATTTTGTGAAATTGACCTCAAAGGCAAGGGAATTAAAAGCAAAAATAAATGACTGGGACTACATCAAACTAAAAAGCTTCTGCTCAGCAAAAGAAATTGTCAACAAGGTAAAGAGACAACCATCCAAATGGGAAAATATATTTGCAAGCAACACCTATGATAATGGCCTAATATCCAATATATACAAAGAACTCATACGACTCAATAACAACAAAAAAACAAATGGTCCTATCAAAAAATGGGCAGAGGATCTTAACAGACACTTCTCCCTGGATAACATTCAAATGCCAAGAGATATATGAAAAGATGCTCAACGTCACTAGCTATTAGGGAAATGCAATTCAAAACCACAATGAGATACCATCTCACGCCTGTTAGAATAGCTATAATCAACAGAACAAGTAATAACAAATGTTGGAGAGGATATGGAGAAAAAGGAACCCTCATCCACTGCTGGTAGGACTGTAAATTGGTACAGCTACTATGGAAAACAGTATGGAGGTTCCTCAAAAAACTAAGAATTGATCTACTCTATGATCCAGCTATCTCTCTACTGGGTATTTACCCCAAAGACTTCAAAACCCATATCCATAAATATATTTGCGCACCAATGTTCATAGCATCATTACTCACAGTGGCCAGGACATGGAAACAATCGAAGTGTCCTACGATAGATGACTGGATAAAGAAGCTGTGGTACATATATACAATGGAATATTACTCAGCCTTAAGAAGAGATGAAATACTGCCATTTGCGACAACATGGATGAACCGCGAGATAATCATGCTAAGTGAAAAAAGCCAGACAGAAAAGTTTGAAAATCATATGATATCACTTATATGTGGGATATAAACCTAAAAGCAACAAATGAACAGGATAAACAGAGATTCATGATCATGCGCAATGGGCTAGTGGTTGCTAGAGGGGAGGGGAGAGAGGGAAAAAAATAAGTAAAATATTATAAACAAACAAACAAACAAATCTATCTGTTCCAGAAGAAAATAAATAAATAAATAAATAAATAAATAAATAAATAAATAAATAAATAAATAAAAAGAAATAAAGAATTAAAAGGATACATTATGTATAATTCCATTTATATGAAATTCTAGCACAAGAAAACACCATCTACAGTGAAAAAAATAATAGTTGTAGCTTATTTAATGGACGATGTGTGCCAGGACTGACTGGGATGAGGTGTGAGGGAACTTTCTGGGGTGATGATAATGTTCTATGTCTTAATAGGGATTTGAGTCGCACAAGTAAATGTATTTGTCAAAACAGCAAATATATACTTAAGGTTTGTGCATTTTATTGAACATAAATTTTACAGCAAATTAAAGATCTAAATAAATGGTAAGCATGCTGAAATATTTAGAGGGAAATAACTGATGGCTGTGATTTTTCTTTGAAATCGACCAAAGTTAATATTAATGGATTAATGGACTCGCAGAAGGATATATGAATGGAGAAATTTATAATAAATCAAATACGGGCATACCTCATTTTATTGTGCTTTGATTTACTGTGTTTTGCAGACATTGCATTTTTTCGAAATTGAAGGTTTGTGGCAACCCTGCATTGAGCAAGTCTAACGGCGCCATTTTTCCAACAGCATTTGCTCACTTCATGTCTCTGTCACATTTTGGTAATACTCACAATATTTCAAACTTTTTCATTATTATTATATTTGTTATGGTGATCTGTGATCAGTGATATTTGATGTTACTGTTGTAACTGTTTGGGATACCATGAACCACACCCATATAAGACGGTGAATTTAAAAAAATGTGTGTGCTCTGATTGCTGTACTGACCAGCCGTTCCCCCATCTCTCTCTCTCTCTCTCTCTCTCTCTCTCTCTCTCTCTCTCTCTCTCTCTCTCTCTCTCTCTCTCCTTCAATCTCTCTATTCCCTGACACATAGCAATATTAAAATTAAGCCAATTAATAACTCTGCAATGGCCTCTAAGTGTTCAAGTGAAAGGAAGGGTCACACTCACTTACTTTAAATCAAAAGCTAGAAACAATTAAGCTTAGTGAGGAAGGCATGTGGGAAGCCAAGACAGGCCAAATGCTAGGCCTCTTACAACAAACAGCCAAGTTGTGAATGCAAAGGGAAAGCTCTTGAAGGAAATACAATGTGCTGCTCCAGTGAACACACAAATGATAAAAAAGCTTAAAAGCTTTATTGTTGATATGGAAAAGTTTTAGTGGTTTGGATAGAAAATCAAACCAGCTACAACAGTCCCCTAAACCAAAGCCTAATCCAGAGCAAGGCCCTAACTCTTCAATTCTATTAAGGCTGAGAGAGGTGAGGAAAATACAGAAGAAAAGTTTGAAGCTGGCAGAGGTTGGTTCATGAGGTTTCGGGAAGAAGCCATCTCCATAACATAACAGTTCAAGGTAAAGCAGCAAAGGATTTAGAATATTACATAAACTTAGTTGACCAAGCAGCAGCAGAGTTTCAGGAGATTGACTCCAATTTTGAAAGAAATTCTACCACAAATAAAATGCTATCAAACAGCATCATGTGCTACAGAGAAATCATTCATGAAAGGAAAAGTCAACCAATGTGGCAAACTTCATTGTGGTCTCATTTTAAGAAATTGCCACAGCCACCCTGAACTTCAGCAATCACCAGCCTGGTCAGTCAGCAGCCATCAATGTCAAGGAAAGAAGCTCTCTTCATCAGCAAAAAGATCATGACTCTCTCTAAAGTCTCAGATAATGGGGACTGTAAGCTGATAAGGTCCTTGCAATCTGTGAGGTCAATCAAGAGTTGCCTCACCTAAAAAAAGAAAAAGAGAAGAGAAGAGAAGAGAAGAGAAGAGAAGAGAAGAGAAGAGAAGAGAAGAGAAGAGAAGAGAAGAGAAGAGAAGAGAATAAAGAAAATAAAAGTCTCAGGTGGTTACCATATTTTAGCAATAAAGTATTTTTTAATTAAGGTATATACAGTATGTTGCTTATTTAGACATAATGATACTGCACAGACTACAGTATAGTTTAAATATAGCTTTTATATGCATTGGGAAACCCAAAAATTCATGTGACTCCCTTCATAGCAATATTTGCTATATTGTAGTCTGGAACTAATCTGCAGTATCTCCAAGGTATGCCTATATAGTAAAATGTTAATGATAACATCTAACTTAACTGGTAGGTATATGGGTGTTCATTGTTCAATCCTTTCAAATTTTCTGAATGTTTTAAATTTTTCATAAGATATAGGGGGAAAATGAATGGGCAAGAATTTGCTGCTAATTTGGTAAGAATTTGAGAATTATAAAAACTATTTGACCCCAAAATTTAATTTTAAAGCTCTAGAATTTTGTCACATTAAGATAAAATATTCTGTCTAATAACATAAGAATTTTAATGAGCACATTGAAATTATTGGACTCTAACCAATAATCAGAGTAGACCTTCAAGTGAAACAACTTATACCCTGCTCTATGATTCTGAGACTCGACTTTTGCTCAGAACATTCTGCCAGCATTTTCCATTAGATCATTCTGGAAACTGAAGCAAGAAATAAAAAATGTTTAGTGCTCTTTGCCCAGGCTTTTTGGTTTTATTTGTTTGGATTTTATTTGTTTTTAACTTTTTTTTTTTGACAATTGCTTCATTGTTAAAAAAAAAAAAAGAAAAAGTTAAATGTTGAGGCATACTCTATTAACAGCTTGGTGTGTAGTCTGCTAGGATTTCTTCAAAGGATATACAATCTTTGAAATATTAAATAAATATACATGCACATATAACCTTTAGATTTTTGGCATAAATAGGATCACATTATATAGACTTCTGAATTTTGCTTTATCTATAAAACAGCATGACATATATATGGTAGCCATTAGTGCTATTCACAAACATCTGGTTTCCCTCTTTCTTCTGAACATATGGATGGGGCCATGTGACTAGTACTTGTCAATGAATTAAGAGTGCAAATGATATGTATTTCTTCCCAGCTAAGAATTTTTTGAGCTTGACCCTCCAAAGTTCTCTTCTTTCTCTAGCACGGTGATCGGTACATTCAAGGGAGTGGCTATTCTGTCAACTTCAATCTCTGAGTGGCTCTTATGAATAAAATTCCCCTTTACAACAACAATGGATATAGAGAGTAAGCAAGAAATAATCCTTTGTTGATTTAATTCTCTGAGATGTTGAGGTTACTTGTAACCCTGGCTAATACATTGAATATTTCTTCAGGTATGCATATTTGGTCCATCTCATTCTTTCTCATGGCTAAATAGTATTGTCTTAAACTAATTTAATAGAATATATCTAACTATTTCCCTACTGTTGGGTAACTGACTTTTCCAAATGTTTTCTCTGACAAAGTTTGTTGCAATAAATATTGTGTGCGTGCACACATACACACAACTATTATAATCTACTTATCAAAAATTTTCTAAATACAAATTTTTTAAAAGTGCAATTACTAAGTAAAGGAGTCTAAACATTATACGTAATACTACCAATTGCCCTCCAAAGTGCTGAACCAATTTAAATTTCTGTTGAGAGAAAATAAGTGTACTTGTTATCCTACATGCTCGCCTACAGTCAGTTGTATTATTCTTTTAAGATGCTGCCAACATAATATTCCATGAAAATTATATTTTATTGTTGTTTCAGCTTGCACCATTATTGGCCTTCTTTTAATAGATTTAAAGGCTATTTGTATTTCTTCTGAGAATTGTCTATCCTTGTCCTTAACCCATTTTTGTCTGTTGATTTTAAAGGAGTTTTTAATAAATCCTTAATGTTAATCCCCTGGTTCTTATATTGGTTCTAAATATTTCTCTTAATTTATCCCTTGTCTTTAAGTTTGTTTATGGTATCTTTTGCCATAGAGAAATATAAAAATTTCCCATAGTCAGTACAGTCAACCTTTCCTTTATGGTTTTTGGAAACTGCCCTACTATAAACTAAAAATGTAGTAAATGTTTCCCAATTAATTGTCACTAAAACCTTTATTGATAATCCATTCTTTCTCCACCGATTTGAAATGTTCTATATACCTAACAATGGAGTCCACAAAAATGGCTCTTTTATGGACTTTATACTCTAGTTCACCAATATGTTAGTTTATTCCTCCCATTGTATATTTTGATGTTTTCAAATATCTACAAACTATATAAATTCTAGTATCTAGACTTTAATATTCTTCTTTTTCAACATTTCTCAATCCCTTATTTTTCTTGAGGAACCTCATCATCAATGAGCCAATTTTTCTTCCACTAAATCCACAAAACAAAACCAAATCTAACAACAGCAACAACAAAAATCCACATTGTAATTCTGATTGGAAATGTTTCAAATCTAGATTAATTTGGACAGATTAGAATTTTTAAAATAGTGCATTCCTATTCAGAGATATAATAAAGTTTTGAAATTGTGTTTATTTTAGTCTTATACATTTCTTATCCAATTTATTCTCAGGTATTTCGTGATTTTTGTTGCTATAGTGAATAGTATCCCCCATTACATAACATTTCCTAAGTGGTTATTACTGGTATAAAGTAAAACTACTGCTTTTTATGCAGTTTTCTTGTATTTAGCTACCTTCCTGAACACTCTTAATAGTTCTAACCATTTTTAAATGGAGTCTTGGATTTTTAGATACACAATCACATTTGGTTTCTAATTTAAAAATCAGTCTTCAGTTCCACTTTGGGCTCTTTAAACAGTGATTCCTAAATGCCTATTTCCACTATACCTAAGGTAAGAAAATAATAGGATTTTATGGCTGGAAGGGACCTTATGATGATCTAATCCAAGGGTTACCTAGTCAAGTACATACCTAGAGTATACAGAGAAAATAACTGGGAGAAGGTATAAGACAATAAGGAATTGAAGAGACTAGTAAGAAATACAGTTGAGTAGCTGCCACACACCCCCAACTGGTTGTTATCATGGGGAAATGTAGGCCCAGTTTTTATTTTTCGAGAGGTACCAGATATATAGATTTTTACATTTAAACTCCTAATTTTAAAAATATTAAACAAAGCCAAATGAATACAATTGCCAGCTTTCAATCTAGGAATTTAAATCTAATCCAATGCCTTTGTTTAAGACAATCTAAACTCAGAAAGGTGTGTTAGAGATTGCCAAAGCAACAGAGGGGAGGGGAGGGCTTTGTATTTTGTTTAGCTGCTTGGTGGGTCAGAACAGTATTTTCAAAATTCTAAAATTAGGCAAGTGTTTTGCTTGGTTTGGTTATAAACAAGGAATTTAGTCCCTAATGTTGACATTTTGTTCCCTGTTTGCCTCATCTTGGCTTGGATTTGCTATCACAGCAAATGAAAAGAGTACCTTTTAAACCACCCTTCTATATTTGGGGAAATTCCCACATTATGTTCCCTGTCACCCCAACATGGAAGTCAGACCTCAATTTCCCAGCCTTCCTTGCAGTTGGAAACATGCATGTGACCCAAGCTCCTTACATAAAGAGCCCAGGTGGCCCATGGAAGTTTACGTAAGACTTTGACTTGGAAGGGATTAACAGACAAAACCAGCTAGGTATGGGCCACATTTAGTATCAGAAGAGTTCAGCTTCCTGGGGTGGCAATGGATGCAAGGTTGCCAAAAGTGGTGGTAGTGATGGCTGCAGTAAAATCAAGTTCTTGGCAGCAGACCAAATGTAGCAATGAGTTGTGGGTGGTGCAGTGGTAACAGAGGCCACTTTCTCATCGGACAAGTTCTACAGCCCATTTCTGGGCACTGTTCCTAGAATTTATCCTCAAGCTTATTTCTCCAAAGATACTGTGAACCTCCCAGGATCCTTTTAATAAATTCCTTTTCTGCTTAACTAGCCAGAGAGGATTCTGCTTTTTAAAACTAAGCCCTCACCAATACAAACACCATCAGGCAGTGACAAAATCAAATCAAAGATCTCAGTCTTTTAGATTCCCAAGCCAGAATTCTTCGTATGACATCACATTATTTGTATTTAATGCTTTTAGAAAGGTTCAAAATGCTGTTTTCAAAAATGTATGCTGAAGCTCCCATCTCAAAGATATGCTATGAACACTGTCAGTGTCTATTTGGTTCTTGAGAGTAAATGAGTGCTTTTGGAATTTGTCTTTTTAATTTTTTTCATATAGATTCATGACTTAGTGGCTTCCTTAGAAGATGTTAGATAGCTTATAATAAAAACACCAATAATAATGTACACAGAGTTGTTCAAATAAAGATAAAGCAAACCCACATAAAAGAAGAGATTAATTGTCCTAGATAAATCAGGATGAGATCATTACAATCTTCTTCCTTGAAGCAAAGAACAGTAATAGGGTGGATTAAATTAATGTTTCCCAACCTTGATCCATCAAAGATGATGTTTATTTTCCACCTCTGTGGCCTATGAGTTTTTAAAGAGTTTCTTTCAACCTCATTTATTAAAGAATGTTTTCAATGACCTCATCATGGGTAAATACATTAACTCATTGAAATACCAAAAACAGAACATAGATTCCTATTTCTATTTTCAGTGACATCAAGTTGTAACTATTGATAAAAGGGCTTAATCTTCTAGCATCCACTATGCACTACAGCGTGCTAAAATACGGATTTTATACACATTATCAAAGTTATTAATCACGAAGAATGTATTATTATCCTCATTTTACAGGTGAAAGCATTGTTAAGCAATTTATTCAAGGCTCCCATGCTGACAAATGGCAGAGCTGAGATTCGGATTCAGGTCTACAAGTCCAAAATCAGATCTCTTTGTTATACTACCTCCCTCAGGAAGAGTTTCAGTTTTACAAGAAAGAAAATTTTCTTGAGGTTCTAAATCTTAGGAATTTATTAGGTGGATGTTCACAGGAAATCTCCTGACCCTGCAGTTGATAATGGAGGTCTGTGGAGGAACCGTGTAATAATTCAGTATATTCACTGAGGCCTGAGAAACAGTACTGGAGGTATCTGGGAAAGACACAAGGGTGAACTGGGCATGGGCCCTGCCCTCAGAGAGTTCCACTCAAGTAGGGAGAAGAGGGAAGCACAAAGAAACCCAAAATACACACAGGCTACGTGGAGTGGGTGTCATCTCTGATGCATAGATCAAGGCTCCAGGAGGTAGCCAGAGCGGGGGGCTGGCCACATCTTCCCTGGCATGGGGTCTTCGCTGTTGCTGCTGCCCCTGTTGTTCAGAGTCTATGGCCCACATTGGGAAGCCTCACCCTGCCCATGTTCCCAATTGCTGGAAACACTAACCCTGCCAGACCTAGTCCCTGCCACACTCCCTGCTGAAATTTGCCATCAGATATCAAGGTTCTGAGAAAGGCTTTCTGCATGCTCTTTGCTAATGATCAGCAACTCTCATAGGCCAATCTGACAGACCATGAAAAAAGGTCCCAGAGAACTAGGTCCAGCCTAAAGGCAGAACTAGTAACCCCCACAAGGCAAGAGAAACATTCCATCCTCAAAGTGCCTCCTTTTCCCTCCAGTCCCTGCATTATTTCTGTTCCATTTTGAGGCAAATACCTCAGGAAGGCCCACATGTTAACCTATTAATCCATTATTGACCCTGGCACCTTATGCAGAGGTAGTTTATTAGCAACTGCCCTCAAGGTATCCCTGAGAAGTGGGGCAAATCCCTGAGAAGAAAAATGCCCAGGGCTTGGACCACCGCCCAGAGCAGCAGGTCTGGGCTGAGTCCCCATGTATATACTCAGAGTGTGAGATATATAAGCAGGGGAGAGAGTCAGAGCTACAGAAATGGAGTCCAGAGGCCTACACCACAATCCTGTCTCTGCCTGCCTACTCTACTACTTCAATGCACGAATTTGAAAAGGGAATATTTTACAAGTGTGTTTATAAGCCTACATTTTAAGAGTTTCAGAATGTTAGCATCTGGAACATACCCTGGAGACCATTAGATAAAGAGTGAGGTACAGGTAGGTGAAGTGAGTTGTCCAAGTCACTTGGCTTGTGGGGCCTAGCTCTCCATGACTCCTCTATAGTCAGAGACAGATTGCCCTTCCCCAGTGCAAAGTAATCAATTATTTACTTGTTTGCTACAAACTGTAGACTGAATGTTCCTTGAGAAATCAGACCATTCATTAAATTATTCAACAAACATCTATTGTACTTGGCAGGAGCCAACTGCAGAGGCAAGAAAGTAAACAAATAATGGGGGCTACCAATGGATAGCAGATGAAAAGCATTTAGCATGATGTCTGGCCCAACATAAATGTTCGATAAATGGTGATGTCTACAAAAGTAACCTAGTGAGATGGAAACAAGGAGAGGTATAGGCAAGGGTCAGATCATGACCAAACTCACATGAAACACTGAAAGGGTGGGATTTACCCTGAAAGCAATGAAGAACTGTTGTAGGGTTTAGAGCAGAGGAATGACATGATCAGAATTTAGGAAGGTCACTCTGGCAAAACTAGAATATGAGAGTTAAGCAAAGATCAGTTACGTAGCTCTCAAGTGAACAGTGATGAAAAGCCGAATTGCAACAATGAAGCTGGGGATGGAGAGGGGTAGTTTAAGAAGTGCAATTACAAGAGATTGGGAGAAGTCAAGGTAGGAGAGAGGGGAGAGACAAGGCACCTTGGCCCAGGCCCTGGGGAAAAGTATGGTGGTCTTTACCAAGATAGGGTCCCCAGATGCAACTTCATTGGAGAAGAAAATGAGGTCAACTTAGGGTAAGTTATTTTGGGATGCCTAAGGGACACCTAAGGGAGAGATGTCCCAGAGGCATTCATGTTTCCAGGTTTACAGTTCAGGGGAATGGTCTGAGCTTGAAGAGCTAATGTGGAGAACTCAGCCTTTGGCTGACAGCCAGAGAAGTGAAGGTTTGATAAAGTGTAGCCACTTAACAAATATTTATTAACACCCTACTATCATCCAGGCACTATGACAAGTGATAAGGCTAAGGCAGAAGACAAGAAAGAGAAGATCACTGCCTTCAGTGAGGTTATGTTCTGGTGATGAGAGCCAAAATATACACACACATACACATATAAATATAAGAAAAATATTAGCTTGTAACAGTGCCAGGTACTGAATTATAGGGTGTGGTGTGATAGTGACTAACTATGTAGTTCCTTTGCCCAGGAATGAGCGTGAGGAGCAAAAGAGAGGGATGAAGACCATAAACTAGGGACCTACAGCTGTGGGCCAATGACAGAAGGCATAATGCCCAATACTGACCATGTCATATGGACCCTGCAGGACATCTTGACTCCTGGCCCACACTCTCATCTAGAGACAAGGCCACCACCTCCAAACTAGAAGCCCTAAGAATAATTCTAGTAGTTGATTATTCTATTCAGGAACTATGGTATGTACTGAGCCCAGCACTAAGTGCCGGGGGAAGGGAAGCGAACAGGGCCATCATGGTCCTTGTCCCTTAGAAAGCTCATATTCTAATAGGATAGGATGCACACAAGCACACATACACCAAGTACAGATATCTAAGTAAAGTAATTGCAAGTTGTATTATGAGAAATATTAACAAGGGGTTAAGGATAAGTGAGTAAACTATTTTAGGTGGGAGTCAGAAAGTAAGTCCATCTGAGAAAGTGACAATGAGTCCTAGTTTGCCATGAAAAGGATGATGGTGTGGATATTCCAAGCAGAGAGAACTGCAAAGGCTTAGAGGCAGGAAAAAGCTTGATGTTTTTGAGAAATTGAGTGACAGCCAGCAAGGCCAGAGGACAAGGCTGGAGAAAAAGAAGTGATGACACTGGAAATATAAACAGAGAGTCACATCACTCAAGGCTCTGACAGCTGCAATAAAATGTTTGGCTCCTATTATAAGGACAATGGTAAGCCACTGAAGGGTTTCTCAAACCAGACATGATCTGATCTGATTTTCATCTTAAGGAATTTTTGATCAGGAGAGGGCCTAAAGATCAGGAGCTTGTTATTTCTGAGCATGCAATGCCTGAGGCCATCCTCCAATCACACAATGCAATGGTCCTTTATTTCAGGAGTCCCTGTACTTGGCCATGGACTGATACTGCCAGTTGATTCTCATAGGAGCACTGGGGTCCCTGGTGCCAAAAAGGTTGGGGACCACTGCTTTATTCCACCTGCAATTAGAGTTAGGGGTCAGACCTCCATCTACAGAACAACTTTTCCTGCTTGGATCTCCTGCTTGACTGAAGTCCTTCCCCAAAAGCCCCATAAATTCTGTAAAGTGTTTCCAATAGACTTTGCTAGAATGTTGGGAGAATGGGTGCTTTAGTAAAAGGACACAAAATAATAAAATAAAACCACTCCCTCATTTCTGATGGAAATTTTTTTTCTCTTCCACTGCTTGCCATTAGTCCATGCCCTGAGCCATTGTCTTTGTTCTTTACTCTGTCTCCACTTATTTTGCAAAAGGCCATGGACATGTGTACTACTATGAACAATCACAAAGAACTATAAATTCTTATTGATCCTAGAAGGTTAGGAATTCTAAACAATAAAAATATGTCCTCTGACTGCTTCTCTCAAAAGAACACTTTGGAAAAACAAAAAAGCTTTATTAAAACAGCAAATGAACTTTTGGGACACTTTGTGCCTCATGGTGGACTCAGGTCACTAGATATTAGTGCAATAGGCAACTTCAGGCACAAAGCTGGAAAGATCTCCCTTATGCCCTCTCCTGGGCTGGCTTCCTCATTTCTTAGCCCACATCTTGACTGCATCGAGCCGAGTTTCCTATATAGCTTTCAGTCACAATTGTTTCCAGCAGCCAGAATTCTCAGCCTAAAGAGAATGTCCCCTTTGTCTTCCATCTATGATTTAATTTATATTCTCCTAAACACTCCATTCACTTTGTTCTCAGGCTAAGAGAAGTCTCACAATTGTACTAAGACCCTGAATTTGAATTTCCCTGTGTATCTGCTGTTTGGAAATTTGCCTAGGTCAGCCACTGGACTGTCCTAGAATTCGGCTTTACCTTAGAGAAAATCTTTATTGTTCATAATTTCTTATAATATTTCTAACTACTGTCATATTTTTCCCTTGATTTCTATATTCTTATCTCTTTCAAAATACACATATGTGTGTAAGCATACATACACACAAACTCGTATATTTTCATCTTTTCTCTGATCCTCAGTAAAGTTTCCATTATCTTTTTCAACTGGATCACATTCCTAGGGAGATATTCTTCCTTTGTTGCCCAGATCTGGGAGGATGGCTCTTAGCTACATTTTTTTTTTCTGCCTTTCTCACTCAGATGCACTCCTTCCTGCTCGCCCCAGATCCTTCAATGCCATGATTTACAAGACAATGTGACCAACTGACTTTCTATGCTTTCACCCCTCTGTTCTCACCTATAAACTTCTTTAATATGCAAATACATGAGATTTACTAGAAATAGACAAAACTTGACTAGGAAGTAATATGGAAATAGAAAGAAATGTCAATTTCTAATAAAAAGTTTATAGTCTTTGGAAAGCATTAGGGAAGAAATTGTTCTTTTTGGTCTTTGAACAATCTTGAGGTGAAAACAGACTATTGCTAGCAGAATATGGCTTACCTGAATGTATTATAATCCACCATCTTCGTGAATGCAGGATCAGCATCCCTAAATACCTGCTTGATCTCTCTGGATTTTGACTTTTCATCTTTCAACTTTTGTAGAGCAAGTTCAAGGTTGCTGAAAGGAAACTAGAAGGGGGAAAAGAAAGTAAAGATATTTAAATATGCCTGAGACATAGGGTGCCTAATCTTTCTGATGGCCAGGAAAAAGATTTCACATTAGGAACCTAAGGTTAGCTGGCCATGTCTTTCCATAGAGATCAACAAAGAGAAGATATGACTAGATTTGTTTTCAGTTAAGGCTTCAAGACAAGTAACATTAGCATAGGCCCAGATCTAAGAGAAATGAACTTAAGGGATAGCAGGCCATAGGAATCAGAAACCAATGCCTGCTTCCCCCTTAGCAGCTTCTTCTTTTTAACTCTTGGACATTGGCCCAGTATGTTGGGAGACCCTAATAGAGAGAATGAGTATTCAAAACTGGATGAGTGGATCCCCATATTCTCCAGATCTTTAGAGTGGGCTCCCAGAACTGTTGGCCACCAAGCAATAGCAGAGCAAGGCTGGGTGTCAAAGCTTCACACACACTGTAATCCCCTTACATCTACTTCCAGACAGCCCCCAGTTCCTGTCTCCTACTCTGTGATTTGGTTTTTGACTCTATAAGAATACTCTTTATTCAATCCAGTAAAGCATAAGGTTGTAAATAATTACAGCAAGAAACTAAAAAATGAGAAGACTAAATATGAAAATTAGAACTCTGATGGCAATTTAGCATAAAGCTCCTTCTCTTCCACCAGGAGATTTGGCACCTAATGCAAACCCTCATTCCTTCCCTTCTTCATATTTCCTTTCATCTATTTCCATGATGGAATCTATTAGCTCTTTTGAAAAGATTCCTCAGAGTATAATAATCTTTCTCCACTTAGAATCTCCTTGTTAAGGGCAGTTTTAAAATAATGCAGTTTTTCACTTGGAATGTTGATTTTTTATCTTCTAAAACTAGAAAAGCCCTTTATATCTTAAAAAATACATATTCATTATTGTATGTCAACTGTAATTGAAAAATAAAACAAAATAAAATACATATATATCCATGAGCTATATACAGTTGACCCTTGAACAACACGGGTTTGAACTGCATGGCTCCACTTATACGTGAATTTTTTTCAATAAATACTGCAAATGTATTTTTTCTTCCTTACAATTTTCTTAATATTTTCTTTTCTCTAGCTTACTATGTCATAAGACTATAGTATATAATACATATAACATACAAAATATCTATTTATTTATGTTTTATGGATCAGTAAGGTTTTCAGTCAGCAGCAAGCTATTTGTAGTTAAGTCTTTGGGGAGTCAAGAGTTATACTCAGATTTTTTATTGTGTATGGAGTTGGCACCCCTAACCATCGTGTTGTTCAAGGGTCAACTGTATTTTACATAAAGGTATAGGCCTGCCCTGTATTAGCTAAATTGCACACTGACTGAGCTTGTTATGGGCCACACAGAGCTAAAGCACTTCACACACATTATCCCATCTAATATTCATAGCAAGTTTATGAAAGAGGCATTGTTGTTACCACCATTTCAAAGATGAGGAAAGTGAAGCTCAGGGAAATTACATGTCTAAGTTTTCTCAACTTCTAAGCGTGGAGTCAGATTTCCCTGGTAAGCCTGCTGGTCTCCAGAAATCTAACTACCCTATTATTGAGCTTCTCACCTGAATTCAGCACTTTTCAAGAGATACTCGTTCGTGATTTTACAATAACTCAAATTCCTAATACGTCAAATGGAGAGATAATGTGGCAGTCCTGCAGGCCTACCATCAGAGAGACTGTTCAGAGAAGAGCATTGTTAGCTGACATACCCCAGGTGCTATAACTTCAGGATCTGTGCAGTGTTCTTACCAAGGCCACACTCTCCCTGGGCTGTTCCCACCAATGACAGCATGGTGGGGCCACCAGAGCTGGGCCATTCTGACACAGAACTTCTCTGATGGGCAGTCTTTACTCTAGGCTCCCTGCTGGCATGGCCAAAACTTGTCAGAACTGCGCTGCATTTGAGGCTCTTCCTACCCTGTCCTTCCTTCCCTCTCCTCCTTAGGGCCCAGACCTTCACACCTGCCTCCCTGCCTACTCCTGCTCTCTCTGCCTTTATCTTTCATACACATTTCTTCCAATACATCTCTTACATGTCTAATTTTGTCTTGGCATATGCTTCTCAGAAGACCAAACTGACATGGATGATGTGACATACACAGAAAGACTGATCTTAGCAACTTATCCCTGAGCATTTTATATATAAATGAAACAGAATTAATACCATGTGTGTGTGTGTGTATAATTAGCACATAAATATTATTTCTTGCAGGTAGTTTTTTAAATTTTTCTAGATAGATTTTTTGATATTAGGCAATGACTCTCAAATATACGTTGTTTATATACCAAGTTATTCCACACTTAAAATCAAGATTTTATCAACATGTTATTTTTACTAAACAGCACTGCCATAATACTTTTAGTAATGGTACCCATCTGCCATCTTATTTCAAATAAAAGAAAATTCTGAGTTTACTGTTGCTCATTTGTCCTTGAAATCTGATTTAGGCCTCAGGTGGCTCCTGTTGTGGAAAGTTGCAACCCCAGCAACTATGGCATTCCCTCGGGGTTTCTGTTTGTTCAGGTCTTAGCCTTTCTTGTAAGCCTGTGCCAATTAACTGGGATAGCACAGTGTGTGGCACCAGATTTTCTTCCTTTCCTATAGTTGATGAATTTCTTTCTGAAAACATTGTTGGCGTCAGCAGAAAACCCAGGAAACTTGATTCAACTCTGGGTCTGCTTCCTGCCTGTGCCTGGCATCTGTGGTGCTAGGCAGCAAAGGACCCAGCGTGTAAACAGAATAGACCAGGACCTGGCCTCTGTGACAGGACCTTTAGCCAAGTCACACGGATCCATTATTCATGCCCACATGTGTGAATGCACAATGTAAAATGGGTAGCAAGATAAAGAAGAAAAGGCCTAAAGAAATAAAAACAGATTGCAAAGTGCTGAGAGGCAAGTCAAAGATTATACAAAGTAAGCTCACCTTCTCTGAATTCTTCTCCATGAATTTTAAAGTGTACTCATCAGCATTGAGCAAAAGAAACAGGTAGCCATTCACATTCACTGTGGCTCCAATATACAACTCCTCGACCTTGATATATTCTGATAGTTCACTTTTAAAGATTTCTTGTCCAGGTTTCTTAACACGCATTCTTTTCAAGAATTTCCCACCAGCATTCCCTACAGAAAAAGAGAAAAGTTGATAAGTAGCCTTTATTCTTAAAAGAACCATCCAACTTGCCTTTAGAATTACTTCAACTCAAACACAAACCATACAACTTAGCTGTGAACTCATATTGCCTATCATTCCCAGACCGAAGGGAAGAATGAGACAGCTGGTGAAGAAATTAGATTTCCTAGGTGAATGTGTAAAGAGAAAAGTGATATGGCATTCCAACCTTTTCTTTCCTCTCTCTACTCCATTCCTAATCCAAACACTTCAATAAAACACTTTGCAATTTCCTGCTACATGCCCAGCAGCATACTAGGAACTGGGACATCAGAAAGATAATCATCTGTGAATATTTTTGAACAGGACTAGGTACTTGAATTTATTTCCACCCATTTGTCCAAGATGATGTCTTACACTTACTCTGACATGCAGATTAAGTGTAAAATGCTCCGCTTCTGGAAAGGAGCTTATTTTATTGTTTAAGGATAACATTGGGAGTCCCCTTAATTATTTTTTTCTATAGGAAAAATTTCTTTGCTTCTTTTAGAAATGCCTTATATTTCTTGCTTTCCAAAATTCTCACCATTTCATTTCCTCTCTTCTGGCTATTATCTGGTCTTTGACCTTTTGGAAATCAGCAAGCAGAGTTGAACATGGGGACAATGGTATCTTCTAATTGATAGTGAACTGAAATCTTCAGACCTATGACTACGACCTGAGACCAGATGAGCTTGTAGAGTCAGCTTCATCACACTTCTCCTACTATATTCAGAAACCACAAGTGATGGAAAGACTAGGCTTTGGAGCCAAATACAGCTAGAGTCCATCCTGGCTCTGTCACTTGCTTGCTCAATGATCTTTAGGAGTTATTTAATCTCTCTGAACCTCTCTGAATACTCACTTATAAAATGGGAAAATTTGTTGGGGCCATGAAAATGTATTTCTCAGGTTGGCTACTGATGGGGAACATAGAAGACGTAAGGTCCCAGCTGCAATGTTCTTAAATCTATCCCCAGAGTTTGTGCTGAAGTCATGTTTCCCACTGGTTGCTACCAGTAAATGACTAAATAAGGTAGAGATATGAAGGCAGGTCCATTTCTACAAGATGGGGATTCCTCCAACTAGTGGCTTTGGCTCTAGGACTCCCCGTCAGCCTTACTGAAACTTTCTTAGAATTTCACTGCAGTCTAAGACCTCCCCCTTTCATTCTTCCATCTGTCCTTTGTAGTAATCAGACATTCAATGCAGTCTGATGGCTATTCTGGTTATCTTCTAGCTCCTTCCACAATTTCCTTCACCAGCATTTCTTGTACTTTAAATCATCTTGGGGTTTTCCTCTTATAAATTTCTTGTAAGGACAACAGTAACTACTCAGTCATGGCTGCTGTTATTACTGTTAAACACGTAGCTGACTACCAGCACCCTTTCTGCTTTACATATGCTGTAATTGGCTTGGCCATATCTTCCCCATTCTAGATGTATAGAGTTGAGTTTTTGATCTCTAAGAGCATGACTTTATATTCATCTCTATTTGTTTCATATTTTAAGATTTGATCCATTATTCAAATCACTGTGGAGCCTGACTTAATTATACAAATGATTCATTATTCACTGGTGTGTTGAGTGGCTCATACCAGTCCTTCAAGGCTGATTATTCAATTTTCAGAGATTTTGCAAGGCAGTGGTTAAACTCTAGTTGCTTGAAATTGAAAATGGCCATAGTTAGGATATTTACACCACAGAAATGGGCAAATGGCACAAATTTTAGGGTCTTTAAAATTTTTCATAGGGCCTGTTAACCAGCATGCCACTGATTTATTCTTCCCAAACATGTATCTTCAGCACAGGTAAAAGTTTTAAACATGTTGGGACAAGAACAGAGCCCTGAAATTCCATAATTGGGTAAGTCAAAATCAATGGCTTGTCTTGGCAAGCGCCACAGTATCAGTACAGTGTGGAGAGGCATTCATCGGCCTGGGTGCCAGAACCTTGGCAACAGCCTCAACAGACAGAAAAACCAAAGGAAGATGGACTCTGAAGATTAAATTTGTTAATCTGGGATTCTTGTTTTATGGTTAAGCAAGTCTTGTAAGCGATACTATGAAGAAAACAGATTCCCTGTTGCTGGATGTGAGTGGAATTGGCGGTAGCCAGCTCATGATTTTGAAGCCTTTGGATTACACAGAGGTGCCTCAGAGGCTGCAGAGGAAGGAAGGATAATGTCCAAAAGGAGGCGTACCAAGTTCCCCAGTCTTGATCCAACCAAAACTGTTCCATTTTTTTTTTTTCATTTTATATGTCTGAGTTCCCATTTAGGGATCTTTATAAAATAAACTTTAGTGGTTAAAAAAAATGAAAGTCACTAGCTTAGATTGTCTAGGCTATAAAGTCAGATTATACTCCCTAATTTTCAAAATGAAGAGACAGTTAATTGTTCTAAGGAAATTGCTATGAAAGGATGTCTCTTACCTGAATTCCTCTCTATGGGTTCAAACACTGAAATTGTGTCATCACTGAGAAAATATGAGATAATAAACAGCCTGTCCACGTCTGCACATTTATGTGTGATTAGTTTTGCAAAAAAACGGAGTATGTTGCTTATGTTGCCATAGCTAAATGAAACAGAAATGAGGGTTACAGCATTATACAAGTAATCTTCCACACATTATGTATGTAAAATAAAACCTGCAAAATGTGCACCATGGATTTTTTAAATTGAGTTATAATTGATATATAACATTATATTAGTTTCAGGTGTACATGATTCAATATCTGTATATACTGTGCAGTGAACATCACAATAAGTCTAGTTAACATCTGTTACCATACATAGTTTTAATTAATTTATTTTTATGGTGACATCAGTTAACAAAATCCAATAAGTTTCAGCTGTACATTTTAACAGTAAGGCATATATATATATATATATATATATATATATATATATACATACACAATATATATATTTACATTGTATGTTCACCTCCCATACTTAGACTTATTTTCTAGTGATGAGAACTTTTAAGATCTACTCTCTTAGCAACTTTCAAATATATAATATAGTAGTATTAACTATAGTCACCAGCTACACATTATATCCCCATGACTTATTTTATAAGTGGAAGTTTGTACTTTTGACCCCCTTTGCCCATATCACCCACCCTCTATACCCCAAGTGTGCTACGGTTTTAAGAGAGTAGGATAAACTCTCTGAAGTTGAAAATTTTCAACCATATTCTTACTAAGGCTCTAAATCTATATGCAGAGGAATTTTCTCAATGTATTGAAGCATCACTTATTCTTTATATGTCCAGGGTAACACACTGGGAAAATGTACCCAAAACATGTCATAAACATACTATGCAAACCAGCTGCATTAAACGGTAGTTGGCTACTCACAAAGCTTGTTCCCTAATCACAACAATCATGTCAGCAAGAAGAACAGCACCTGGCCTTCATTTCCTGAGCACGAGCATGCCAGCAGGTGTGCTTCACAGGTGCATAGGGCCACTTCCCTATTTCAAGCCTCACTTTCTCATGCCCATTTCTATTCTTTCTTCTAGCCCCACATCTTCTCTTTCCTTAAGCCAATCCCTCAGTTCCCAAGTATCCCCAAACTCACTTCAACGGAAAAATCACCTTTTCCCCGTCAAATGCTATATTAAATATTATTTCACTTATCACTCATATTGTAAGTAGCCATTACAAGTCTGTTTTCTGAGGGCTAGAACTGCATCTTACTAACTGTTGTCTAATATAACACTTTTTACATTGTAAGTACTCAATTAATGTTTGTAGAAAGTTGTTATAAGATTGTATAAATTGGAATTTGCACTTAGAATTCTATGCGTCAATAGAATAGTCTAGTAGGCTGAAAATGAGATTGAAGTCTAGAATCAAAAGTACCCAAAGCTGATTGCCTTGTCATTGAAGAAATTAATTTACGGGCTTTCAGCAGAAGCATATCTGTAAATATCAGCTTGTGAAATGTAGACTACTTAACAAATCCTAAACCCTTCGAGAGGTCTTTGATAATCAAAATCATTACTCCAAGGAGGCAGAGAGTAAAATAAACCATATACTTCATCACTCCTCTGTCATAACTCTAAGCAGTGAAGTCGTCACTTTCAAATTCTCTTGTGCCGATATTCATTCTTTCCTTGTGGTTAAAGTGATTAAAAAAAAAAAAAAAAACAGAAAAGCAATAACAAAAACATTTCCGATTTGCAGAAACAAAAAGTGCTTTTCTCTGCTCCTTTCTCAGATTGACCAATGGTTCAGGACTGAAAAAACATGATGCCACGATTCCCAGTTTGAGGCCTCATGGGGGAAGCTATACCTTGTCATTCTTCTCCTCTAGTACATAATTGGACTTATAAGTAACAAGCAGATTTGGTAACCCTCTCTAATAAAATACCCATAACTTTTACAGATGCCTGAAATATCATTGAAACAACTGAATGAGGTCAAATGTCAGGCCAAATGAATGCTATTGTAAATATAGCTTCTTAGCACTTACATAAATTTATAAGTATATATGGTAAGTGTGGATTTTTCATTTTTAATATGTCATTTTTTCACCTAATTCTAGTGTTCTAGAGAGATCATTAGTCAGGAATATAATCTACTCAAACAAAATGTTTAGACCAGCAGTTCACAAACTTTACTGTGTATAAGTCACCTGGAGAGCTTGTTAAATATACAGATCCAGACTCCCACCATCAGATATGGACTCACTAGTTAGCTTCATCTCAAGAAATCTGCATTTTTAATAAGCTCCCCAAGGGATTCTAATGGAGTGGTCCCAGAGAACACTTTGAAAAACACTTGTAAGTATCTTCAGATATTTTCTTGACTATTAAGCTAATTTATCAAACTTCTCTAAACACTATCACAATACTCCCAGCACTCTAAAAACTTTAGTATTTTCACTGCTTCCTACTGTACCACCTATTCTGCTCAATCTGGCTTTCTGATCCATTGAGCATCAAAGTTCAAAAGCACACACATAACAGCTATTTGTCATGACCACCTATAACATATTCTTCTACTACTCAAGTCACACAAGCCATTTCATTTACTGCTCCATTCTGTGCTTGTTTCTGCTTCCAGGTCTTCACTTGGTGTCATCCCAGAGCACACCCTCATTCTTTCCTATGCCTGCCCAGAGTACCGTCCATCCATTTGGGTCCAATCAGTAGAGCTCTCCTTGACCATGGCTGCCCTCCCAGCTGACCATCTACTCACACCTCCTGCACAGATCATAATCTGTAGTACCCAATTTAGCACTATATAGACTTGTAATCTTGGCTGATTTTTTTTTAAATGTATTTATTCCTATTGTCCCAAAACAACTGACAAATTCCTAGGTCCAGTAGCTATGTCTTAACTTTTTCTACACACAGCCTGGAGTTATCCATCATCACTGTCTTGACTTCTCTCATTCTCTCTTAAATACATTTCCATCAGGTTTGTTCTACCTAAACTGCTCCTGTCAAGGTCCACAAAGATCTACCCAATACCAATGGTTCATTTTTGTGTCCAACTTGACCAATCAGTAGCAATTGGTACAAATGATCACTCCTTCTGTGACACTCTTGCTTCACTTGGATTCCAGAATGCTGTATTCTCTTAGTTTTGCTTCTACCTCCTTGTTTGCTATTTTTCAGTCTCCTTTGCTGGTTCTTACTCTTTGCCTCAACTTCTTAATTTGGGGTGTCCTGGGGATAACAAGGAATAACTTTGTTATCTACTTCTCTATGTATGTTCACTCCTTTGGTGATTTCTTCTAGTGTAAAGGCTTTAAATACCATCCACACATTGATGACTTCCAAATTTCTATCTCTAGTGCAGACCTCTCTCCCAAACCCCAAAGTCATATATCCAACTGAGTATTCAGTATCTCCACTTGATATCTAATAGATTTAGATTAAACTTGTTTCAAAACTGAACTTGTGTTTTTGCCCCAAACTTACTCTACTGAAAGTCTTTTTCATCTCAATAGATAGCAACTCCATCTTTCTAGGTGCCCAGGCCAAAACCTTGGGAGTCATCCTTAACTTCTCTCTTCTTTCACACTTCATACCCAGTCAGGAAATACTATTGGTTCGACCTTCAAAATATTTCCAGAATCTGCTATTTCTCATCATTTCTATGTCACCTACCCAGATCCATAACAACTTTTCTCTTGGGACTAGTGTAATAGCCTCTTGCCTGGTCTTTACTTCTACCATTGCCCGTCTACAGTTTACTCTCAACAAGGCATTTGGAAAGATTCTTTTAATATGTAAATCAGATCTAGTCACTCCTCTGTTCAGATCTCCCAAAGGCTCCCCTTATCACTCAAAGTCAAAAGAATCCTTATAACAGTCTACAAGGCCCTATATTATCTGATCCACCATTACATTTCTTTATTTGTCTACTCTGACCTTTAATCATCTACTCTACTGGTATCAGCCTCCTGGCTGTTCCTTGGATGTCCCAAGCCTGCTCCTTGCTCAGGATCTTTGCACTGACAGTTCCTTCTACCTAGAACATATTTCCTCAGTAAGGTACATCCAGACCATACTATTTAAAATTGAAACCATGGGTGCTCCTCAATGCCATACTCTCAGTTCCCCTTTATTCTTTTCATAGCAACTTACTACATTCTTTATTTTTTCCATGGTACTTAATATTTTCCATATACTACAGAATATACTTACATATTATCTTTATTATTTTCTACCTCCCTAAGCTAGAATTTAAGTTCTATAAGGGTAGGGCTTTTTGTTCTGTTTTGTTCACTGATGTGTCCCAAGCCCCTAGATCAGTGCTTGGCATATAGCTAGTACTCAGTAAATATCTGTTGACTAAAAAAATGAATTGTTCACCCAGGGCTACATACCTACTGAAAACCTCAAAAACAGCTAGCGCTATATACGTGTGTGGTTGGGAGAGATCTAAAGGCTTATTTTTATTGAAGGAAAAAATTTCAAAGAGGAAAAAAATGACTGATAGAGACAGCAGATAGACAATATCTGAAACAAGTCATAGATTAAGATTAAACAATGAATTTTTAGAAGCTATTTGGTTACGAATAGCATAAGTCTGGGACAATAGCTTTCCTGGTGGAAAGTCTATCTGTCTCTTCTATCCAGCATTAACAACTGGAAGGATGAATGTTTATTCTATTTACTCATTTATTCACTCATTTCTTTCCTTATAGGACAAATATTTATTCAGCCCCAAGTATGTAACCAACATTACTCTAACTCTGAGGGAAGCAACAAAGGCTGCCCTCAAGGAGGGAGACCACAATTACCTACACAAGTAATTGCCACACACTGTGGTAAGTATAGGTTCTGTGGTAAGAAAGGTAAACCCCAGACAGAAGTCAGACTTCCCTGGATGCCAATCTTAGTTCAACTAAAAATTAGCTGTCTGAGTGTTGGCAAATTGTATAGACTCTCTGAGCCTCAGTTTCCTCGTGTGAAGGATGGGCACAATAATATTATCTGCTTTATGAGATTGTTTTTAGGATTAAATGAGATTGAGTACTATAAATTAGTTAGCATGTCATAACCACAAATTGCTTTTTATTAGTAGTAATATTATCATTATAGGCATGATTATTAGAGCATGGTGGGCACACAGAGCACAAAATAACTAATTCACTCTGGTGCAGCAAGAAGAACATTATTCTGGTTCTCCCAAGTCAGACTGGACAATCTGCCCATCAGGCCACCACAGTGAATTTTTACCCAGACAATAAGGGTCTTTATTCCTTCAAAAACCTTATATGCTTTAATTTGAAACTATTTCTTCCAACAACTCATAAGGGATCACCATTAACCTCATACAACAATTAGCACCCAGTAAAATTTTAATAGCAATACATATTACCAATATATGTCATATATAATTGCACATCTCAATTCACAGTTTATTTATTTGCATTAAGAAACTGTTTTGTATGCTTTGTGAGATCATCCTCTTTAGGTTCTCACAATTTTAAAACTTTGGGTTATTCAAACTCATGTATAAGTCTCCAGCTGAATGTGTCAGGTACTATGGAAACAAGGTCACTCTGTGGAAGGAGCTTAAGGGAAGTGTATTCCTGACACAAAATGAGCAGTGGACAGAAAGAAACATAATTAAAGACATCTCTTCCTGTATCACCATCCTCTACACACAAGAGCATGACAAGAACGTGTAATGCTGTCTACAGTCAGTGCTCTGTGGACAAGTTGACGCAGTGTAGACAGAAGGAGAGACCAAGACAACTACCCACAAAAAACTGTTTTCTCCGGATTCCAGAAGCAACACCCTGGATCATGTTCCATCTTGTTTACTTGTAAGAAAAATCCCTCTCCTTTTACAACAGTAATAGTCTTTCTGCCCACCTCCTTTGGGTGGCTGCCCTTAAAAACAGCAGTTAGTAAAAAGTATCCATCGAAAATCCTGCCCTGGAACCTCACTGTAAACACTGCTATCTATAAGAGGATGATGGAGTATGAGTTGATATCCCTCTTATGTGATTAAAATCAGTGTTTCTCAAAGCCTGGTACACATCAGAAATCCTGGAAGTATGGTTAAACACAGGACTAGCCCCATCCCCAGGGTTTCTGCTCAGTAGGTCTGGGGTGTGGCACAAGAATTACCATTTCTAACAAGTGTGGATGCCACATTTTGAATAGCATTGATTCTAAAACTGAAAAACTAAAACTCTAAAATCTTTAAAAATAAAGGATTATTTCTTGAAAGACAAAGGACATCATGTCATAGCAAAGACAGCCTTTTAAACATTCTATACAACTCATAGTAATATATTTTCACCATATTTACAATTATAGCAAAACTATTGTTCTCTCTATTTCAAAATGTTTTATAACAGCATCTGACCCAATTAATTTTATCAAATTTAAGATGCTGTCTTTTTCTTCTCTTTCTCTTGGTCTGACTACGTGTTCCCTTCATCATTGTTCTCCATGGGTTCTCCTGACCCTTTATTTCACTCACACAGGACTTCAATGTTTAGCCTGCATCCTAGTCAAGCATATGCAACATTTTCTCACCACTTTTTCCCCTGACTTCTTTTTCCAGGAACTGTTTTCCCTACAAAAGCAAAAAGTAGCCATGGCCAGTACCTATATTCTATACATATGACTCAGTGGCAGATTTTTCCTGATATACATCAGGAATACTTTTGAAAGTTCATCTTTTGAAATTATATTCAGCCATGTGAGCAATCTATGGTTACTGAACTCAACCAAACCTCTCAAATTAAAACCACATTAATTGCAACAGAAACAAACTCATAGACACAGAGAACATTTTGATAGTTGCCAGCTGGGAAGGTGGTTGACGGGATGATTGAAAAAGGGGAAGGGATTAAGGTGTATAAATTGGAAGTTATTATAAACAGTCACAGGAATGTAAAGTACAGCACAGAGAATATAGTCAATAATATTTTAATAACTAGGAATAATGTCATGTGGGTACTAGACTTATCTGGGTGATCATAAGTTGTATAAATATCTAATCACTATGTTGTACACCTGAAACTAATACTGTATGTCAACTGTAATGGGGAAAAAAACCACATTAATTGCCAAGTAACATTCTGAAAAACACAAATCCCTGAAGCCTCTATGCCAAGGGTAGTCGAACTATATAGCCTATAGACCAAATACAGCCAGCCATATGTTTTCGTATGGCCTGTGAGCTAGGAATGACTTTCACATTTTTAAATCATTGGAAAAAAAATCAAAAGTATAATATTTTGTGATAGGTAAAATTATATGAAATTCAAATATCAGTGTCCATAAACAACATTTTATTGGAACACAGCCACACATTTGTTTATGGACTATCTGTGGTTGCTTTCACACTACAATGGCAGAGTTGAGCAGTTGTGACAGAAGCCATACAAAATGCAAAGCCAAAAATATTTACTATCTGACTCTTTAAGAAAAATTTGCTGACACTTATTCTACACCATTTCCTAGGGACCACCTTGAGGAGAGAGAAAGATAGATAATAAAAGCAGCTTGGCCATCCCACTGACTACAGGACTTCAGGTGCATCCAGATGACACTTATTAAAATAACCACTCAATGGCAAAGATGTGTAGAAAAGGAAACCCTTGTGCACTGTTGGTGGGAATGTAAATTGGTGCAGCTACTATGGAAAACAGTTTGGAGGTTCCTCAAAAAAATTAAAAATAAAACTAGCATATGATCCAGCAGTCCCACTTCTGAGTATATCTAAAGGAACTGAAGCCACTGTCCCAAAGAGATATCTGCACCCCATGTTCACTGCAGCATTATTCACAATAGCCAAGACATGGAAACAACCTAAATGTCCACTGATAGATGAATGGATAAAGAAAATGTGATGCATACATAAACAATGGAATATTATTAAGCCATAAAAGATAAAGAAATCTTGACATTCATGACAACATGGACCTATAGGGAATTATGCTAAGTGAAATAAGTCAGACAGAGAAACAAATACCGTATGATTTCACTTATATGTGCAATCTAAAAAAAACAAACTTATAGAAATAGAGATCAGACTGGTGGTTGCCAGAGGCAGGGAGTGGGGAATGGAGGAATTAGATGAAGGTGATCAAAAGGTACAAATTTTCAGTTATAAGATAAATAAGTTTGGGGATGTAATGTACAACATTATGGCTATAGTTCACAATACTATATTGCACATTTAAAAGTTGCTAAGAGAGTAAATCTTAAAAGTTTTCATCACAAGGGAAAAATCATAACTATGTGAGGTGCTGGACATTAATCTTATTGTGGTAATCATTTATATATATATATATATTTATATACACACACACACACACACACACACATAAACACACACACATACACACATACATATATATCAAATCATCATGTTGTACATCTTAAATTTATAAAATGTCAATCCTATCTCAGTAAACTCATAAAACATAAAATAAAATAATCACTTGAGTAAGAACCTCTTAATACGTACATGGTAATCAATTTCATTAAAAAGCTATAACAATATGTCCCTAGTCTTGAAATTACATGAGCTGAGGGTCATCTAGAGCAGCAGTCCCCAACCTTTTTGGCAGCAGAGACCAGTGTTCCTATGAGAATCTAATGCCTAATGATCTGAGATAGAACTGAGGCTGGGGAACTGCTGCAAATACAGATGAAGCTGAGCTCACTCACCCACTCAAAGCTCACCTCCTGCTGTGTGGCCTGGTTCCTAACAGACCATGGACTAGTACCAGTCCATGGCCTAGGGCTTGGGGACCTCTAACCTTGATTTTTCATCATGAGGACTATATTATAAGTCTCAAACACATTTAGGAAAGATCAGACCAAATTCATGGTTCCTTCAACCACCTGTCTTTTTCCATGAACTTCCTAAAGTTCCCCAGATTAGGACGAAGCATGGGCACGAGGCCTATGCAAGAGCGGAGAGAATCCTCTTCAGAACCAAAGCCAGTATAAGGTGGAAATTTCCTTTCTATTTTTGGAGGAGATGGAGCCTTCCATGGAATCGAGGTAAAGTTCTCTAGAGCAAAAACAAAGGCAAATGAAACATCAATATTTTTTTTGTCCTGATTATGGCTGTTTTGAAAGGTTTGTTATGTTTTCAAGATGAACATAGAGATCTTTGTAGGCTATTTTAAACTCTTTCAAACAAAACATAGCAAAATCCTGTGAGGGTAGGTTTCAATCATGTTTACAAAAACCACAGAACACTTTCATTAATCATCGCTGGTTCAAAAGAAAGGGAAAGAAAAGAAACTGTCTACGTCAAATAAGTAAACATTTATCTTCTGTCATCACATCCCATTTCTGAATATTTTTTGTTCATCCCTGATTTTTCCAATGATATGAAAATTCAAACTTAGAACTTCATGCTAGGCATTCTATATTTTAACCTGTAATTTAGCCCTCTCCTCTCTTTAGTCAACACTCACTAATCAAATTCCTTTCCAAACAACACTGACTCCTGACTATTTTGCCTAACCTTCCCTATTCACTACCCCCTCCTCCTGTGCCCACTTTTTCAGCCCTCTCCCTTTCCTCCAACTCAATTCCAGGCCATGGCACTTCACTTTCTAGTTAAAAAACAAAAACAAAACTTTATGTCACCAACCCCTACTCCAGGTTACTCTTCTTACTGCCGCCCCCCAAAGAATATACTTGTACTAAAATGTGGTGAAGCAAAAAAGTATAAATAAATAAATAAATAAATAAATATAACCCAAACCAAGTAAACAATAAAACTTTTAGAACAGCCACAGCTTACTCAAAAGGAGTGTTAAGTGGCAAATACTATTGGTTTTCTTCATTTGCTTATCATCTGTAAGGAAGGAGAGATGGAAAAAGAGCTGAGGACATATTAGTAATTATGTACTATTTGTAAGGCTGTACAATCTCTGGGAAGCAAGTGTGCTCTCCACAGCAAAGAACACAGTGACCCAATAGATCCAAATCACTTGTTTGTCCCACGAAAATGGCAAAACAGATGCCAGAATCTTTCCTAAAACAAAACAGAACCAGAACAATACAACCCATGGAATCTAATTTCTACTTCTTCCCCAAACTTGAGTATCCACAGGTGTTGCCATTGGTGACTGAAAGGAATTCCACATAAGCAAAGATTTCCTTTTCCATTGTTAAAGTTCTAATATCAGGAAGAGTACAGATTTAGTGCACACCTCTATAACTGAAAAAGGTAAAAGGCCTAAGAAGTAAAAATTGGTAGTTACAAAGTAGTCACGGGGATATGAAGTACAGCATAGGGAATATAGTCAATAACACTGTAATAACTATATATAGTACTAGGTGGGTACTAGACTGATCAAGGGGTCACTTCATAAATCATATAAATGTCTCACCACTATGCTGTTCACCTGAAACTAATTATAAAATAATATTGAATGTCAACTGTAACTGAAAAATTAAAAAAGTAAATATAAAATGTGCATCAATTTATATTCCAAGGCAACTAATTCTTAAAATAGAGGAACTTTTTTTTTTTTTACTGATTGGTCAAAAGGTTTAGGGTTTGATGTTATTTCTAAACCTAATTTGAAAACATTTTCAACGTTCACATTCCTTTAGACTTCCTAAGAGCCTGTGTGTGAAATCCCCTCAAGCAGAATCCCAAGAGTATTGTTTCATCATAACAAAAACTGTTCACAGAAGACCTACTGGCAAAGAGAATTTCATCATAAATTTCTCACTGACTCAGTGAAAGGGGGTGGCCAGAAGACAGGTAGAGAAGTGACTCATGAGCCTCTCCTATTGCTATATTTGTGGCAATTAAAGAGAAGCTTTGGTAATAAAGAAGAAAGTTCAAATCTTAGAATTAGGCAAAACTGCAGTAGACCCTATCATTGCTAACTGTTACATGAAACACATCACCAATTAGTACCTTCATTTCAGAGAAAGGACTCTATGTGATTATTAGAAAACTGGAGAATAATCAGTTTCTTCTAATGGGACATATACACACACACACATAATTCTACACACTAATCTGAGCAGTCTAGCTAAAAAAAGACATTGAATTGCAAAATAATTAAAAATGCATTCTATACTTCTCCCCAAAATTATAGATTTCATAACAGTATTTTCTCAACTAACATCATTTTTGCAAGATTTAAATAACAAAAGAACCAATTTAGTGTTCCTCTGCACCCACAGTGCCATCTAGTGTATAAAAGCCAAGAAGTTTTCCATTCCATCACGCCTGACTGTTATAACCCCACATATATCTTTCTGGATACTCTAACTGAAGATATCATTTCTCTGGTAACTGCTTGCATTGACAAAGCTTTGGACTTGCACCTGAGTAAGTTTCCTGTCTTTGGTTTACATCATCCCAGTATCCTGCGTGTTTCAAGTGTTAAAAAATATTTGGTGAATTAATGAAAAAGTTTACATATTTGTACAAAGCATCTTCCCAAATATCTTCTTATACTGACATTCTCTTGGATCCTGAGACACATCTGTCTTTCAAATAGTCTGATTCCTCTAATTCCTAGTGACTTGTAAAAACATATATATTGAATGTCTATCCACAATTAACTGGGTTCCAACAAATTTATGGAGCTGAAATTATTTTTTAAAGCTTTTATCTTCCTTCACAGTGATTTACTATTCATCATCTCATTTGGAAACAATGCTGGGAAAAAATCTTCAATTACCCCAAAGTTCATCTTGTATGTTCTAGTAACCCAGATATAGTCTCAGGTTTTGGGAGGCCTGAAACTTACATAATTTAGGAGAAGCTCTTAAAAATAAAGAATGCTAAATTATTAAGAAGAAATTAGGCCCAGGGCTTTGGACTGGGGCCCTTGCAAAGGAAAAACCCTAAAGCTTAATTTTCATTATCTTTATTTGCTTCAAAGTAAATCTCTCTCTGCTTGTACTCAATACCCAAGTTGAATGATTTTGGTGGGATGCTCATTTTTGGGTCAAATAATTAGTGAATTCTCAACCCTCTTCATAAGGGAGGACAAAGAGACAAAATTGTCAGGTTCATTAAGCCATGTGGTGAGACTAAAAGTGAATTCCATCCCTATCACTGTACCTTGGGATGGCTAATTTGCTCAAATGATGATTAATAAACCTTTCATCTTAGATGTCCTGCTGCTTCTAGTACCAAGTATGCAGAAATGGTTAAAGATTACTCCACAAAATTAGAGGTGTTTTAAGTTTTTTGTTCATCCTTGATATCAGTACAGCCTAATAAGTGTTCAAGGGCAATGGGAATGAATGGTCTTGTTACTAGTTTGATTGGCCCAGTCACTGAGAATCAATAATAAGAAAGTCTCTTAGAGACAAAGAAATAATAACCCATGGCAGGAATTCTAAGTACGAACAGTTTACATTCAAATCTGTGACCCTTCAGTGAAAGAAACACCTACTGGAGACCCTGGAACTTTTTCCAACCTTCATGCTATAGGAAAGTCCAACAGGCCTCCATCTGCCAGTCTGTGTTCATCCACATGAAATAATGAGGAAATAACATGTTACAGCATGGCAGGCAAGCCAGGACCAACAGGATGGCCAAGCTACCTAATGAGGAAGTCATATTGGGCTGTTTTGTGGAAGAATTCTATGAAACCACCTTCTTCTTAGAAACTTTAAATACATGAAAGAATCTCATCTTTTTTAGGAGTCGAATTGGTTTTAAATGGGGGTACAGATATCTCTCGGAATTCTAGTAGGCCCTCTGCTTCTATATAAATAGAAAGCTTACTAATGTGCCTTTCTTGGAACTGTAGCCAGCTACTTCTCTTAGGCTGTCTGTCATTTTTTTTCTTCCCCAAAAATGTTGGAGTATCATTACTTAAGAGAAGGTACTAAAGCACCAAGGCTATATACTACTGCATTAGAAATGTTCCCCTAGCTTCCTCTAGCTATGTTATTTCCACTTGTCAGCTCCTGTGGTGCTGCAGAGTAGAGACGCCAGGTATTCTACTGACTACATTATTGACAAGGGAAGAAATGTGACCCAATTATTGACAGGACTTTGTCCTGGTTTGGGCATCAGGGATACTAAAATATAATGCATATAATTTGGTCAGTCTTATGAATTTTAGAACAATACAAATTATAAACAAAATTAAAATGCCAGAAATAACTATCTAAGTAACATTAAGTATATTAATTTAACCTTACCAAAAAGTCAGGAAAAGCAAATGTAAAGATTATGAGAGAATATTTATTCACTCCCCGTCTACCCTGCACAGTGGATATAATTTCTAGTCATTAGTTACATTAAGTACACTGTTGTTACTCAAGAAATGTTGTGTAATAATAGTGTTTGCTAAATGAGATATTTTAACATATATTATGGGAATATAAAAAATCAGCATGACTATAAAATGCATCATAATTTTGCATTTGCATAATTTTCTGTTTAAATGCATAATGCTAATGTTATATTAGCTATGAAGGCGCAAAGTACATAACACAGTAAGTCTATAGAGTGAACAAAAGAAGTGAGCAGAAAGAAATTAAGCACTAGGGCTCAACTGAAAAGAACCATAGGGCATTTGAAGCTGATATATTTGCCGAAGACAGCTAAATTTGGAGTATACCAGTGAATTCACCCTGCCTCTCAAAGATCCCTGCAAACCCATTAAGAAATGAACAATGAACCATGTCTCTCCAGCACTACATTCGTTTTCCCATGTGCAACCTTTATAGTCTCAAAATCAAGCTGACAGGCCTCAACCAAATGTTAGACTTTATGTTTAAAAGATCATATGATATTTTGGAACCTTCACCATATCCTCTATATTAAGGTAATCTGTCAGTAGGACACAAGTAAATGTTTTTATGATTCATATTTTATATTTTTTCAAATTTTCAAGTCTGCACTGAAGACCTATTGATTATAATTAGGCATCTACATTTATTAAAGACCAAATTCTTCTCCCAGTGATCTAAGGGTCACTAGCAGCTTCTCAACAACAGCCACCACCTGTACATTCCTGGCTGCCTCTTGAGCACAGTCCCCAAAACAAATATATTCAACTGTGCCCACTAAGGAGAACCAATGTTAGAAAATAAAATAAGAAGAGGCCACCAGTATGACCCCATAACGCCCATACCTCTTGACTAATCTGGCAGGCAGATGCAGTGGAACAAATTCTTAATGAACCAAAGAGTGAAATTAAAAGTTTTATGCCAATCCCTTGGTGCACTCAGTGTAGCTTCTCTCACAATGTAAAGATTCCCAGGAGGCCAGGAATACTACACAATGGGGACACCAAGGCATATAGGTGGGCCTCATTTCATTTTAGAGACAAGTACCTTGTCTTTTAGGAAGGTGTGGTTGCTTCTGGCTTCCACTTCATCCCTCAGAGAACTGTGCTCACATGACTATTCCAAGATTGAGAGAGGAGTAGAAGAGTAAGCATTTCACAACTCCAGCTCCACACCCCTATCTGGGAGGTTGACAACTCCTACCACCCTTACTTAGCCTAGCACTGGCATGTATCTAGAACCTGGAGTAGAGGGCCCAGGAAGGGAGCAGAGCTTGCTGGCAGGTTTAACAAATGAGGGGTTTGTTTTTTAGGCTTCACACCAAGTCTTCCGCCTGTTTCTATGACTCTCAGAATACCATGTAATATGTTTTAAGTCCCTGCTCCCCTTCCAGCCTAAAAACTCTACTCAACTCTGTAGCATCAAAGACTACTGCAATGACCTGCACCTTAGTAGGTGTTTAATAAATCACTGGTTTTCATTTTGAACTGAACTAACTTGAATGAAATTGATACATTAAAGAAGACAGAAGCTGGAAACCCAGGAAAGGTAGAGCAAATGAGCACACGGGAATTCTCCAGAGAATGCAAATAAGTATATCCATTGTATAGGCAAGAATTCAGTGAAAAGAAAAGCATCTAGATTCCCATTTCAATTGTTTGACCAAAACATTTACCCAGGCTGAGGGCTATAAAGGAAAACAGAAGCCTCTGGCATCAAGGGAACAAGTTTAAATCTTGCTTCTCCCTTTACTTGCTGCATGACCTTTAACAAGTTTGCCCACTTTAAGCCTTGGTTTTTTCATCTCTAAAATGGAGATAAAGCCTATCCTTCTAGAATTGATGTTAGGAAGAAATAAGATGACAAAATGCCTGGCAAATAGCAAATACTCAATAGATGGTAGCTATTATGAGTTTAGCATTTGAAATTCAAAAGTAAAATCTTAACTATGGAACAAAGATTCTAAGTTTTCAATATTTTCTAATTGACAGATGTATCACTTACCAAGTCCATATTTAGTCTTATAATAAGTCTTTGTAAATTCATCACAGTCACAAAGGAGCACTTTCCTTCCCCACACATTGATGGTGGTTCCTATAGACAGGTCACTATCTTTGTAAAATTCTTGTTCTAATTTTCCTAGCTAATAAAAAGAAAGGAACACAATGTTGGCACCACAGACCCTCCAAAAATCTAACCCTTCCCAAAGGAAAGAAATTTTTAAAAAACAATTTTATCATTTATAATCAAATTTTAAAAATCAAATCAGAAGACAACCAGTCAAAATTAATATTTTAAAACATTTTTAGCAATGTGGAGCTACCCAACAGCAATGCAAAGCATATATTTACATATGCACTTAAGCATGTTTATTATTAATAAATAGCAATACAATGCATACACTTATATATTCATCAATTTCATTCATAATCAATCTCATGAGAGAAGAATATGTAACTCACCCTACATTTCAGATTCTAGGGATGCCACATTGGCAAAATTAATAAAATATGAGGTTCCTCACCTTGCATTTATCCAACAGGTAGCCATGCACTCGGTTCTCTGCCAAGCCACTATACAAATTGAGAACTACTCGATCTGTTATTGCACCTGGTTGATAGATTCCAGGTGGGCCATACTGAAAGACAAAAGCAAAACAAGATATGGTGGATGGCCTCTAAATAAAAAGATGGTCCTCTTGAGGGGCTCAAGTGGGAAATGTGCATTATATAGTTCTTCTCTGCCATCCACAGGAAAACAAGACAACTTACTCTCTATTCACTTCTCCCCATGCTTGCTTATCTTCTGCAGGCTGGTTTATACTCCACCCATCCATTAAGGCTGATACAGCCCCATCTTTCCCTGTAACCTCTCCTATCCTACTCACCTGTCCCTGATCCAAAGCTCCATAGCACCTACCACTTTTTGTGGTTCTCTAATTGCTTCATCAGCAGTCATCTTTTCTCTTCACTTAACTATAAACTACCCTGAGGAAGAAACTATGTCTTGCCTTCTTTCCTTTACTCCGTTTAGCACCCTGCCTAATCCTGAGCTTAGGAGACACTTGCTGGCTGAGAAAAGCGTGGTGAGGTGGCAAGAACAACAGAGTGTGGTCAGCCTCTAACAGAAACTATGGCCTGGAGAAAGCCAGGGTGCTCCTCAGTTCCACATGCACTGGAGGTGGTCCAAGCAGTTGTGTGAGCTGCAAGAAATACCTTAACTAACTTATAATTGACAGTGATCAGTTTATCGCATACAGATGAGGAATCTGAATAATTTCTGATACATGTGACATAAAATATGAATTCAAACATGTGAATTTATGATGTGTGGGGTATAAGTAAGCCATGTAACATAGAAAAACAGGACATTTGGACACAAACTCTCTCTTCACTACCTACTAGCTATAGGCCTTGGGGCCAGGTATTTTTCCAGAACTTCAGTTTTATTATCAATAGCAACAACAGTACTTATTCCTTACTTCCTTTCTCAAAGGATGTTGAGAGTGTCATGGAAATACCCACAACTACTGTATTTCTCCCCCATGATGATCTAAACTCCATGAAGCAGGACTTAATCCATTTTCTTTTTCACTGTAACCCCAGAGCTGACATACAGTGGACAATAAATACATGTTGAATGAATGAATAAATGAAGCAACTGATGGCAAGGCACATTGCAAATGTCAGATGTATCATTATTATTTTATGTTCAGCCTATTTTTCAAAGCCATTCTAAAAACAGGCTTCCCTAGTACCTACTGGCCACCTGCTATGCATACCTTAGAGCTCCCTCTGGGACAAATCCTGCCTACCTCCCCCACCCGTCCCCCTCCCAACAACACAGCAGGGCTTCCGGCAATGGACTCAGAGAATCTGGGAGAGCTTCCTGTGTAGACCACATAACCAGCAGTTGTTTGCATTAGAAATGAGTGTTACAGAAACCTCTTCCATAGCACTAAGAATTAAGTTAAAAAATACTTTATCTAAATAAGAAATAAAACATTATATAGAACTGAGAAAAAACCTTTATGTTTTTGTGTGTCCTTATAGGTGTTTATAGGTCTTTAGATAGTGTTTTGTGCTGTGTTATCTCATTCAATCTTTACAGTTACCTCAGGATGGAGGCCTTGTTAACTGCATTTTGAAGATAAGGAAATACAATCAGGGTAAGTGACTTGCCAAAGATGACACAGCTATTAAGTGCAGAACCACAATTCTAACGCAGGTATTCTGCTTCTGTGATGTTTCTGGCTGTACCCAACTTAAGTTAGCTCTCAATTGGCCATAAATATGCATAGAAATCAGTCCGACAACTATTTTTTAATAGTAAATGAAATGAAAAGGTTATCATTGCCACTAGCCACTGGCTAGTTGGTGACTGGTGGCTACTCTCACAAGAGTCACTCCTGTGTGTATACATGTTTGTGTGTGTACATTCATAACCCAGAACAACACCATGGGATCTCCTCAGTAGGCTACAGAGGCCAGAGGCCAGTGCTCCATCCAAGGCCATGAGCAATTCTTTTGTTACTCATTTATGTTCATAAGACTGATTGTGAACTCAATAATAGGTACTTTCTCTTGCATCTAAGTTTTTCCCTTTACTTGCCTTAAACCCCGAATATTACAACCTCAATTTGTCATACCTTCTTTATTACTTTCAAAGATGTATATTTATACAAGGAACAACATGAAAACTTTCTAAACACTTGCAATAATATATGGTAACTGTCATCACATAGTCATAACACATGACATTCCAGTGAGTGACTAGAGTCTTTCAGACCACAAGCAAACTGGGAAAATGGTTCTGTGTCTACTGCGTACCTTTGGCAGCTTTCTCCTCTGGAGGAAGAATGGCATAGCATCCCGGCCTGTGTTGTGTGGAAGCAATTCTTTGATTTCGATAGTATCATCAGACAGAAAGTAAAGCAAGATGAGTTCTCTACGGTCCCCGAACAATGAGGCTGAGTCATCCCAGAGACAGAAGAAACGCAAAACCTTCCTATCATACTCGAGGAACTGTTTCAGGGTGTCGAAGGACTCATAAGGACGTAAAGGCTGTATGCAGTCTAGTTTCTGAAAATAGAGAAAAGGTCATTAATAGTTGTGGTCTGGGTGTAAGCACTTCTGGGATGCAAGCGATCAAAGAACATAAACATACCTTTTCCATAGGCTATTCTGTGATATTTTTTAAAATTTCAACTATCAACATTCATGTACATGTACATATAATCAGTTTTAACCTTAAAAATTAAATCATTAGGAAGTTTTTCATATTAAATATTATTTTAATGCACTAAAATATATTTCTGAAATGTTTTTGAAAACTGACTTTTCTCAAAGACTTAAAATTCATGTTTAAGAAAAGACAAAACTAATGTATGGTGACAGAAATTAGAACAGCAATTTCCCCTTGGTAAGAGATTGACCAGAAAGGGGCACAAAAGGACTTTCTAGGGTGATGAAAATATTCTGTATCTTGATTTTCATGCTGCTTACTAAATTGTACATATTTTTCAAAACTTGATCTGTACACTTAAGATTTGTACATCTCAGTCTATGTTAATTATATCTCGGTCAAAAAAATGTTTGTCTTTTCACTGAAAATTCCTATCTATATATCTTTCTTATTCACCCAAAGATTTCTGTGAAGGTAAAAGGAAAGAAATATATTCATGGTTTTATTTTGCTCAAAAGCTTTAGATATCAAGAACCTGAAAGGCCACAGCAACAGAAGCAGAACAAATAGAGAACTCCCCAGTTGGCACAGAACCACTGCCTGTGCTCTGTCCCTCAACCTAGGAATCACTAGCTACATAGTCTTCTTGGTACAACTCTTCTCTATTTGCATGTTCTCAGCCCTGTCCTGGAGCAAAACTGCCCCATTATATCTGATGTAGCCAAATAGGATAGTTACATAAGAAACTGTTTGGTGGCAAAGGAGATGTAGTCCTACATTGTGTTATGTAATCTGATTATAAATTCTCAGAATTTTGTATCTGCCCAGGGCAGTCTAGGTGCAGGCTTACCCCAAGACAGGAGGCTATATCATGGCCTTCCAGAGGCTCTTCAGTCTTATCCTTGATATTTAAATGAAATTATGGGACCTCTACTTTCATCAATTAAAAAATATTTCTTTGGCATTATAAGGTCTCTAATAAATGTATTATTGATTACATACCATTTACCATTGGGGCTCTTTTCAGTTTTAGTTAAATTGTTTAATTTTAACTTTGCATTTTAAGACAGCAAACACTGGAGAAGTAAAAGCACTAAATTCAATATAAAAGCCTCTTATTAAACTTCTAATTTTCCACAGATTTCTATATTTATTGAAGAGCTTTCTCCCTGAGGGAATAAATGCTAAAATGAATCTCCCAATCTAAAAGGATATTATTTAAAACATTTCTTGGCTGTTCTTGGTATTTATTCTAAATTCCTGGCACAAATGATTTTTTTCTTCATAAACCTATGAAATTGCACAGTGCTCTATGTATTGCACATAATGCCTCATTATTCACAATCACCATCATATAATACCAACTGTTAGTGAATGAGTGCAGTCATGTGCAAAGGCTGGTTATTCATATGGATCCATTCTTTTAGGTTTTCTCTGTTGGTTCTAAAGACTTCATTATTCTAGACTTTTTGATTTAAGGCATTTGGAAAAAATAAAAAAGAACCCAAACCATAAATCTTCTTGCACACCAATACACACATGTATAATGCCACAAGGATTTCACCTTAGATATTCCAGGATCAACAATATATATTTCTTGGGAGGGTTGTATGCCTAAAACATTAAAGAATAATTCTTCTGGGGCTGGGAGGCAGGAATAGATAAATGATCCTACATGCAGCTTTTAACAAAAGATCAAAGAAAAATCAAAGGAGAATTTTATTCTAAATTTCATGTTATCTTTCTGCAAGAAAATAAATTACAGGTTTTCTAAACAATAAAAATGAGATTAAATTTATCTATAGGGACAGAAATGAGAACAGTGGTTATCCCTGGGTATGGAAAGGAACTGATTGGAAAAAAAAGCATAATGAAACTTTCTGAAGGGATGAAGATCAAAATGTTCTATATATTGATTTGGATGTAGATTACATGGGTGTACGCATCTGTTAATATTCATCCAACTGTATACTTAATTTCTGTGTATTTTACTATGTATAATCATACTTCAATTAAAAGAGAAAAGAAAAAAAATGACAATAATAAAAATCAGGGTAAGAAGCAAGAAATTTGAGTTCAAGTCCCAGCAAGAAGAGTAGTTAGTTATATCATATTCCACATGATACTTGCCCTTTTGGGTGTTCAGATCCTTCTATAAAACATAAAATTTGGAACAGAAACAAACTCATAGATACAGAGAATATTTTGAGGGCTACTATATAGGAGGGGGTTGGGGGAACAGCAAAAAAGGGCAAAGGAGTTAAGAAGTACAAATGTATAGTTACAAAATAGACATGGATATATAAAGTATAGCATAAGAAAAATAGTCAACAATGTAAAAAATATGTAAGGGGGAAGAGGGGTACTAAATTTAGTGGGGTGATCACTCTGTGAGTTATATAGATCTCTCTAATCACTATGCTGTACAACTGAAACTAATATATTATTGTATGCCAACTATAACTGAAAAAAATAATTGAGTTGTACAATGTAAATATGAGCAACTAATTGTCTATTATATTTCAATATAGCTGAAGGAAAAAAGAAACATAAAATTTGGGCCAAGGGATAATTTTAAAAACTTTAGAAAGATAACAATAGTACTAACATTGATTATTTCCTCCCTACACTAACTGGGTTCAGACTTTGAAGACAATCAATCTTTCATAATGGGGGTATATCAGAATCATGGCCCTTGTCATTCCTCCAGAACATCTCTGCACCTGATGCCATCATAGGGGAGCTGGGAGTCCCATGGAAGAAAGAAATAGGTAAAAGCTGTACCCAGGGCTCAGTTCAGTAAATGAGTAGTAAAGAAGCCAAGATTTTCCCAGAGTTAGGCAACTAAATGGGAAAAGACAAGCTAAGTAAGTGTGGGCCCAACTCTTACACTATCAGTGACCACAAAGCCAATCACGAGCTCTTAGAAATTGTCCCATGTGGGCAGCTCACTAAAGACTCCCATACCTGGAAGAGAAACTCTCTATGGAGAGAAGTGGGGGTGGCGGAAGTAAGTGAGACTTTCCTGCACTAAGGCCAACACCCAGCCTTCCCTCCAGCCCAAAGGAGGAGAGGGCAACTCCAGTGACTATGGCCCCAAAAATTCTTTCACATCTGCATCAGAAGTACAATTACCATCTACTAACTCTCTGAAGTGATCCTCATTCTGAAGACAAAAACTCATGAACATATCAACTTCTTACCTGTCTCCATATATTCATGTAGGGATCTTCTGGACACTCTCCCGGGGGGTTTAATTTGATTCCTATTTTCTTCAAAAAGTTTTTTGTGAATACATCACAGTCATAAATCTTGAATGTCCAGCCATAAAAGACAATGTCTATGTTGATATTGAAATGATACACAGTATAAAACTGATCATCATCAGGAGGTGGGAGAGAAATCCGACGACGCCGGATAAAAGTCCCTGTGGTGTGAAATAAAATACAATTGTTTCATCGTGTGGCTAACAAAGAAGTCATAGCACATTTCTGCCAACAGCCCCAAATGCTTTCCCACAACACTTTCCTGGACAAAGGGCTGGTTCTTGGAGGCAGCATTAGTATGTTCAAATTCTGAGGGTGCCAGAGGAACCTGAGACTTCTGAGGTCAAAAGTTATTTGACCAGCCTTACATGTTATTAGAGTTGCCTAAGTGGTACTAGGAAAGTACTTTAACAAACCATAAAGACTTGAATGGGAGAGAAAGGGGACATAAACAGAGTGAGACCTAATGCCCCAGACACTTGTCATCATGTATTTTCCCAGAACAAGCACACTCACTCTCTCCTACTAGCACTCAATGTGAGCACACTAAACAAGGCACTAAGACACCAAGGAAGAGTGCTCACAAAAATGCATACTCCTGGCTCAAAAAAATAAGCTAACACACTTCAATATGATAAGTGCCAACACAATGATTTATAGCTCCTTTAAACATGAATGACTTCATGCTGCTTTGATGCTTTGTGGAATCTTCTTTCCTCTACCAATCTCTTCACCCTCCTTCTTCTTCCATAGCCTCTGTCTACCTTCACCCAATACCCCCTGACATGGATACATGAAGCAAAGGTTACAAGAGGCTTCACAGTTGTAGCTAATGCTCCTGGACCAAATGTTATGGATCTCATCCCATCTTTTATTTCTGACCCTGTGATGCCCATTCATTTCTTCTCTTGAGAATATGGGCCCAGGGTCCCAATGTATACCCAAAATGGTGGTTAGCCACTAGAAGTAAAAGGATTACCTTCCTAGATGAGATTACCTTCCTAATCATACCACACCATACCAGCCAACTTACCCAATCACTGCTAAAACCTGTTGTCAAGAATTGTTTACAGTTTGAGATTTTACCCTACTTACAAGCTAATAAGTTAGCTGGCCACTGTTTCATGGAGTCTAGCAGAAGACACAAGATACTTTGGTTAGAAGTAAAGGGCAGTTTATTACTTGCAGCAATACTAGTAGTCAGAATATCAGTATTTTTTGCACCAGTTTCCTACGCCTAAATTCCCACAGGTGACAACAAGATCCAGGTAACCAGGTAACTCCTGCATATGCAGTGGGCTACATTACAGGAGAAGAAATCTGGAGCTTAGGGAACCCAAATCTTTTATGATGGGCAATAAGCATTCCTGCCTTTTGCTTCAGAAGGAGACATTACCTTTATTAGACCAAACAGTAAGCATGTCTGTCTCTTTCTCTGGAAGGAGATACCACCTCTATCTTCCAAGGCTATAAGCAAACCTGTAATTTGTTCCAGAGGAAGAGACTCTCTGTCTTCCAAAGCTGATTGCTACCTAAATATCCTTGAAGTAGTCCAGAACAAAAAGCAGTCTGCATCTCCACTTATAAGATCTACAAAAATGCAAGATACCATACAGAACTGTCTCTCAACATCTGTGACTAATTTAGGCTTGAGAATCTACTCAAGGGTAAAGATAAAAGGGAGATTCCGGTCAAGATGGTGGAGTAGGTAGATACTGTGTTTGCCTCCTCCCATGACAACATTAAAATTACAACTAAATTATAGAACGATCAACTCAGAGAACTACTTGAAGACTAGCTGAATAGAAGTCCTATAACTAAGGATATAAAGAAGAAGCCAAGTAAAGACTGGTAGAAGGGGCAGAGATGCAAAATGGACTGGCCCCACACCCATGTGTGATGGTTGAGAATCAGGGTATTATCTCAGCTGTAGAGGTCCTCCCTGAGGAGCAAAGGATTCCAGCCCCATATCATATTCCCCAGCCCAAAGTACAAGGGCTGGGAAGAGGAGCCCCTAAATCATCTGGCTGTGAAAACCAGCAGGGATTCCATCTGCCCGGGTGAGACAGGCTGTTGGAAACCCATGCGTACTCATAAAGGGCCTACACACAGACTCAGGCACTCCCAGGCACCCACCCTGGACACTGGCTGAGGGACTGTGGCCGTAAGACATGCAGGGAGAGACTGGGTTGTGTGGATTCAGGTCAGGGGTTGGAGGGGCGGCAGACACTGTCCCTGCATTGAGCCCTCTTCCCATGCAGCCTACAGGCAGCTGCCATCTTTCCTGTGTTGAGCCCTCCCTGCACATAGCCAAATATGAATCTAGATTGGCCTGGTGAATTCTGCTCACTCCACCCTGGTGACTCCCTGGGACCCCACCCCAACTCATGCATCACAGGAGGCTCTTTCACCAGCAAAACTATGGCTCTGGCTTACACTGACAGAGGCAGTTTCAGTGGCAGGCAGCTAGCCCCAACCTACCCTGCAGTCTTTCTTGGACAACTAGCAGGGAACTGCAGGCCCAGGGAGCAGTACCTGGCCTCCATGTACACTGAAACATTTGCAGAATGAGCCCAGGCTCAGCACTGAGGTCAAATCTGAACTTGCATTAACCTAGTGAATACCACTTGCCCCACCCTGGGACTCCCTGAGATGCTGCATCACCCAACTCACCTATCGTCAGAGGCTCTTTCAGCGACTAAGCCTTATGGGCAGCTGGGTGGAGGTGGCAGCAGGGCTTAAGGTACCTGGGCATTTTGCTGAGCTGCCCCAGGCCTCGTACTGGTGGCAGCTAGCCTTGGTTCACAGCATAGCCTCTCCCATGCACCTCTGGGTCCAGCACTGGGAAGCGACCTAACAAAGATCGCTCTGTAGCTCCTACCAGGTAGCCCCTATACCAGTCACAGCAGCAGCTGAACTTGGCCTGCAAGGGAGCCCCTCCCAAGAGGCCCCAGAACCAACATACTCAGTGGCTAGCTTGAGACCATAACAAAACACCGCACAATTACTCCAAAAAGTAGCACAACCAAAGGGTGGTCTCAGCAGGCACCAGAGCCCTCTGAGGTGAATCCTGCTGCATATGGTCAGCCCCCGCAGAGCAGTTCGTAGGCTGTGGATGTGGCTAGTACTCACAGCCAATCAGCCTAAGAGTCAATCCCATTCACTGACATGTCAACAGCAATCAAAGCTCAACTATAACAGGAAGGAACACATAACCCACACAAGGGGCAATTCTGGAACACTCAGCTCTGATGACCAGGAAACTGCGTCACTGGGCCCCACAGATACCTTCTACATAAGGCCAAGGCTGGGAGATGTGGTAGATGTACCTAAAACATAAGACAAACACAGAGAGGCAGCCACAATGAGGAGACAAAAAAAAGAAAAAAATGTACCTGATGAAAGAACAGAAGAAAATTCCAGGAAAAAAAAAAAAAAAACTAAACAAAATGGATGCAAGCAATCTAATACATACAGAGTTCAAAACACTGATTTATAAGGACACTCAAGAAACTTAGTGAGAACATCAACAAAGAGATAGTAAGCACAAAAAATGGCTTAGAAACCATAAAAAGAACCAGTCAGAAATGAAGGATACAATAACTGAAATAAAGAATACACTAGAAGGAAACAACAGTAGATGAGATGAAGTAGTGGACTGAATCAGAGATTTGGAAGACAAGGTAACAGAAAACACCCAATCAAAACAGCAAACAGAAAAAAGAATTTTTAAAAATGAAGATAGTTTAAGGGACCTCTGGGACATCATCAAGCTTAACAACATTCACAATGCGTACCAGAAGAAGAGAGGAGAGAGTGGGGGATTAAGAACCTATTTAAAGAAATAATGATGGAAAACTCCCTAACTTGATAAAGAAAATAGACATACAAGCCCAAGAAACTCAGAGAGTCCCAAAAAAGATGATTCCAAAGAGGCCCACACCAAAACTCAACATAATTAAAATGCAAAAGATTAAAGACAAAGAATCATAAAAGAGGCAAGAGAAAAGCAGTTAGTTAACTACAAGGGATCTCCCATAAGACTGTCAGCTGATTTCTCAACAGAAACTTTGCAGGTCAGAAGGGATTGGCATGAATTATTCAAAGTGATGAAAACCCAGGACCTACAACCAAGATTACTTTACCCACCAAAGTTATCATTTAGAATTGGTCAGATAAAGAGCTTCCCAGACGAGAAAAAGCTAGAGTTCATTATCACCAAGCCAGTATTACAGGAAATGTTGGATAGACTTCTTTAAGAAGAAGAAAAAACTGTGTATCAAAAGTCTAAATAAAGACTGGCAATAATACATACCTATCAACAAGTACTTCAAATGAAAAAGAATTAAATGCTCCAGTCAAAAGACAGGATGGCTTAATGGATAAGAAAACAAGACTCTTACATTGGCTGCCTACAAGAGACTCACTTCAGATTAAAAGACACACACAAACTAAAAGTAATGGGATAGAAAAAGATATTTCATGATGGACCTTGAGGGTAGTGTGCTGAGTGGAGTAAGTCAGATAGAGGAAGACAAATGCCACATAATTTCACTTATATGTGGAATCGAAGGAACAAATAAATGAACAAACAAAACAAACAAATTCATAGATACAGAGAACATTTTGAGGGTTACCATATGGGAGAGGATTGGGGGGGTTGCTGAAAAGGGGCGAAGGGATTAAGAAGTACAAATTGGTAGTTACAAAATCGTCATAGAGATAGTAAGTATAGCATAAGGAATATAGTCAATAATATAGTAATAACTATGTATGGTATCAGAGAGGCACTAGATTTATTGGGGTGATCACAGTTATATAGCTGTATAATCACTATGTTTTACACCTGAAACTAATATAATATTGTATGCCAACTAAAAAAAAGAAACAAACTAAACAAAAACCAAATCCCAGATACAGAGAACAAACTGGTGATTGCCAGAGGAAAGGGGGTTAGGGGAGTGGGTGAAAAGGTAAAGTGATAAAGAAGTACAAATTAGTAGTTAAAAAACAGTCATGGGGATGTAGATTACAGCATAGGGAATATAGTCAATATTACTGTGTGTCATGACTAGAGTAATCGGGGGGATTACTTCATAAATTATATAAATGTCTAGCCATTGTACTATATATCTGAAACTAATATAAAATAGAAAAATATAAAATAAAAAGTAAAAAAGGAATGACATATGACCCAAATAATTCTACTTCTGAGTATTTATCTGAAGAAATCCAAACACTAATTCAAACAGATATATGCACCCCTATGTTCATTGCAGCATTATTTACAATAGCCAAGATACAGAAGAAATCTAAGTGCTAGGTAAAAATGATGTGGTACATATATACAATGGAATTTTACTCGGCCATAAAAAATAAAATAAATTTTACCGGTTTTGAGGATATTATGCTAAATGAAATAAATCAAACAGAGAAAGACAAATACCATATGATCTCACTTATATATGGAATCTAAAGAACAAAATAGAAACAGATTCATAAGATAGAACAAACTGGTGATTGCCAGATGGGAGGGGAGTTTGAGGACTGGGTGAAAAAGATGAAGGGATTAAGAAGTACAAATGGCAGCTACAAAACAGTCACAGGGGTGTAAAGTACAGCATAGGGAATATAGTCAATAATATTGTAATAATTATGTATAGTGCCAGGTGGGTACTAGACTAATCGGGACAATCACTTCGTAAAAAATGTCTAACCACTATGCTGTACACTTGAAACTAATATAATATTGAATGTCTACTGTACTTGAAAACTAAAAAAATAAATAAGATTTATAAAATAAAAAAATGACAAGAGCAAACTGAGGTCTAATGGCTCAGATAAAATTGGCTTATGTGACCTATTGTATGGAAATATTTTAGTATAAAGATGTCAAGTAATCTTCTTTATATTTTACATAGCACTGAGAATGGTGTCTTTTCCCTAAGTCTAGAAATACTTATTATTCATTCATATTCATTAGCGAACATTTAATGAATATCTTTATGTGCCAGGAACTGTGTTAAGCTCTATTCCATTATTCTTCTAATCATCTTTTCACTCTGTTGAGAGAAATTAACTAAAATCATTTTCATCTTCTTTTCTTTGCAGCAAATTTTAATTACTTGGTACATTAAATTAAAATAATAAAACTATAAAATTAGAACTGGCCTAGAATATTTTTAAATGTACTACATAAAAGGCAATATAATTTTACTGCAAAAAAATTATACTTCAATTAGCTTTTAATTCATGCCACTGAAAACAGTATGCAAATTATTTAATCATTCAAGATTAGACATTTAAAAAAAATTGCATACTTACACATCTATAAAAGCATGGGCATTTCAGGTATTTTCAGAAACTATTATGTATCATTTTAAAACATATTTATATTGTGACAGTTTTTAAAATATGTAAGATTTTATTCAATGCCAGGAGCTTCTTCAGAAATTCCATCTTATCTTGCATTTGCACTTCATTATAAAAACTTAAATAAGCAAGTTAGTGCTGATTTCTGTTCAGTAATACTTTGAATAGAAAACTTATATTTTTCTAGGTGGGAAGAACTGGCCCACCCACTGAGCTTTTAAATAATGATCATCATCATAATCATCATAGCTTAGGATATGCTTTCATATACATTTTCTCATTTAATCTTCAGTAATCCCATGAGGCAGATAATGCATGAATATAAATATTGTTTATGGATGAGAAAACCAAAGCTCAGAGTGGTTAAGTGACATGCCCAAGGTCACACTCTAACAAATGGCAGAAAAAGATTTTTAACCTGGGTTTTCGAGCTAAGACGTAAATACCTTTACTTACCACAGTTTGCACTGAACTGTATCTCACGGTACTACTGCCACAAGTTACATAAGTGAAAGAGAGTGGGGAGTGTTACAGGTAAAACAGGATAGAAATAGGAAGAGCTGCCAGTCATCATGAAAAGGAAAGGGAAATGATACAGCTGCTTTTCCAAAAGAATAGCCTATCTCTTCTCTAAGGGCAAATTTCTGGAGAGGGCCCACTTGCCAGCTGCAGCAATCCTTGCTCTAGAGCTAACATCACTGCACTGCCTGTCCCTCCAACCTCCTTTAGGAGCCTGCATACCCCAGACCACCACACTTATCTTAGCTCGCACACTGCTCTCATGAGATGGTTCTCAAAAGAGGCCAGGGAAGTTCTTTGTGGTAATAACAAAAGCGTCCTGACCATCCATAGGTTGGAAAGAAAAGGCAGGTCTAACACTAAACAAGAAAATTTTAATAACAAGAAATCCAATTCCATGTTAATCATAAAACTAACATGGGCCATTTGAAATCTATAGTTTCACATGAAAGCTCTCAATAACATATTTGTGGGGTCTCTCAACTGTATCCTTTGGGGACTGAAATTTCTAATGGTATTTATGTGATTATAGTCTTCCATGATAAATGGCAGAAACTTCACCAAAAGAAATTTGTTCTGGAATATAAAAGAAATGGGCACGATGTCATGTTTTTGGCACACACTGAAGAAGAGTGCCTGAAATCATTAAGGTATATAAATAAAAATAATGCTACAAAATGGAAAAGGCAACAACCAAAGTTCCATATCTGTCCTTTAAATTTTTAAATATTTACCTTTTTAACTGTCCCATAAAGACCACTTGGACAGATATCCAGGCATTAGATGCCTGCTTTTAAGCACTACCTTATCTTCATTTTTACATCTTCCTTTTTAAGTCCCAGCTATTTGACTATACTCTGCAAGCTGTAACTTTATAACATTTCTCTGTGGTTTAGATCAAAATGATGATATATCCATTTATGTTTAATGTGTTTTCATTTCATTCAGTTGAGACTTGCTTTAGATCTTATACCACTAAATTCAGCTTATAAGGAATTCACCTTCTAAAATTAAGACTCCAACCTCTTACTTCTATCTTAAAGTATCCTTAGTTCATTTTGGTAATGTTGCAGACCAAAGGGTACATTCAAGTCTAGAGCTCCCAAATATTAGCACGTTAGGTGCTCTAATGTCCTCTTGATTACTGTCTTCCTACCTGGTTTTCCTTATACACTCTTTGTTCTTCTACCAAATACCTCCCAACTCCTCACCTCACCACTTTCTCAGTTCTATATCTCATGCTGTTCCTTTGGACTAATATGCATTCCTCTTCCATCTCTATTTGGAGCAACCTTTGAGGTACCACTCAAATGCTTTCTTCTCTAGTGGATACTGGTATTTCCTCCTTTGATCCTTCAAAGGATCTGGTACCGTTTTTGATGCCTGCATTCTTTTATGGGCATTGTATATCACTTTTCCTTTCCTTTTTCCTTCTTCTCTCTGTCCTTTCCTTCCTTCTTTCCTTTTTTTGGCAAATATTTATCAAGCAGCCACCATGCACCAAGCACCTATCTTCACAGATCAACGACTTACCTCCACTCTTAAATTCTCCACTCCATTCAGTGACAATTCCCTCCCCATGGTCCACCTTCTGCAGTTGTCAGATTTAGGATACTGAAATATAGGATGCCTAGTTAAATTTCAATTCCAAATAAACAATGAATAATTTTTAGTATAAGTGCGTTCCATGCAATATTTGGGATACAGTTATACTAAAAACTTCTTCATTGCTTATCTGAAATTCAAATTTAACTGGGCATCTTGTATTTCATCTCACAATCCTACCACCATACCTCTCGTCCACTTTATGGAATGCAGTACTTAAATATGGTATATGCCCACTATGAATGACATATGAATGACTGACTTCTATTTTATGATAACATTTGCTTAAGATAGATTATCTTACAGTACAAAAAAATAAAAATAAGAAATACTATCCTGTTGATGGCTGAAACAAGTCACTAGTGGAAATCAGTGTTCTTAACCAAGGATACACTAAGAACCAAGTGGAAACCAGTTCTTGACCTCACACCTATAGAATCAGAAATTCTTGGGGTGGGCCAGAAGATTCTGATGATTACTCTCAACTGAGAACATCTGGTACAGACCTTACCAGAAAATCATGACATGTTTCTAATCATTATCCTTTCTTTAGCATAGATTAGTTTGGACTTGGTTGTATTTGACAATTATTCTGCTAGACAATTGGAGGTAAAACTACTGTGATTAACCTCTGACATTCTTGGCTTAATAAAACATTTTAACTACATTCCAACAGAACAGCAACAAATTCTATAAATATAACACATTGAACCAAAAAGAGAGTGATGTCCTGGCCAGAAATGAAAGCAAGCTTTGAAGTATGACAGTGACTTGACTTTAACACACACACATCTCTGCCAACAAGGATTCATGAACATTAAAAATATATTGTTCTGATTAGAAGCTGCATGTAACTGAATGTCTATTTTTGGCACCATGCTAAGGGATGCCTCTTTGTTTCTGGCTTATTCCAAAGTTCTCCCTCCCCCCAAAAAAATACATGATAGGAGAAGCAACTTAGAAAGAGGCTAATCCATCCAGGTGCACTAATTTCTGAATGGTCAGCGCCACAAAAAAACAGGTGCATCTGATCTCTGAGTTCATTTGAAAAATATCTAAACCCTATGGAAGTGACAGGAATATCATCGGTGAATGTGTGACACCTAAATGACTAACAGGCACAGGAAAAGCAGGCCCAGACCTCTCAAGATAAAACTGAAAAGAACAGTTCCTACTTGTCTCTCTGAGGTCTAAGTCACTGATTCATTAAGCTTGTTTTCTTTTTCCCAATCATTTAATTTAGGAGAGCTTGAAGAAGGCATTTAAATGATTTTCCACGGTATTCTGTCCAAAAAAAGAAAAAAAAAAAACCTCTCTTAACAAAAATTATCATATTAAATATTTCAAGAGAGACTGGTTTCTCACTAAACAAAGTTCGATGATAGAGTGGTTACCTGTGTTTACTTTCCACAGGACTTACTAAAACCAGGTATCTCCACTCTGCTGACAAGTAGTCTTGTTACATATCATGATTACTATGTATTCTGTACAGATCCCTGAGCTGTGTCTTCACTCAGGGAAATGTCTTGATCAGAATGAGCCAATTAGAAATTCTGAAATTTTCAAAAGACTTTAGAATTGTCTTTTTCTTGGGTTTTTTTCCTGAGTCTTTATGAATAATATTCCCTACTACTTAGATAAAAATTACTTTCAAATAAATCATTACAACTATCTTCCATCTGCCTTTCCAAGATCCTCATAGAGGCTGCATTTCATTTCTCTTCTTGAACAGTTTAATAGAACTGTGCCAGTGAGTTGAAGGAACATGAACTTTCACTTTAAAAAGTAATAATAATAAAAACAATGCAAGTCACTAACACAGGTTCAGAACGTCCCAACCTTCAGCCCATCATTTGTGTAAATTTGGTGCCATGTGGGGAAGGTAATCAAAAACATAAATAAAACTTAGTTAGAGAATACCAGAGTAAAGCATTTAAGTGAAAACTGATATGAAAATATTTTTTTTGCTAAAGTAATACTGTCACCTAATATACACACTTAGGTAAAAGAGATGCTCATACAAATTAAAAGTTGTAAATTTTCTTTCTTTTCTGAAATAATTCTTCAAACATTTTCTAATACATCATTGTCAGTCTCTAAATATTGCCTTATACACGTTTAAAATGACTTTAGAGTCTAAAGACCTATGGCCATACCACCCTGAACAAGCCCAATCCCATCTGATCTCGGAAGCTAAGCAGGGTCGGGCCTGGTTAGTACTTGGATGGGAGACCATCTAGGAAGACGAGGTGCTGTAGGTATAAAAAATAAAAAAAATAAGGGATTGTAAGCTGACAAGGTCCTTGCAATCTGTGAGGTCAACCAAGGGTTGCCTCACCTAAAAAAAAAAAATTAAAAGAGTCTAAAGACCTCTTGTCCCTTCACAAAATAAAATGTCATACTTCCAACCTTAAAAGTCTGTGAAGACTTCTTTAAAAATATCAAGGCATTTCCATATTTCCTAAAATATTTACCATTAAGTTATAAGTTTTCCAATGAAGACTAGTCTTTGCGCTAGAACACAAAGACTAATGAGGACAGCTCATATTGCCTCCTCAAACCAATCTTCACCTTTTCCCTCCAGTAGCAAAACCAAGCACAGACACAAAATTGAATCACCTCCACCTCAACAGCTGTCTTCCAGCAATGTAAAATAAGCCTGATCTAGACACCTCTGATTCCCAGTCCACATCTATAGTTTTGACTTTTTTCCTGAAAACACATGCCAAGATTCCACCTGCCAGGTGGGCATCACTATACAGATGTCCCAACACACCTTCAAAGGCCTCATGACCCAAACAAACACATCTCAGCTCTAACTCCAATGCTGCTCCTTGCTCCATGCTCCTGGGCTTTATTAACGTATCACCAATCTCTCAACCACAGAGTGAGCTCCCAGGCAATCAGTTAAGATTCAGATGGAGCAAATTACCTCTCTGAGCCTGTTTCTTTTCCTGTAAAAGCTAATGGTGGTTGTTGAGGAATTAAATAAGATAATGACAAAGTAGGCGCTTTATCATTAGATATTCTCCTTCTTCAGTCTCTATATTCAATAGCTGGTCAAGGCCTATCAACTCTGTCAACCAAATTTCTCTAAAATCTTTCCCTTATTTTCTATTCTTGCATCATTGTCCTGATTTGGACACTCAGCATTTCTAACCTGTACAATTGCAAAATTCTTGGACTAGTCATCTGGCTCCCTTTCTTCTCTAACCTGCTTGCCTATAAGCTCCACAACATAGGAGTATGACATATCTTATTCCTTTTGTCCATTTTCTCAAAACCCAGCACAGTGCATGGCACAGAATATGCATTCAAAAAACACTTCTTGGCAATGCTGGCTGGCTCCAAATTCATCATCCAGACACAGTGAAGCCATGCTCTAAGAAAAACCTCAATCTCATGAGCATTGAAGGAAGTCCTTTGCATACTGACTCATCACAACCTTATTCTCAGAGGACCACAGTCCCAAAATTCCTCTGTTTCTCCCCCTGGAACCCATTGTAGTATATCGATATGGAACTACTGGGTCCAGACAAGTAGTCAGTAAGCAAAAAGTTTACTCAACATAGGCAGAAAATCATAAGATGTGTTAAATAATAATAAGTAGATAGTAAGTAGAGCATGTATATGTTAAACATAGGAAGAAAGGAATGGAAGGACCAAGAGATAACTAATTTTCAGTATGCATTAAATATACATGAGGCACCTGGGTTATAAATATTCATGATATACTTATCTACAAAAGGTAGTAAATATTCATGAGTACTCAATATTCATGGGGCCTTAATTTGGCCAACCATTCATTTGTGACACCTATTCTGGCCCCATTTGTCCTTTGCCCAAAAAACACAAACAAAACCCATGACTATTCAGCAGGTTTACTGGTAAGCTACAGCTGTTACTAGACCCAACCGTCCCTGCATCTAATAGAGTGTGTACCATTAGCCCAAGGTCCCTTCTGTCTATGGTCCTTGCACTTCAATTCTGGTTTCTAAACCACACTATTAGCAAGAATGGCTAATGCAGCAGAAAAAGAGAGGCAGGACTATTGCCTACTCCAGGATTCAGGTATGGTGGTCCTTCCACCCACTTTTACCCTGTCCTAAGTGAGTGAACCTACACCACCTCCTTTCCATTGCTTCTTGCTATGTATTTTAATTGTTTTAATGCACTGTGTGATTCATACATTTTTAATATGGTCCATGAGGCTTCTGTTCTGTGGTCTTTGGGAAAGCCTCCATGCATGCATCTTTGAGGCCACCACTGCTCCAAGGTAATATCCCAAACAACACTATGGCTGCTGCATAGAAAATAGAATGTAGGAAGAGCAAAAATGGAAGCAGAGAGACCTATTAGGCAGCTATTCCATTCCTCTAAGTCAAGAAATGAGGGTAGCTTTGGTTAGGATGGTAGAAAAGGGGGGAGACATGGACAGATTCAGGATATGTTTTGCTAGGAGAATGAAGAACAAGGGCGGTGGGTATGAACAAATAGAGGAAGTAAAAGGAGTAGAGATTATAGTCAAAGAAGGCAATTTCAGAGCCTAAAATACTGGAGATAGCAATACTCCAAAAGACAAAGAGACAATAATGTACCCAAGAATCATAGCTCGTCAGAGATCAAAGAGGCCTTGGAAGGTCATCTACACCAAATACCAAACACACACATGACTCCCCTTCTACACCTCTACTAAGCTGTCTGTGAAAAATAACCTCTGACCTGCCCGCAGGGTCATCCATCTATACCAATGACCAAATATATGACTCCCCTCTCCTCCATCCCTCCACCCAACCCTGACCACATTCATACACAGCCATCCACTACAACTTCTGGTGGCTCTTTTCCAGAAAATTATTCCTCTTTCTGACCTAAATTCTGACCTCATAGGTCCTGACCTTGAGGATACAGAAAACTAGGTCACTCCTTCTCCATATGATGTATCTTTGGATTCCTGAAGACATTTATCAGGCATATCCAAGTCTTCCATTTATAGACAAATATCTCTTTTCATTATTTTGCCTTATACATGACAAATTATCAGTCCTTTCACCATAGTGGTTGCTATCCCCTGAAGGCATACAGAACTCAGCATCATACCAAATGAAGGACTCATAACACAGACAGAAGAAATCAGTCACCTCCCTTGATCTCTCTCTGCTTCTAATAATACAACCTAGGATTAGTCTCTCTGGTGGCTGCATCACAGAGTTAACACTTGCCCGGCTAAGTGGAGTATGGATAAAGATGACTGGCATATGTGAGGTGAAGGAACAATAACCCTCTATTGAAGTATCATCAAATTCTGTAGTTAATAAGTATGAGGATGAGGCAAGGGTGGTTGAAGCAAATGGCAATGAACTCAATAAAGAAAAGAGAACACCAATCTAGAATTGGCAGAACAGTCTTCTCTCTTTCCCTGAGGGTGTTGTGAAAGAAGTGATGTGGTTATAGCAAAAAAAAAAAAAAAAGTTTGAAGAAAAATGTCAGAAATGGGAGAGTTTGCTCATACTACAGCAGCACCTGAAAGGATACAAGTATGTCATAGAAGAGTGAAAGAAATGGCCAATATTGAGGAAGGTGCAAAGGGGGGTAGAAAGCTGATAAGTCACTATCAATCACTATAAGCTAAGAGCATATTTATGTTCACTACTGCCAATAAGATAGATACCTGAGCAGTAGCATGAAGTCTTTTTAAAAAGCTAGAGTGTCTATGGCCATGCCACCCTGAACAAGCCCAATCCCATCTGATCTCGGAAGCTAAGCAGGGTCGGGCCTGGTTAGTACTTGGATGGGAGACCACCTAGGAAGACCAGGTGCTATAGGCATAAAAAAATTTAAAAAAACATAAGGGATTGTAAGCTGACAAGGTCTTTGCAATCTGTGAGGCTAACCAAGGGTTGATTCACCTAAAAATTTTTTTAATTAATTAATTAATTAATTAAAAAGCTAGAGCAAGACAGGATATAAAGGCAAAAATTAAAAGTAGAAGAACAGTAACTCTACTTTAAATAGATACCTTGACGCAGTCCGCTATTTTTCACAACTGGTTCAGTTACTTGAATTGTGTCATCTTCAAGGTAGAAGAAGATTTTATAGAGCCTTACTCTATACTTTTCTTGACTTTTATCAGGTACTTCATCTTCTACATAAGCATCAAAAGACAATACCTGTTGGAATCATAATTGGAAACTAAGAAATGATTTAAAAAATAAGCAAACTTAAAATCAATAAAGCCTATATACTTTGTTTCTGTAAAAAAAAAGTTGAGATTTTTGCAAGACATTCTACACATCAGCTATGAGAATGGATATACGATTTAGCTTTCAGTATATAAAAATTATTTTATATTTTCATCATCATCTGATTAGAATGAAGAAATGATATTCAAGCAATAAATCTATCATTCAGCTCTACCATAAACTTAACTAGCATCTCTCTCTGGAATTTCACAGTGGGATATTATATATTTGTGTTACACACAAAATAATATTTTTTCTCACAAGAAGAATGCAAGTTTTGTCACTTTTACCCATTAAAAATAATACCAAACTACCCTGGTTCTAGAATAAAAATTTCTTGATTTCTGGTTCTGCTGATTGCTTGCTTATACCAATTAATACAGGCAGATCCAAAATTCTTCCAGTGCTCCAGAGATCCCCACCTTATATTTCTTCAAAAACCTCAAAGAGCTCAGCTAAATGCCAGACCCAGTCTCACACTGTGTTTGTGTTGGGGTGGGGAAGGCCAGGGGGAGGCGAGGAGGTGCTCAAATAAGAGAGGTGCATTCTAAAGTAGTTATAGTAAAAGTCAGATAGTCAAAAATACCCTTGAAAATTCCTTAACCACTTTGTAAAATTGTACCTCACTGTAAGTACAACACAGCCCATTTTCTCCCATGTTGAAAAAGAGGCCTGACTCCCTCTTCAGCTGAATATCAGTTGAAACAAGTTCCTTAGGTTTAGGTGCCATATTGCATGAAAAAAAAAAACATATCTTTAAACAATGTAATCACTCTCAACATGGCAACATGCTCACACACTGAGAATGACATCATAATTGAGAAAAACTAAGGGAACAGTAGATTTAGGTTGCCATTTCAAGCTTGACCGAGGCACAGGCTCCCAAAGAGCTCCATTTTAATATTCTCTTCGTTCTCATTTTTTTAAATCATAATTAAAGTTGCAAAATTTAATTGTGCATAGACATAAGACTAGAGTCATTCAACATGGACAGTATGATACATATGAGTGGGTCTGTTAAATACAATCTACCCTCTAAATGTGGTCAGTGACCTGAATTAGGAATATATGCTCTGGTAGTGTTTAACAAATTTCTATCGGAAACCCATACTGCAGAAAGGGCTGACAAAATGCCCTTTCTGCAGTTTATCTCTGATCAATCCAAGAAGCCTTGTTAATTACCATAAAGGATGGTAGAAATAAGTTTTAGTTAGTAAAATGATTGTATTCAAAATGAATGGATTAGTTGTAAATATTGACTAGTCACTGTCTTTACTGGATCAGGTTCTAAGAATCTAGTAAGCCCAGAGGTCTATACACTTCAAAACGGCACCTTTGGCTTCATTCTGAAATGGTCCTATGTTCAGCTGCTTTCTTTGGGAATTCATCTAGTCTGATTTCAGTTACAAGTTAGCTAAATTCACTACCGAAACATTGCCACATTTGTGTTGAGTGAACATTTCTGGTAGGATGCTGTTAGATGGATACAGGGTTTCTTTCTGGAGTGATGAAAATGTCTAGGGAACTGGATTGAGGCGATGGTTGTACAACATTATGAATATACCAGATGCCACTAAATTGCACACTTTAAAATGGCTAATAATTAATTTACATTATGTAAATTTTACCTCAGTTTTAAAAATGATGATTGGACACCAAACTGTGTTGGACACATTAAAATTGTGAATTTTATGTTATATGAATTATATCCCAATAAGAAAACAGTAGGTAAAAAGATGTTGCTAGAACAACTAAAAGGACAACAGAGCTGGGGTTTTATCAAGCTTTCAGTAAAGGTACTGAGGGGGAGCAGAATATGCCACCCCAGAAAATGCCACTTTGGCATATGGATTATTTCAAGCTGAAGACAATCAGGGCCCAGCAAACTCAAGAAAAACTTTTTATCTTCCCCTTAACTGATTAAAAGAATTTAGATTAGGGCCCCATACCAGGAAGAGAGCTATTATTAGAGAAAGTTTTTATATCAGAAAGACTTATCTGCATGGCATGGCAAATATTTGTTTACCAAACATTTGCTCTTCATATCTTCCTGTGAATTGTCCTCCCCCTTTGAAGCCCCAGAAACCTATCCCTTTCTCTATCCCTTTAGCTCAGGATGGTATATAAACCTCAATTACCCAACTGCCATGGAGTCTAATATTTTTATGGGGCTCTCATAGGTACAAAATTTGTTTTTCTCATGTTAATCTGTCTTATGTCAATTTAATTATTAGACCAGCCAAAGAACCTAAAAAGGAAGAAAAGTTTTCCACTCCTACAATAGTATTCAATCTGAAACTTCTTTTCTTTGTAATCAGGTAGGAAAGTGTAGAGAGATTATTCAGAGCTCTCACCAATCCCTACGTATTAAATGTTACTGATATATATTTGTAAATGACCAAATTGGCATAGATCAGTTGATAACACTGTCATGTATGTAACCATTAAATATTTATCAATCCAGTAATGCATTAAAAGAGAATAAAGGATGCTAAATGAAAATAAAGAGAGAAAAAAGACATTATTTGAAGCTGGACTTCAATATTTCAATATTTCATGTTCTGGTTTCTTGAGAATACAGGGCCTATAGAACTCCACCAGGAAAGTGAAAGGGAGCAGAATTTGTCACCCCAAAATATTCCTATTTGGCATAAGAATTATTTTAGACTAGTTATTTTTAAGAAACTGCAGACACAGGAGAAGCTCTGAAAATTGAGTAAGTTACCTTTTTGCAAGGGACATTTACATTTGTAAGGGAAATCTCCATTTGGAAGGGTATCCTCCTCTCTGTACCAGGAAGAGAAAGATGGCTCCAAATCTCTAGAAACTCTTATCAATAGAGAAGGCAAGGACTTAAATCTGAATTAACAATCATACCCCTTTTTATTGTTCCCTTCCTAATAACCCCCCATAACTAGCTTTCTCCAGACTACCACATCTTATGTCTTTAGTTATGAAATTTAAAGTGGTGGTTTGCACAAATCCAGGGAATTACTCAGTTTTCCTGGGTCTCTCCCATGTATACAGGAGGAATACATGTTATTAAACTTTTGTTTGTTTTTCCCATTAATCTGTTTTTTATTACAGGGATATCTCAACCAAGAATCCAGAAAGGCAAAAGGAAAATCACCTCCCCGCAAGACAAAAGGTAGAGAGCAAATCATAGTGGTAGAAGTGGAAAGTAGAAAAGGATGAGGGAGAGGGAATTGTAAAATGTAACAAAGTAGAATGCAAGGAAAGAGACACCAAATAGATTAAAAGTGATCTCACAAAGATAAAAGACCCCTTTGCAATGGCACTTGATATACCAGAGAATCCAGCTCTGATCTGAAATAAAAATTGCTAGAAATGAAAATTTATAGAAACATAATTATGATACAAGTTTTCATTATAATTTATGATATCAAGCAGAGACTAGATAAAATAAGGTCCTAAAGGATATAATTGACTGTAATTTTCTTAAAAATGGAATGTAAATGCCATTTGGCAGGGCATGTGATCTTTAGTGCCCCCACAGACCTCTGTAAGCCCTACTGCATTATATTAGGTTACCTGCTTGATCCTTGAGGCATTTGGATTTGATGATAGCCTGGAGGGCATAAAATCTGAAATGAATTAGCTTTAAACGATAGATACATGATATTTCCTCATTATAAAGGGAAATTTTTTAATGTTACTATTTCTGAAATCAGAATGTTCTTACAATTAATGCCAAAAGAAACTCAAAGCAGTCAGGAGTGGGTTTTAACAGGCACATACTTTAACTTGATGCAAGGTGTAAATTTAGCCTTGTGAGGAAGGAGTAAATTTTATTTTCATGTCAACTGAGTTACTGGCTTTGCACTGCATATCCCAAATAGCTGGATTTTAACATCAATTTAGATTCTTAATTTTCACTTAAAATGTTTCAAAATGACTACTGTCTGATGAAGCACTACACAAAAAATAATTGTGTGAAGATTGTCCATCGTAAACTAGGCAATGCAAAAGCCTAATCTCTCAGAATAAATCACAGACTCTTTAGAGATGATAAGGTTGGTGTGACCAATGCAAAAAGACTCAGGAACCAAACATCTAAGAGTCAGAAACTTACAGCTGAATTTCTAGAGAAGATGTTAGGAAAGAGAGATAAAACACCAGTAATGTTCAATAAGGCTCAACATTTTATGAAAAGATCAGCATCACAAATCTAAGTTTAAAATATTTAGGTTGTATTTGATGAAAAAGGCTCAGACTTAAATTATGAGGCACTAAAGAAGAAGGTATATAACAGTAAGGATAAATGCATGCTTTTATAAATTAGTAAATAATAAAAATTTATATACATTTAATGTATTGTTTATTCTTCCTGAAAAGCTATTATTAAATCAATGATTTCTCTTGTAATTATGGAGTCTAGAATTAAGGAAATAAGCCACAATAAATTTTGTATTGCATATAGAGGATGGCTCCTTTATACATGCCAATGGTATATTTATAGAAATTTATCATATGTAATGGGGAGCAGAATATGAAACCGCAAAATATGCTTCTTTGGCATAAGAACTATCTTGAGCTGATTATTTTTAGAAAACTGAAGATACAGAAGAAGCTTTGAAATTCAACTAAAAGTTGTCCTCTTGTAAGAGACATTTATATTTACAAGGGAAATCTCCATATGTAAGGGTGTCTCCCTCTCTGTACCAGGAAAAGAAGGATGACTGAATCTCTAGAAACTTATCAATGGAGAATGCATGAACTTAAATCTGCATAATAACTGTATTATGCAGATATTTGGGATATGCAGTGCAAAGCCAGTAACTCAAGTTTACTGTGCTTTGCCTGATAGCCTCCCGTAGCTGGCCTCTCAGAAGCCCCAACCCCACATCTTCTTTTCTCCTTAGCTAAAAATGGTATTTAAGGTCATGGCTTGGGCCATTTCTAGGAGTTATTCAGTTTTCTTGGGTATCTCCCAGGTATAAAGGAGGTGTACATTGTTATTAAACTTGTTTTTCTTCTGTAATTTGTCCTTTATTACAGGGGGCAACCAAGCCAAGAACCTAAAACGGTAAAGGGAAAAGTATTTTTCCTCTCCTACATAGGCTAACTTTAAAATAATCCTAATTTAAAATAGAGAAATTATTCAAATTATAGTCATTGATCACAAACTAATACAACTAGAAATGTATCATGTAACTATAAACAAAAACTGTCACTCCTAATAATTGTGAATCCCAAGAAGAAATATATCTCTCAAAATGGACTTCTCTTGCTAACTGGTCCCAACCAGAGTTTAGCAGCCATTTCTGATAGAAGTTTCTCATGTACTCTGCATTTCAGGAAAAGCCACAGTGTGAGCTTTCAGCTCCCTGTACTATGTTCCTGCCTGTTAATACCCTCTGAGTCAACCACTGCAAGGAAGTTCTTAGGTTTCATCTTTTAGCCAATGGACTGAGACTTGCCCTGTCCAATCAGAACTGCATAAAGCAGAGCAAATTGGGAACTTGGGCAGGAACTTTCCCTGTAAAAGACAGCCTCCCTTTGCCTCTATGGAACACAATATGTGTCTCCCAGGCTGCAGCTCATTCTGCTCAAATAAAGGTTTTTTTTAAAAAATTCTTTATTACAGTCTAAAATTAATTTTGGTTTACATAATTATTGTGCTAAAAATAAACTTAAAATACAAAAAATAAGTATAGAAACTAATAAAATTTAAAGATGTACAACCCTATAAGACACAAGCAAATCTATAATTTTGGGTAAATTACTGGATTTAGATTATTATGTAAGAGAATTTAGAGTTAAAGAAAATTAACTTAGTTAAATGTGCTGAGCGATTCTCAGCCTGGGCTTCAAATTGGGAACTTAAAAAGACCGAGCCAAAACTAAATAAATTATATCAGAATCTTGAAGTGGGTAAGAGTGGCATTAGTATTTTTTAAAAGCTCCCCAAGTAATTCTGATGCAGTCAGAGTTCTGAACTGAATAAAAATTTTCAAAAGCTCAAAAATTTGTCATAAGGAAAACAAATAGAAAGCAAAAAGAGTAAAAGCACAAACAGATGAATTTGAAAGGAGAAAAACTACAATAAATAAATCTAAGACTTTCTTAATAAATAGAATAGGTAAGATTCTAGCAATGATCAAAAAAGATTATAAATAAAATCAGAAATAAAACAGTGTATGACAGAGATATAATAAATTATAAATTATAATAATTTACATATAAATAATTATGATAAATTATTTAAACTTTTATAAAAATAAAATTTTAAACCAATTAAAAAGTTATTTTCTTTAAGAATTGTGAACTATCAAAACACAATGCATAAATAACCAAGTAAGATATGAAAAAATTACCAAAAAAAATGCACCAACAAAGAGTCTAACCAAGATGACTAATGGATTCTCTCAAACTGTCAAGGAAAAGAAAATTACCACGCTATATAACTCTCCCAGGATACCAAAAATGATGGAAAGCCACAAAGGTGAATTCCAATGCCTGATAAACATACCATAAAAAAGTAAAACATGGAGCAATAATTTTCACCCTAGATGCACATTACAACCACCTGTAGAGCTTTTTAAACTCCTGATACTTGGGACATGGACACACACACACACACACACACACACACACACACACACACACACAATGAAATCGGAATCTCTCAGAGCGGGCCTAAGCATCTATGACTTTTAAGGCCCCCCAGATGATTACAATGTACAAGCCAAGGTTGAGAACTACTGCTCCAGAGCAATTTCACTACTTAGGATTTACAGATAAAATATCATAACTAAAATACAAGCAAACAGAATCCAATAGTCGGTAACAGGTATAAGCTATCGACATGCACAAAAAAAGCAGAATTTTCCTCACAGATGCAAGGATGTTTCCAAATTAAGAAATAAAAGTAAACATGTAATAATTCATACTGCTTCCTACCACATAAATTTTTAAATATGAGTAAATCCTTAACAAGATTTAAAAGCATCTGCTTTAAAATTAAAACCACAATGAGATATTACCTCATACCTGTCAGAATGGCTATCATCAATAAATCAAAAAACAGCAAGTGTTGGCGAGGATGCATAGAAAAGGGAACCCTCATACATTGTTGGTGGGATTGCAAATTGGTACAGCCACTATGGAAAACAGTATGGAGGTTTCTCAAAAAATTAAAAATGGATATACCTTTTGACCCAATAATTGTACTTATGGGTATTTATCCAAAGAAAACCAAAACAATAATTCTTAAAGATCTATGCACCCCAATATTCATGGCAGCACAATTTACAATAGCCAAGATATGGAAGCAACCTAAATGCCCATCAAGAGACAATTGGATAAAGAAATTATGGTTCATATAGACAATGGAATATTACTCAACCTTTAAAAAAAAATGAAATCCTACCATTTGCAACAACATGGATGGACCTAGAGGTTATTATGCTGAGTGAAATAAGTCAGACAGAGAAAGATAAATACCATATGATTTCACTTATATGTGGAATTTAAGGAACAAAAAGAATAAACTAATCAAAAATAGACTCACAAATACAGACGACAATCTGGTAATGGCCAGAGGGGAGAGGAGTTGGGAAGCTTGGGAGAATGGGGTGAAGGGTTAAAGAACTACGAATTTGTAGTTAATAGATGGTCCCGGGGTTGGGGAGCATGGCATAGGGAATGCAGTTCGCATTGATATGATGGCTAAGTGGAGGGCCAGGGGAGGGAGGCAGCAATTGGGGAATCATTTTATGAACAATACAGATGTCTAACCAATGTACTGTATACTTGAAACTAATTTAAATAAATAAATTTATTTTTTTAAAAAGCATCTGCTTTAAAACAATAGCCTAAATATCCAGCATTATACTTAATTAAACTATGTGTCTACTACAACTAGAAACATGACAAAAATGCCCCTACCAACATCATTATTTAATACTGTTTCTAAGAACAATGTTTTTCTGGACAATGTAAGAAGGTATGAAGTAAAAATATTAGAAAGAGACAAAAGTATCATTATAGGCAGATAAAATAATGGCATAGGCAAAGGCTGAAAAACTAAGAATAAATAAAATATTTCACCACAACCACAACTAAATCAAAATATTCTTATGTACTATCAATAACGAGCTGAAAATACAGTGAGAGGAAAAACTATGTTCACAATAGAATTAAAAAATTACTTAACACTTAAAATTAGTTTTAATTAAAACTCTGTGACCCTGATAAAACCCTAAAAATATGTACTAGAAGATATAGAAGAACTTGACTACTAGGATAGGTGAAGTATGTTCTGGATAAGCAGAATAAATATCCATATTTCGAGTGGATATTTCATTGGCATGTTAGAGGGACTAAAAAAAAAATTCTAAATCCACCTGATAAAATAAACATGCCAGCCTATTAAAGATAATTATGAAAATTAAGGGTAACGTAGGAGACCTAACTCTCCCAGATTTTATAGCTTACTATAATGGTTCAATTGTCAAATAGTGCTACACCAGCAGAGGCTGACCTTGGCCTGCACAAAGTCCCTCCCAACAGGCCGCAGAACCAATACACCCAGAGGCTGGCATCAGACCACAACAGAACACCACCTAACTAGCCCCACAAGCAACACACCTAAAAGGTAGTCTCAACAGGTACATGAGCCTGCTACGGCCAATCCCACTATGTGGGACCAGCCCTCACACCGCAGCTTAAATCATACCCTGTGGGCATGGCCAGTCCTCACAACCAGGTGGCCCAAGACATGCCAACAGCAATCAAAGCTCAACTATAACAGGAAGGCACACATACCCCAAACAAAGCAACATTCTTGGAGCTCCTGGCGCAGGTGATCAGAGAGAATGAACCACTGGGCCACATAGGGCACCTGTTACATAAAGCCACCTGGCCAAGACTGGGAACGTAACAAATCTACCTAATACATTGAAATGAACACAGAAACACAACTAAAATGAGAAAAAGAAAAGAAACATGATGCAAATGAAACAACAGGATAAAACTCCAGAAAAAAAAAAAAAACTAAAGGAAATGGAGGCAAGCAACCTACCAGATAGAGTTCAAAACACTGGTTATAAGGATGCTCAATGAATTTAGGAAAAGAGCTCAGTGAGAACTCCAACAGAGAGATAGTAAGCATAAAAAAGATGCAGAAAACATAAAAAAAAGTGAGAAATGAATAATACAATAACTGAAATGAAGACTACACCAAAAAGAATCAACAGATGCGATGAAGCAGAAGATCGAATCAGCAATTTAGAAGACCAGGTAGCAGAAAACACCCAATCAGAACAGCAAAAAGAAAAAAGAATCAAAAAAAAAAAAAAATAAGGAAAGTCTAAGAGACCTCTGGGACGAACATCAAGCACACCAACATTTGCATCATAGCAGTACCAAAAAGAGAAGAGAGCAAGGGATTGAGAACCTATTTGAAGAAATAATGACAGAAAACTTCCCTAACCTGATGAAGGAAATAGACATACAAGTCCAGAAGGGCAGAGTCCCAAACAAAAGGAACTCAAATGGGCCCACACCAAGCAAGACACATCATAATTAAAATTCCAAAGTTTAAAGACAAAGAGAGAATCCTAAAAGCAACAAGAGAAAGGCAGGTAGTTACTTTTAAGGGCACTCCCATAAAAATGTCAGCTAATTTCTCATCAGAAACATTGCTCACCAGAAGGGATGAGCATGAAATATTCACAGTGATGAAAAGTTTGAACCTACAATGAAGACTACTCTACCCAGTAAGTCATCGATTAAAATAGAAGGTGAGATCAAGAGCTTCCCAGAGAAAAGCTAAAGAAATTCATCATGAACAAGCCAATATTATAAGAAATGTTAAAATGTTAAAGCGAATTCTTTAAAAAGACAGGGAAAACAAAAATAAATAAATATGACTAATAACATAGCAGTAAATATGGACCTATCGATAACCATGTTAAATGTAAATGGATTAAATGTCTCAAACAAAAGACATAGCATCGCTGAATGGATTAAAAAAATAAGATCCATACATATGCTGTCTACAAGAGACCCACTTCAGAACAAATGACCCACAAAGACTAAAAGTAAAGGAATGGAAAGATATATCATGTAAATTGAAATGAAAAAAAAAGTTGGAGTAGCAATACTTACATAAGACAAAAAAAGGCTTTAAAACAAAGGCAATAATAAGAGACAAAGAAGGGCATCACATAATGATAAAGGGATTAATACAACAAGAAAACATAACCCTAGTAAACATATATGCACCCAACATGGGAGCACCTACATGTATAAAGCAAATATTGACCAACATAAAGGGAGAGATTGGCATTAATACACCCACAGTAGGAGACTTAAACACCCCATTGACCCCAATGGATAGATGTTCCAGACAGAAAATCAACAAGAAAACAGCAGCCTTAAATGACACATTAGACCAGACAGATTTCATAAAACTTTCAGAGTGTTTTACCCCAAAGCACCAAAATATACAGCAAACATGAAACATTTTCCAAGACAGACCACATGTTAGGCCACAAAATAAGTTTCACTGAATTTAAGAAGACTGAAATCATATCAAGCATCTTCTCCACCCACAATGATATGAAACTAGAAATCAATTATAAGAAAAAAACTGAAAAATACACAAACACATGAAGGCTAAATAACATGCTACTAAACAGTGAATGGGTTAACAATGAGATCAAGAAAGAAATCAAGATACCTAAAGACAAATAAAAATGAAAACATAATGACCCAAAATCTATGGACACAGCAAAAGCAATCCTAAGAGAGAAATTCATGTTGATATAGGCCTACCTCAAGAAACAACAAAAATCTCAAATAAACAATATAATCTTAATACTTAAAAGAATTAGAAAAAGAACAGCAAACAAAACCCAAAGTGAATAGAAGGAAATAATAAAGATTAGAGCAGAAGTAAATGAAACATAATATAGAAAAACAACACAAAAAATCAATGAAACCAAGAGCTGGTTTTTTGAAAGGATAAACAAAATTGATAAACCTTTAGTCTCATCAAGAAAAAAGGAGATAGGCACCAAATAAATAAAATCAGAAATCAGAGAGACATAACAACAAATTCCACAGGAATACAAAGGATTATAAGAAAGTACAAAGAGCAAGTATATGCCAACAAATTGGACAATCTGGAAGAAATGGATACAGTCCCCGAAATATACAATCTCCCATGACTGAGTCAAGAAGAAACAGAAAATCTGAACTGACCAATTACCACCAATGAAATTGAATCAGTAATCAAAAACACTCCAAAAAACAATAGTCCTAGACTGGATGGCTTCACAGGTAAATTTTACCAAACATTCAAGTAAGAATTAACATTTTTCTTCTTAAACTATTCCAAAAAATTCAAGAGAAGAGAAGGTTCCCAAATTCATTTTACGAAGCCACCATTAACCTAATTCCAAAACTAGATAAAGACATTACCAAAAAAATTATAGGTCAATATCCCTGATGAACATATATGCAAAAATCATCAACAAAATATTAGCAAACCAAATCCAGCAATACATTAAAAGAATCATCATACACTATGATCAAGTAGGATTTATTCCTGGGATACAAGGTTGGTTCAATATCCACAAATCAATTAATGTGATACACCACATTAACAAATTGAAAGACAAAAGTCATATGATCATATCAACAGATGCAAAAAAAGCATTTGACAAAATTCAGCATCCATTTATATTAAAAATTATCAGCAAAGTGGGAACTGAAGGGACATATCTCAAGAAAATAAAGGTCATATACGACAAGCCTACAGCTTACATCATACTCAAAGGGAAAAAGATAAAAGCATATTCTTTAAGATCAGGACCAAGACAAGGATGTTCACTTTCACCACTTTTATTCACGATAGTATTGGAAGTCCTAGCCACAGCATTCAGACGAGAAAGAGAAATAAAAGGCATCCAAATTGGAAAGGAAGAAGTAAAACTGTCTTTATTTGCAGATGACATGATACTATATAGAGAGAATCCTAAAGATTCCACCACAATAACTATTAGAACTAATAAATGAATTCAGTAAAGTAGCAAGACACAAAATTAATATTCAGAAATCAGTGACATTTTTATATACCAATAATGAACTATCAGAAAGAAAAAGTAAGAAAGCAATCTCATTTACAATTATATCAAATAAAATATAATACCTAAAAATAAATTTAAATAAGGAGATAAAAGACCTGTACTCAGAAAATTATAAGTCACTGAAGAAAGAAATTGAAAATGATACAAATAAATAGAAGCATATACTGTGTTCATGGATAGAAAGAATCAACATTGGTAAAATGTCCATACTACCCAAAGCGATCTGTAGATTCAATTCAATCCCTATTAAAATACCAATGACATTTTTCAGAGAACTAGAACAAATAATCCTAAAATGTATATAAAATCATAAAAGATCTCAAATAGCCACAGCACTCTTAAAAAAGAAGAACGAAGCTGGAGGTATCACACTACCTGATATCAAACTATATAACAAGGCTATAGTAACCAAAATAGCATGACATTGGCATAAAAACAAATACATAGATCAATGGAACAGAATAGAGAGCCCAGAAATAAATCCATGCCTATATATTTATTTAATATATGACAAAGGAGGCAAGAATATACAATGGGATAAAGATAGTCTATTCAATAAATGGTGTCAGGAAAACTGGATACATGCAAAAAATGAAATTGGACCACTGGATACATGCAAAAAATGAAATTGAACCAACTTCTTATACCATATACAAGAATAGACTCAAAATGGATTAAAGACTTACAGTAAGACCAGAAACCATAAAACTCCTAGAAGAAAACATAGGCAGTAAACTCTCTGACATTGCACTTAATACATTTTTTTCTGATTATCTCCTCAGGCAATGCAAACAAAAGAAAAAATAAACAAGTGAGACTACATCAAACTAAAAAGTTTCTGTACAGCAAAGGAAACCATCAACAAAATGAAAAGACAACCTACATAATAGGAGTAGATATTCACCTATGATACATCGTATAAGGGGCTGATATCCAAAATTTATAAAGAACTCATACAACTCAACAACAACAACAACAACAACAAACAATCCAATTAAAAAATGGACAAAACACCTGAATAGGTATTTCTCCCAAGGGGAAATACAGATGGCCAATAGACTTATGAAAAGATGCTCAAGGTCACTAATCATCAGAGAAATTCTAATTAAAACCACAATAAGCTATCACCTCACACTTGTCAGATGTCTATCACCAATAAATCAACAAACACCAAGTGTTAGTGAGGATGTGGAGAAAGGCACCCTTGTGCACTGTTGGTAGGATTGCAAATTGGCACAGCAACTGTGGAAAACAGTTTGGAGGTTTCTCAAAAAAGTAAAACTAGAACTACCTTTCAGCCCAGCAATTACAATTCTAGGTATTTATTGAAAAAAAAAAAAAAAACACTAATTCGTAAAGATGCATACACCCCAATGTTCACTACAGCGCTATTTACAATAGCTGAGGTATGGAAGCAACCTAAGTGCCCATCAATAGATGACTGGAGAAAGAAGTTACGGTACACATATTCAATGGAATATTACTCATCCATTAAAAAAAAGTGAAATCTTACCATTTGCAATGACATAGGTGGACCTAGAGGGTATTATGCTGAGCAATAGAGAAAGACAAATAGCATATGATTTCACTTATATGCTGAATCTAAAGAACAAACAAAACAAACAAAAACAAAAAGACTCACAGATACAGAGAACCAAATGGTGGTTGCCATAGGGTGAGGAATTGAGGGGCAGGGTGAAAAAAGTGAAGAGAAGTGCTTTTTTCAGTTCCTCGCTTTCAAGATGACCGAAAAAAGAAAGAACAATGGTCGTGTCAAAAAGGGCTGGGGCCATGTACAGCCTATTCACTGCACCAACTGTGCCCGATGCATGCCCCAGGACAAGGCCATTAAGAAGTTTGTCATCTGAAACATAGTAGAGGCCACAGCTGTGAGGGTCATTTCCAAAGCAAGTGTCTTCAACGCTTATGTACTTCCCAAGCTGTATGTGAAACTACATCACTGTGTGAGTTGTGCCATTCACAGCAAGGTAGTCAGGAATCACTCTTGTGAGGCCCAGAAGGATCAAACACCCCGACCCCAATTTAGACCTTCAGATGCTGCCCCACAACCTCCACCAAAGCCCATGTGAGGAGTTAACTCTGAAGAACCATTCTCTGGAAAAAAATAAAATAGAAATTATATTTTTTAAAAAAGTGAAAGGAAGAAATACGAGTCAGTAGTCACAAACAGTCACGGGGCTGTAGAGAACAGCATAGGGAAAATAGGCAATAACATTGTAATGGCTATGTGTAATGCTAGATGGATACTAGGCTAATCGAAGGGATCATTTCATAAATTATATAAACGCCTAACCATTGTGCTGTATACCTGAAACCAATTTAAAAAAAGAAAGAAAAGAAAAAAAAAATAGTGCTACACCAGAGTAACAGGAGACATACTCGTATGTGGAAAAGAATAGATAGTCTGGAAATAGACTTTATTACATATAGGAATTTAACATATGATGAAAGGTGTTACACATCAATAAGTGAAAAAAGTACTAACTTGGGAAAGCATCAGTGTATAGCCCCACCTAAAATAAAGTATAACCCAAGATAAATATCAGAAAAATTATCAACTTAAATGTAATAAATCAACCTCTTGTACCCTCGAAAACACAATTATAAATGTGCCAAAGCCTTGAAAGACAGGATAACCATTCTCTAGGCCTAGGAGAAAAATACAATTATGGAAGAAAAAATTAAAATTTGATTACAAACACAAGTTATAACTTCAATAGACCAAAATATAAATAAAAAACAAACAAAATACAATTAAAAATAACAACAGGCCCAAAGTGGAGTCACCTTCAAAACAGCAAACCAAGACTTAATTGCAGTTTTAGCCCCTCCCAGGAAATGTGACCTTAAACTAATCAGTCTGTAATTCTCTGATCAACACTACTAGTGAGGTAATCTGCCTGATAAGATTCTTGCAGCCTTTCTCTTAAAGAAAGTTTACCTTGCCTGAATCAATCCTTTCTTTTCTTTTGCTAATAACTTTTTTGTCCCACCCAGTTTCTGCCTATAAAAACCTTCTATTTTGCACAATTTTTTGGAGCATCTCTCTATTTATTAGGTGGGATGCTGTCTAATTCATGACTTATTCAATAAAGCCAATTAGATCTTTAAATTTACTAGGTTGAACTTTTGTTCATTAATAATATTAACAAAATTTTAGAAAATATGACATTTAATTTACAATTTTTCAATTAACGCTTAAAAAAACCCTTAAAAAAGAAAATACCTTAAAATTTGGGACTATGTCAATAACTAAAAGTATTTGCTCTAAAAAGTTATCAGGTAAGAGCAAATTAAAATAACAATGAGGCACTCCTGTTTGTTTCTCCTATTAAATGGACCTGGCAGGATTATTCATCATGGATAGGATGTTAAATTACTATAATTCTAGCCTATAGCTATGTCACCCTGAATGTGCCCAATCTCGTCTGATCTCAGAAGCTAAGCAGGGTCAGGCCTGTATAGTACTTGGATGGGAGACCACCTAGGAATACTAGTTGCTATAGGCATTAAAAATAATAATAAAAATAAGTAAATAAATAAATTACTACAATTCTTCTGGGGCAATGTGGTGCTATAAGGAACCATTTTAAAATTCCTATACTACTTCTCAGGAACTCCATTTCTGGGCATATTGCCCAAAGAAACAAACCAAAATATGTAGAAACATATGTGCAAAGCTGTTCTTTGCAGCATTTTCTTTTATTAGAGAAAAAAACTACAGTGTAGGAACCTAAAAGAAAGTGTTTGGTGAATTATGGCACATCTATATACTCCTGGATTATGATGATGGTAGTAATATAGTGTTTTTGAAAACTGCAACAAGAAAAATACTTAGGATATGTAGAAATGTTGAGTGAAAAAAAACACGACTGAAAATGGTAACATACAATTATAACTATGTTTTTGAAAGCATGTATACTTAAACTGTTTTAAAAACTATAACTATGCTTTTGGAAAATGGGGGTGGGGCAGGGAGAAAAGGAACAAAAAGCAACCAATAGTAGCAGCTCCGGTGGAGGCCTGGCTGGGCTGCAGAACTGGGGTGGCTCTGGGTTGAGCCTCTGAGCCAGAGGCAGCGCGGAAAAGCTGGCTGTGGAGAGTAGTGGAGAGACCTGAGGTGGAAGTGGCGTCGCTGGTTGGGGGAGTGCTTCCGGTGGCCAGACTGGTAGGCGGGGCGATCTGTGCTAAGTGCCCAGCCTCCAACCCCTCCGCTCGGGTACTGGGTTCTATTCCACCCTCCTACACGCCCTTGGAGACCCAAACCTTTATGTCAGAAGCCCAGCTCTTATGTGTGGTCTCTAAAGCACCTTGTAGTCTTTTAAAGGATTTTTCACATCTCAGGCTTATTCCAAACCAAATGGAAGAGCTTTACAGTCCACCACCACCACCACCACTACCGCTCCCCTGCCCCCCACCACCCGGAAGTGTGTTAATATTCCGGAAGTGCTTTGATATACCGGAAGTCGCTTTGTATAAAAAAGAAAGTGCTTCACAATCTCGGAAGCACACCGTAGGCTTGAACACCAAACCGAGCCTTTGGTAAATCTTGCATCTTTGTGACTTTTCCAAAGCACTTTGGAATGACAAACTCAGTGGAAAGCCTTTGACATCTGTGGAACACTGAGAAGTGTGAAGGGCAAGTGATAAGCTGGCAGGGCGGCAGAGCTGCACAAGGTCAAATACCACAGGAGCGGCACACAGGTAGGGTCCCCAGTAAACACAAATGCCTCTGGGAGCCCACTGATGTGACCCCAGCCGGCCAGCTCATAGTTCTACATCCCGTTCAGGAGAGGCAAGGAGCCCTGGGTGCCTGAAAACCCAAGAAGAGTACCTTGTGACTTTCAAGGCAAAGTTTTCCTGGGACTCATTCCGCCAGATATTCCTCCTCCTCCTTCCATTTGTTAGGCCCAGTTGTGGGTGGAGCGGCCTCCAAAGACTGCCTAATTCAGAGGACTTCGGGTTCCTTTTGTCTCTCGAATCCCCTCTGCACCATCCCTTACGTGCTCTGTCAGCCCCTTTTCTAGAAGAAATGGCTTCTCTAGAGGATGCCTACAACTTTAACAGTTCCCGCAATTCCATGAACTCTGAATTTACAGCCAAAACTGAGGGTCAGAATGGTAACAATGAGGAACCAAACATGGTCCAGAGAAAGAGTGATAGACAGAGAGACCAACGCTCTTCAGAAACCTACGGGACAGCTATGCAAGGCATCTTGGTAAAATCGATGCCAAAAAGAAAGGGAGAGACTGCCACTGGTGCAAAACCAAGCACAAGAGAGCATCCCAAACCTGGAGAAAGACCAGCTAGGGCTTTTACCTTCTCTATTCCAGAGTTTAAAGCAGAGAAGGAAAAGATAGTGATAAAGATCAGCAACTTGCAAGACCGGAGAGTGTTTATAGAGCCTCAGGAGATACCCAGTGAGAAGCCACTTGGTGACCAAAGAGCAGTCATTTTTGAAAAAGGCTCTCCAGCCCTAAAATGTCTAGACAAATGTGACTCTCATTCAGAAATACAAAAGTGTAAAGAAAGGGATGTGGTGATTAAGCACCCCTCTTCAGGAAGTGACTGGTCTAATGTGGATGAGATTTCCACAGTCAGATTCTCTCCAGAGGAGCCAGTCTCACTGGGTCTCTCAGTTTTAAAGCCTTCCTCCTTCACCACTGACTGTGTCAAGCATCAGCCTCCTTTGTACAGTGGTCCTTTGCAAGATTATGCCAGCTACTGGACCAGCAGTCCCAAGCCATCTCTCTGTCACTCCCTGGGCAGCAGCAGCAACAATACATCCAAGGCTAGGAAGAGCAACTGGAGCTTCTTGAGTAATTATTCCTCTAACTCTACAGAGTGCTCCCAAAACTGGGCCAGAGACCTGAAGGTATCAGAGGAAGGTCATTCCCAGAATTCTCATTCATTTAATTTCTCCAGAAGTTCAGAAGCAAAGATGAAGGAGACACCATCATTTCCTTGGGGAAGACATGCATCTAGTTCCCTTCCAAGGAGCTACTGGGAGCAAAGGCTGAAGGAGGGTTTCATTGATACCCACTGTCACTTGGACATGCTCTATGCCAAGTTGTCTTTCAACGGGACCTTTACCAAGTTCAGAAAAATTTACAGCTATTCCTTCCCTAAGGAATTTCAGGGCTGCATCTCTGATTTCTGTGACCCTCGCACATTAAAGGATGGCCTATGGGAAAATCTGTTGAAAGATGATCTGGTCTGGGGAGCCTTTGGCTGTCACCCCCATTTTGCACATTACTACAATGAGTATCAAGAAAGAAATCTTTTGCGAGCCTTAAGGCACCCCAAGGCTGTAGCATTTGGAGAAATAGGATTGGATTATTCTTATAAGTGCACTACACCTATCCCACAGCAGCACAAGATATTTGAGAGGCAGTTGCAGCTGGCTGTGTCTCTAAAGAAGCCTTTGGTGATCCACTGCCGAGAAGCTGACAAAGATCTGCTGGACATCATGAAAAAAAATGTGCCCTCTGACTACAAGATCCATAGGCATTGCTTCACTAACAGTTACCCAGTCATCGAGCCCCTTTTGGAGTACTTTCCCAACATGTATGTGGGCTTCACAGCAGTCCTGACTTACACTTCTGCCTGGGCAGCCCGAGATGCTCTGAAAAAGATCCCACTGGAGAGAATTGTTGTGGAAACTGATGCTCCCTACTTCCTTCCTCGTGGGGTTCCCAAAAGCCTTTGCCAGTATGCCCACCCAGGCCTGGCCCTGCATACAGTTCAAGAGATTGCCAGAATCAAAGATCAGCCACTCTACCAGATCTTGGCCACCTTGCGTGAGAACACTAGTCGCCTCTACAGTATTTAAATAGAGAGTGTACAGTCAAGAGTCTTCCAAAAAAGGAGACCAGCGGCCTGACAACAGAGACTTGGTTTGAACTCTGCCTGTATCCTAGGTAAAGGATGTGTTCAGCAAACCTGTTGGCACTGAAAACGCAAGGACAAGATGTTTTCCTCAAAACTTCTTCATAAGACTTCTGCTTCTGGATAGTAGGGTGAGGTACAATGGGATGGGAGGAGAGGTAAGGGGATCTTGATTTTATCAGAGTTTTTCCTCCCAGCCAGATTGTGCTAGCATAGTCAGTAAAGAAGAAAGAGTACCATAAGGTACAATGAGTTTGCTAATCCAAATTCCTATTCTCTGCAGCCTGTGTTTTTGAGCAGTTGATGAAAAAGTCACCCTCCTACTTGTCTTAAAAAAAAAAAGCAGGGAATGTTGAATTTTAAAAGTGAGCTAAGTGATTTATTCTGTTTATTCTCTAAATGTATTTATTATAAGAATTCTATAATTCATATGGTTGTTAAATTCATAAATTCAGTTACTGTTCAATTGGCGATTTCTTATCTCCAAAGATAAACCAACACTAATATTTCATCTAAAAGGAAATTGATGTAGATAAAAATTTGTCGGTTAATAGTCATTATGTGCCAAGGGGGGCTGTGGAGGAGCTTGGAGTGATGGGGGCCAAGTCAGATGAATCTTAGACCACCACTGAGATGAGTTTTGAATCTGAACTGAACTCCCAATAGTTATATAATTCCAAAGCTCTTCGGAGAACCAGTATATAACAGCAAATGTTCATTCAAATTGCTCTTATTCTTTACAAGGCCCAAATGTATACCACTTAGAAATGCTGTTCTCCAGAAAGGCTTCAAAAGCATCAACAAGACAAACAGAGAAGAGCTTCAGCTGCCCACTTGGCAAACAGCTGTCCTTTCTGAGAAATTAAAATGAACCCACATTTTAAAATATTTGAGTTAAGAAATTTAACTTTGCCAGGCAAAGCACACACCTAAATCCAGAAGTCCCATTATTAGATTTGAGAAATGCCATTTTAAAAATGGAAAGAATAAACGATTATTCTCAAACTAAATCAATGAAAATAAGCCCAGAATACTCCAGACTTCTCTAGTTTCCTTTGTACCCATTTATCTGGATCCAAAAAAAATCAGCTGGCTCCTTACCATTTGGTTCTCAACTCAAAAGTCTCATCCACAGAGAAGCTCTCTCTCCCTGGCCACCAATTTAGAGTACTCACCTAACCTGACAGGAAAAAATCCTTGGCTTATTGTTTTGATTTAATCATAGCACTCAGCACTGTTTGAGATCGTGTGGTTCATTTATATGCTCATTGGTTATCTTTTCCACTAGGTTGTAAGTTTACAAGCTTGTCAGTCCCATTCACATTGTTCATATACCCAGTATTAGAATAGTGCCTGGAACAGAGCAGGAACTCAGCAAAGATATCTCAAATTAACATATGAATGAATAAGACTTAACACCTGGGAGTTAATGACAATATTTGGACGAGGGGACAGATATTAGGAAAAGAACAGAAAAATAAACCACCATATTTCTAGCACCCTGCTTTAATTCAAAAGGCAAGGCAAAGGCTACCTATATTCAGCTGTTAGATGTCACCCATAATAAAAGAAATAAATAAGGTCAGGCCTTACCAGGAACTTGACAATTCATAGTCCCTGTGAATAACACTAAGCATGTCATATTTTCCCCTCTATAGAGAATCCAGTCTTTTAAGATGAAGAAGTATAAGAAAGCTGTAGCTGGAGTTCTTCATTTCCCTTTAGCAGAACAAAAGAAGTTGATGTAATGTTAAAGGTGCGGTTTGATTCTATTTTTCAAGACAGAAAACCTTCAAAACCTAAGCCAATGTTTTGAATTAAGTGTTTTTTTTTCCATTTAATGTATACTTTCAATAGACATTGCTGAAAGTGTGTCTCTCAACCCACAGGAGCCCTGAGCTTTTTATAAAGGATTGCAGAAAAGAGGGTTCCATGGACATACATTTTGGGGAAATACTGAGTTGTACAAAGTTCCATAGATTATTTTTTTATTTCAGGATCTTGCAAGTCCTTTGATAGTTAACGTGAGCCACAAACACCCAAGAGGGTGTTTTTCGAAGTTACTTCTAGATTATTTTGAGGTATAAATCAGTGAGCTCAAGTTCTTTAGTAATATAAACTTAGGAAATGCTACATTAGTCACATACTTGCTGTTGCATATTTCTACTCATATTTCTACACATATCTTAATATTCTCTTTCATTTACCTTTCTCATTACATACGATCTGTGGAGAACAAAATATCATTTAGCTGGTGTTAGAAAAGTGACATTACTAAGAGGGCATTTTAAAAACGGGTGTGAATAAATGGTTGCACTTTTAAGTACACATTTAACAAGATAAAGAGGATATACATATAATTAATTTTCCTTTCAAAAAAAAGATCTTTTCATATGGAGAAAATACTTCTTACCTGCTCCTCTCTCTCTACATTTGTTATGGCAAAACTCTACGGTGTTTCTAACATGCAGGAAAGAGCCTTGCCATAATTCAGTTTTATTTCTTCAGGAATGGGAGTGGGTAATGTCTTTTTTGAGTATAGTATATCTAGGGTGACCTAAGTCAAGAATCGCAATCTTCCTTATTTCATGAATGAAGTAAAGAACATTTCACCTATTCATGTTACTAGTAAAAAGCAAAACAAAAACCCACTCAAAAAAAACCTTGTAATTCAGATGTGCAAAATTTGGGGCACTTTGTAAACAGCTTTCTACTAAAGTGATGGATATTCCATTGAACCTCAAAAGAATGATGATTTAGCATTCGTATGTTTGTATTACACATGGTGTGTCTACTCGCCCGTTCTGGTGGCATTAGCCATGAAGGCAGCCAGTGCTCTAGAAATTCAATTTGCAGTTAGTGGTCCCTGGGCCATCAGTCAGCCCGGAATCACAGGGCCTCTCAGGCCCATTAACGGGCTCTCTGAACCTTGGCAGTCTTCACTGCACGTCAGTATTTCACTTCAGTTAAACTTTAGAAAGGCAGCTACTTCTCCCTTTAAAACTAAAAAGGAACAAATTGTCCACTTTGTCTCAGGAGATAGGGGATTTTTTTTTCAGTTGGCCTTTATTCATATCTGACTTAGGAATTAGTACCTGCTTATTGTAGAATTTTTGAGACTACTAAAGAGCACAAAGTGAGAAAAAAAACAGTCTATAATCCTACTACTTAGAGACACTCACTCTGACAACTGGAGTAGCTCTTTGGCAGTTTCTCTAATATTATTGGCCAATTCCAGCATTGTTCTCCTTGAGTCAATTTTGCTAGTTAATGTTTACCATAATATTCACTTCACTTCATAATTAGCATAAAGTATACATTTTACTGCCTCTGAATTTGTGATTTAAATACATTATTTTGTGCACTTTTGTTTGTTTTCCCAAGCAAACAAGCTAGAAGTTTAATTCAGTTGTTTTAAAGAATCAGCTCTTAGACTTCTTGTTCAAATCTACTCTGTTTACTGATTTATAAAATTCTGCTTTAAGTTTATGAATTTTTTTCCTTCAGTTCTCAGATGTCTGGAGGGATTTTGTGTATGTGTGTGTGTGTGTGTGTGTGTGTGTGTGTGTGTGTGCTTTTTATAATGCCTTAAGTTAAATGCTTAGTTTATTTTTAATTTGGGAAGGAAGGAGAACAAAGCCTTCAATGCCATAAATTTGCCTGTAATTGTAACTCTGTTGTATCTATAGGAATTTTTATTTGAATGAAGTTTACTTTCCCATCATAAAAATTAATGCATATGTATTACAAAAATATGAAAATAGGAACAAAAAGAAATGCAGAATATTTCTACCTTGAACTCATTATTTTGTTAACATCTTACCTAATGAAATTGTGATTATATAGCTATGCCAAATTAAATATATACTTCTTTTAAAAATGCATGTTTTCCCTCCAATACTCTCTGAAGATTAACATACCACAAGATCCCACCATGAATCTATACACAATATTCATGTTCTGGTGTATTTTTACTTAGTCTTTTTTAAAAAACAGTTAAAAACACAAAGTACATATGTTTATTAAGCAAAGTTTGCAGATCTGAGAAAAAGATACAAAGATAGGCTTTTTACCCTCTTGATTGAGAGATTTTAACTCTATTCATTGTTATTTTTATTTTTTGGAGAATTGTCAGCTCAAGTATTAATTCTAAAAATATATACTGAAACTCGCCTTTAAAAAAGTAATATATTGTTCTTTTTTATATCTTTATCTTGCATTTGGGACTCAATGTATTATTGTTTATTACTCTTTTATCTTCCATTAAACATTTTAAATGTTCACATTCTGTTTTGAACTTTATATTTTATAATTATGTCTGTTTCTATTGCTTACCACAAATCCTATTATTTCATGAATTTCCCATGCTTTATAATTGGCTGAAGTACATCTTTAAGCAACTTTCTCAGGAAAAGTATGTGGATGGAATATTTGTGAGAAATTATATATCTGAGAACATCTATCTGTTGCTTTCACTAATGAATAATACCTTGGCTGAGTCTAGAATTTCTGGGTCACAAACATTTACTCTAAAGATTATAGGCATTGCTTCATTGTCTTCTGGCATTTAATATTGCAAAAAAAAAACTGATGTCGACTTCTCCTTCTTTGAGGTTAAACTACTTTTTCTGTCAGGATGCTTGGTAATTACTTTATCCTTGAAATTAACACAAAATTGCCAGGATATGTCAAATTATTGGTCTCTCTTTTATTGTTTTCTGTGATACACAGTAAGCATTCCATCTACAGACCTACGTCATTTAATAATTCACAAAGTCAGTCTTGTTTTTATTAATTTCTTATGTTATGCTAAATTGACTCAGTTGCTTTTAATCTAGCTTCAAGTTCTTTAGGAACAACTGTCTGTATATTAGAACTACATCCTCTGTCCAACCTTTCAATACCTATCTCATTGTTCTTATATCTGACCTTTTTCTCTGCATTTTGGGAGAATTTCTCAAGTTTGCCTTTTCTACCATTCATCCCATTTTCTCCAGTTTCAATTTTTTTCTTTACTACATATAATGCATTTTTTTTGTTTTCTCACACTTCTTTCTTCTTCTGTGAGATCCCTTTGCCTTTTGGCCTACAGTCTCATTCAGCAATATTTTAAATGTATTCTCTTGTTCTATTTTCTCTTTCTAGCCTTCACTTCACGGAGTCTGCTTTAACTGCTTACTTTATTTTATTACTTCCTTGCACTCAACAGAAAGCACAAAGCAAAGTTAAAAATATTCATTTTCCTATAGAAAACATATTTTGAAATAAATATTTTACTCCTCTGCCTCTTAAATATTATGTTCTCCTCCATTTATGTTGCAGAGTCTTTTCAGAAACCTTATGTTGGGTTTCTTTGTTCACTCTTAAACAAAGAACAGTCTATCCAGACTGGTGTTTTCCCCAAAATAGGATGAGTAGGTTCTCTTTCCCATCCTTCACCATATATTCTAATGTTCTGACTCCTCTTGGTGGGAGGCTGGTTGATAGAAATTCATATACAGCATGTTAAGAGAAGTGGGGAGAGAACAAGGGCTACAGATAGTCGCCTGCAGGAAAAATTTCAAATTTTTTCATATAAACATTTTATAAATTGATCTGACTGCCACTCTAGAATAGAACATGTGTAGCCAGTCCTTCATGCATATCGCCTATCACAGAGAACTGCCTTAATTCAGAGCCTGCTTTTCCCTCAGTGTGACGATTCCTAGGCCTCCTAGTGACACTCTTAATCCATCAATAGTTGTGAAAGTAAACCAAGTAGAAGCCCCTACAGATTGTCCTAACCCCCAACTCAATTCTTGTCACTTTCTTAGGAAGTGGAATTGAACATTGGTTTTGGTATATTTCTTTAATATGATCCCATCCTGCACTGTATCTAGTGGAAATTCTTCATCAAAGTTTGCAGCATAAAGATGGAACTCCTGGCCTTCAACACACACACAAAAAAAAATATTGTTTCTCCATATTTTAAATTTTTGCAGTCATTTTAATTGGGACTGTGAAGGTAGAGAGGTTCAACTAAATATCAATACTCAAGATTTAAACTCACTCCAAATTCCCTTTTTTTCCTCTCACTTCTCTTTTTTGATAAATTTATGTTCCTATGGATACTGTGTTCAAATAGGCATATCTTATTTTAAGAAAATTTAAGTTATACAAATCTGAATCTCATTTAGCTTGAACACAAGAGATGGTCAATAAGGTAAGTTGGATAAATGAATGACAAAAAACACAAATTACAGAAAGATGACTTCTAAAATAATTCTATGTATTACAAAAATATCATAAATGTATAATTTATGCTCAAATATTCATGACTAAATAGGGTTTAAAATGAAATGTACCTGTATGGACAGCATAAGCATTCATCAAATTTATTTTTACTTGTCTGCTTCTTCTTAAGACATGATTTTATAATGCATAAATGGGAGAAAAGATGTAGCTAAAATGTCAAAATATTCTTCTTTTAACTTTATCACTAATTAACCATATAACTGGTGCAAACGACTTAAACTCTTTGTTTGCTGGTTAACCTTTGAGTCAAAATTAGAAAATCAACACTTGATAACCACAGGACAGGGCACTACTATTTAAAGGATTAAGAAAATGATGTATATATAACAGGGCTTTAGAGAGAAAATGAATGTATAAAAATACTGAATAATATATAAATCAGTGTAGGATGCAAAGCTGGAAGCTTAAAAATACTGTCAAAACCACATTTAAAATAGTCTTTTCACATCCTTATGGAATCTATTGAGCAAAGCAATTAAAAAACACTTGATATTACTAAGAGAAGAAGTTCAGACCCACTGTTTAAAATAAGACTGCCTAGAAAAGTAATTTGGACTAGAACAAGGGGGTCACCCTATCCAATGGAAATCACATTGCTAATCATGGAGCTTCATAAGTGAATAGAGAAAAACAAATATTCAAATATTCAATAATAAAGATACAAAAGAAAAACAGTACTTAGAATATAAAATATAAAGAAAAAATACTTAGTACAAAATATATGTATGAAATTTACCAAATAGTATATACATATATTCAGAGGGAATAATATGAGAACTGGGGCAAAAACACTCCTTCATACCATCATTTTGAGATATGTATGTTAAAAGGCTGAATTCTACCCCAAAGAGTCAGAAGATCCTTAGATATCTTTTATATTCTCCAAAACAATCTATAATTCTAGTAATTATTAATAAACTAGATTCTCCAGTACATTGGATTATCCTACTGGTTTCAAAGTATATTATTTAATTTCCACAAGTGTATCAACAGCTGACTGAGATCATAAAATGGATACTTGATATGGAAAGCCTCCCTTATCAAAACCAAACTAATACAGACCAACCCAGTTACAGAGCATCTGCTAAGTTCAAAGCTCTATGTAGAGGGTATAACACAATAAGTCAATCTCTCCAGCTACAAGGATTGTACAATCAAGTAAGAGACATTAGACTACATCAAATAACTGCAAAACAAAGTATGTTACTGCTAGATAATTATACTGCATTAGAGATAAAGCTAAAAGCCATTTGGAAAGACTCGACGGTGTTTTCAAAATCCACGAAGGATACATTACTGAGCACCTGCTATGTGTCAGGCACTGTGCTAGGCTCTGAGAACCCAAAGATTAATGAAAATGGCTAACACTAAATTATAACTGGTCAGGCAGTGTGTGAAGTGCTTTTACACTCTAACTCATTTACTCCTCAAAAGACATCTATAAAGTAGATAATGTTGTGATCTTTGTTTTAGGGGGTTCAGTAATTTACCCAAGGTCTCAGGTAAGCGAATGTGACAGCTGGGATTAGAACTCAAGCTGCCTAGCATCAGAGGCTATTAGTTAACCATTATTTCCTGAACTAGCACAAAATCCTCACCAAACTCCAGCTCAGTGGAGGACACAGAGAAGAGTAGTCAGGCTGTTGTAACAGGTTTGAAAATGCTCAGGAGGAAGAAAGGCCAAACCACCTGGAACATTACAAGGAGATGACTTCTAAAATGGATCGTCAAGACTGAGAGATGGAGGAAGAACTGCACACATGGACCAGAGGGGAAGAGTATTCTCTATAGAGGGGGAAGAGCATGTGCAAAGTTATAGCAGCATGGTAGCATTATGGTATGTAGAGTCCTGCAAGTTGTTCTGTGTGGCTCAGGGCTGAGTGGGGAAGGGAGAGCAGAAGTGATGAGAGTAGCAAAGTTCAAGAGCCAAAGATAGGTCCCTGGGCTGTGCAAAGTTGGGTCAAAGGATTCTAAACATTTTAGAAAGTTAATTCTGTAACAGAGTGGGAAGCTGATAAAGGGAATCAGATTGAAGGCAGAAATGTCATTGAAAAGGCTACTCTCTAGATAAAAGATACAAACTAGGATGGCAGCAGAAGCCTTGGAGACTGACTAATGGAGGATTTCAGAGGGAGATGAGACAGGACTTGGGATCAACTGATCAGTGACAAAGAGAGGGCAATGGTGGTTCTCTTGTTTGAACATAAAAATATATAATTTAGTGACAACACGTTGATATAACTCAAATAATAAGCCAGTGTGGACCAGTCTCAGCTTGGTAGTATACTCAAAGAAACGGTCAGGCAATTTGACACCAATTGAAAAGTCTGTCTCGTCTTAGACCACTGAAGAAACTCTAAAGATGATCCTATTTATGCTCCATATCTACACTTCCCCCCAAAAAATATCTTTCTCTTCTTTTTTGATTCTTATATGTCCCACATTTCCTCACCATCACCTTAGTCTATGGTATCTCTCTCCTTCTTCCTCCCTCCACTTCTCTCCAGCTCTTCTCTCTTTCCTACATCCCCCAAAGACCAAGAATCTGGCAGCAAGCAGGGCATAGGGAAAAGGAGAAAGCTGGAAACACACAGTAACAATATTATCCCCATTACATAACAGTAAGAACCAAAGCATCAATTAATAAAGCTGACTGTTAAAAGCTGACAAGACCCGAACTGAAAACAGAGTTTTATTTTCGATATTCAAACACAAATGCAAAAATAAATGCCCTGAAAAGCTAGATTAAAAAATCAACAAGTCTACGGCTATGCCACCCTGAACATGCCCGATCTCATCTGATCTCAGAAGCTAAGCGGGGTTGGGCCCAATTAGTACTTGGATGGGAGACCACCTAGGAATACAAGGTGCTATAGGCATTTTTAAAAAATCAACAAGTAGAACCAGATGGAGAATAAAAAATGCTCAAAACAGATTTTACATTTTAAGCTAAAAAGGAGAGAAGAATGGGGCAGACTGCAAAGGAAGTAAAATTTTAATTAAACATAAAAGGGCCTACATGGAGTTTCTAGAACCTAGATGATGATAGTGTAAAATCTTTGAGAACCAGTTCAGAATAATTAGAATGTACACACAGTTGTAGCAGTCTATTACTCACTACTATTAGTCCCAAATAATAAAAATAAATAAATAAAATAATAAAGGTAGTTATGTATCACCTTTCCTCCTAAAAAGCCATTAAGTGAATTTGCAAAAACAAAAGATATGATAAAACTTCTTATTTAAATAAGACTTTTAAACTACCCTAACATCCACAGCACAAATACAACACTGGAGAACAATTGGGAAGAGCAAAGTATCAATAGTTTAATGGCTAACTTTTTATAACTCACTGGTCTCAATGGTGGGCAGCATCTCCAAACTTATTCTTCTGGAATGTGCTGGAATTCATGCCAAAGAAAAATGCAAAAATCCTGCAGCACAGGTGAGGACTGGGATAGTCCCAGCTTATGCTTAACTTTCCCTAGGAACACCACCCTCCCTACCCCATGTAAGAAAATAAACCAAGGAGGAGAGTTAATTCTTCATGACTACCAACAATAAGCAGGGCACTTGACATGCATTGTCCATCTGATGCTCACAGCAATTCTGAGGTGGGTTTGTTAATCTTACTTGACAGATGAGGGAATTAAGACCAAGAGAGGTTAAAAACTTATACTTAAAATGGACATTTTATCACATATAAATTACACCTCAATAAAATTGATTTGAAACATTAAAATAAGGTTTACCTCAATAAAGTTGATTAAAAGATGAAATAGATAATAGTAAATCCAGGTTCTAGATCCATCTATTTGACTGAAAAGCCTTGCTCTCCTCACTACACCAAGAGCTTCCCATTTGAGGGAAACTGCAAGAGGACCATATTCCCAAGGGATACCCTGACCACTGTACACAGAATTCACTTCAAACAACACTCCATTTAGGGAGACATGCACCCTGGGTCCAACTGCAGGGACAAAGGGAAGGGAAAATACCCTGACGGTGGTGGTAGTGGAAGTGGTGGTGGTGGTGGTACTCTCCAAAGAGGAAAGAGGAGAAGTCAGCAATTGCAAGGCCTGAAGTAGAGGAAGATGAAGTAGGGAAAGGGAAGAAAGGTAAATAAGGCATTCACAATGTAAGATGAATAAAAATTGATGAAAGTAACGAGAATGAGGATGAAGAGACTGGCGAAGTCCAATAAAAGAGAAAAAGAAATAGAGAAAATGTCAAAAGAATGAAAGGGAAAAGGGTAAGGAAGTTGAGAGATGGGGCTTAAGAAAAAGAAATGGGACAACTTTGAAAAGAGATAAGCATTTCTGCCTCCCTTTGAATAATGTGGCATTCATGCCCTCCCTGCTACCTCTCATTTCCGATGTCCTAGAATAAACTACCATGCTCCTTCAATTACTTATACCTCTGATAAAAGTTTTATGATAATGACATGTGTCACTGGAGAATATTCTTTATTAAAAGAACTATTACCACAATAAACAGTACAATGAATTTCATAGTCAAAACAGGTATTTAAAGAGGAGCATAATTAAAATAAGGATATGAACAATTCCAACATCTTAAAATGTTTAAAAACCTCTGAAAGGGGTTGGGAGAGTAATGTATTTGAAAAAAATAAAACTAGCATGTTTAAAACTACAGGGATATGAATCCAGAGGATGAAAACCAATTATACAAATACCCAGAAATCTGTCATAGTGTATTTTATTACATGAATTGGCTACACTTTGTTTATATACATACATGTTTCAAAGCTGTGCCTCAAGTCTTAAATCCCAAACAGTGAGCCAGATGCCAGAGAGGACACACTGTAAGATTCCATTTATATGAAGTTCAAGAACAGGCAAAACTAATCTACAGTAAGGGAAGTCAGAGCAATGGCAGAGGGCTGAATGAAAGGGGGCATGAGAAAACTTTCTGGGGTAGTAGAGGTATTCCCATATGTTGTCTGGGGTGGTAGTTACACAGATGTATACATTTGTCAGGATTCATGGAACTGTATGCTTAAAATGGGCATGTTTTATTGTATATAAATTACACCTCAATAAAGTTGATTTGAAACATTAAAATAAGGGCTACCTCAATAAAGTTGATTAAAATAAAGACTCAATAAAGTTCTAAAAGAATACAGTTATTGTGTATCCTGATTGTGGTGGTTGTTACACAAATCTATACATGTGATAAAATTTCATGTAACCATACACCAAGGAGAAAATATGAGAGCACCTAAAAACTGGTGAAATTTAAATAAGGTCTGCAAGTTTAATGTGACACCAATGTCAATTTCCTGGTTTTGATAATGTACTATGGTTATGCAAGATGTCATCATTGAGGAAAGCTGAGGAAAGAGTACACAGGAACTGTCTTGGACCGTTTTTGTGATTTCAAAAATATTTTTTTAAAAAGAACACAGATTATAGTTAGTATTTGTACTATCACCCACCATCAATGTTACAAAGTGGTGAGCTTACTATAGGGTAGAATCCTGCAAACACAAAATTGAGGAAGGTAAATAAATGTTTAAATGTTTCCAATAAACTTGCAGCTGGTCTGATTTTAGAAGGGGAAAGTACATAAACATTATAGATTAAAAATTCAGAACAGAATATAAATCAGCCTAAACTATAAGTCAGCAAAACAAATAGCAACTACTAGTTCCTAATTTGTGAACTGAAATGTCACACATGACAAAGATTTTATGTTAAAAAAAATCAGTGTGCACAGAAGACAACTATGTGAAGAGGCAGCAAGACGGTGGCTATCTGCAAGCACATGAGAGAGGCCTTAAGAGAAATCAACCCTGTCAGCACCTAGACTTCCAATCTCCAGAACTGTGAGAAAATAAATTTCTGTGGTTTAAGGCACTCAGTGAAAGTATTTTGTTATGGCAGTCTTAGAAAACTAATATATATAACTATAATTTATACACCTTAAAATTTGCCTCTTATAAGTATACAGTTCAACAACTTTTCATAAATTTATACAGTTGTATACTCATCCCCACACTCCAGTTTAGAACTTTTCCATCAGCCCCCAAAAGTTCCCTCTCTCACTGCCAGCCCCAGACAACTACTGATCTGCTTTCTCTGATGTAATTGTCTTATCTAGGATTTCAGATAGATGGAATCATACAATATGAAGTCTTCTGTGTCTGCTTTCCTTCACTTAGTATGTTTTTGAGGCTCATTCATGTTGTTATACATATATGTGTGTGTGTATGTGTATGTATATATAATCTCAGTAATTTCTGTTCATTGCTGAATAGTTCCCACTGCATACCACATTTTATTTATCCATTCATCAGTTGGATATTTGGGTTGTTACCTGTTTTGGGCTATTATGAATAACAATGCTATATCATTCATATGTAAGTTTTTATGTGAACATATGTTTTAATTTCTCTTAGAAAGATTCATAGGACTGGAATTACTGAGTCATGTGGTAATTCTACCTGTTTAACTAAGAAACTGCCAAACTGTCCTCCAAAATAGTAGTATCACTTTATATTCCTACCAGGAATGTTTGAAAGTTCCAGATTCTCCACATCCTTGCCAACACTTAGTATTCGTCAGTCTTTTTTAAATTATAGCCATTCTAATAGGTATGCAGTGGTATCTACTCAAGTTTAAGCTCAAAAAGACAATTTTAACTTTAAGCTAATGCGAATAAGCCACAGGCCCGGTTATTGATAAAAAGTTTAGGCCTGAGGGGAGAGTCTTAAAATTTTGTCTAATAAATAAACTCTGGGTTTAAGAAAAGAGAGAAGAAAGAACTCTCTCTTCTTTAATAAGAGACTCATTTGCAAATCTTTCTTTTTATTCCAAAAACATTTATTCTAAATTTAGGGATTTTTTATTAAATGCCTTTTGAATTTGAAAAGATCAGATAAACCTATATTGTATGACATGATTTTAAACTTTAATACTTTAACATAAATTTAAAGAATGTAATTTTGTGTTTTACTCCTAGTTGGAAATTTTGGGTATGACGTGTTTGATTTCAGGCAAGCCTTTTGATTTCTTCTTTAGAACTAAATAGCTCAAGATTTATGTAATTGTGATGTAAAACATGAGATTTAAACTGCAATGCATTGCAATTACATTGTGTTATAATTATACATATTGATGTCTTTTATGAAATGATTCTAATAGAATTCAGATACTCTGGAAATTACATAAATCTATGGAAATTTTTTCATTTGAAAATTTGAGTATGGTTTAAAGGTATAATATCTGACACATATTTCAGTTATTTTAAAAATTGAAATTGTAATTGTATTTTATTTTTATATACTGATTATATTTTATAATATTCCTAATTGGCTTTAGGCAAAACTTCAAGAATCTATATTCATGTATTGTTCTTTGCTAATCATATGAAATTCTAATATACTTGATTGCCCCTTGATCCCCCTGTAGGAAAATTAAAAATTTTGGCTAGTATTGGGTGAGAAAGAGAAAAGCAGCCCCTGATATCCAGGAGCCAGCCTGGCATTATCAGCTGGCATTGGTGCTCCTACAAGCTGGGGTGGCAGCCACAGCAAGGCCTTGGTGTTCTTCTATTGTATATGAACACTTTCAGAGAACATCAATCTCAGACAAGGCTAGTCTGTGACTGTGATAGATCAAGATAAAACCAAGACCATTCCAAACCATGCCTGAACACAGACAGAATATGAACATTGTCCAAGCCTCAAAATGTCAAACATCCCACTCTCCTAGCTCACAGGAGTGATGGCTGCTTCTCTCCCAATTAGAGCTGTAGCCTTGCTCTAGTCTGCTCTCACTATAAGTGAGATTAAGACACACAATCATAGAAGTACCCCAGCTTCTTGATAGCAACCAATCCAGAGCAAGGCCCCACTTCCTTAAGCCTTCCCCAAGATCATCTAACACAAGCCCAAATTCTATAATAAATCTTTTTTAACTCATGCTTACTTAGACATACCCTGATTACTCAGGGTGTTTTCCCTCACTGCAATGAGTAATAAATCAACTCGTTCAATTAAAAAAATTAAGGTGACCTAAGAGATCAAATTGTATTTTATAAATTTATTTTTATTTTATTCAAAATAAAATCACACAGTACTACATAATCAGCTTACCACAAACCCACTGTCAAATGCAAAGTTATTGAAATTCTAATTCTGTGGTCAGTCATTTTGATTATAATTATTATGTTTATAATACATGGAAAAAATGAAATAACATTTTTAAATGCACGCATAACCCATAGGATCGACCTTTATCTTGCCACTTACTATAATAGAGTCATTTGCAAAATAGCAAAAAATTAGGCTAACTAGGAGGCATTGACAAATGAAAAAAAATAAGAGCATAATTGTAGAGTTGATATAAATAGTGTTTAACATCCAGGCAAAAGTCACATAAAAACCTTCAGTCATTTGAAAATTTCTAACTAGTCTGACTTTTTGATAACAGTAGCTAATAATAGATCATATACAATAGCAACAGAAGCATAGCATAAACTACTAAATGCCAAATTTCAATTAATAATGAAGCAATAAGGTGCCTGGTATAATTAGAAAGCCCTAGGCCAGGAGATCCAGGGTCTGGGCTCAGTTCTAGGATGAACAAGCTAAATCTGCCTTTAGTCATAGACTAAATGTCACAAACTAAGACTAAAGTATTGGGTATGGTAAAATGGCATTCATTAGAGATCTGCTAGACAAGCCCCACATTACAGTCAAGAAAATTGAGGCTCAGAGAGGTAAAGTGACTAAACCACAATCACACAGAGTTATGTGAAAGCGAATAAAGGAAACCTCATTTAAAATCGTCAGAGTCAGGAAACCCTGAACAGATAGCTCTCATATACTACAGCCACTGCCATCTGCAGACTCCAACAGGAAGAAACATACCTGTACTCCCCAATAGGAAGAGGCTTACTTTACTACTCCAGTGGGAGGAAGGAAGATTTTCTCCTTGCCTAGTAACAATTCAGCCAATGAGAAGCCATCACCACTGTGAACTCTCACTCTCCTCCAATGGACTTTCACTCACAACCACCCCTCCCAACTATCTCCTTTTCTGTATAAAGTAACACTCCCCTCCTTTATTCTCTGGACTTGCCTATGGTTTGCCATAGTTTGCAAGTCCCAAATTGCAATTCCTTTGCTATTCCCGAATAAACTCATTTTTACTGATAAAATAAATGGCTATTTGATTTTTAAGGTTAGCCTTACATGACAGTTCCAGTGCCTTCAACCCTGGCACCTGCCCCACTTTTTGTAAATGATTGCTCATTTATAGAGTGAGAACCATCATCCACATTTGCTTCTTCCTCATGGATGCACTGGGATGATGACTGGAGATAATTAGTGTGAGTGAATATGTGCTTGTTTGTATTTAAAGGAATTCAGTAAAAAAATAAATAAACAAGTCTTTGGAGGTGGATGCAGTATGAGGCAAAATTACACCTGGCTGTTTGCATAAATCCTCCCAATGCCAGAGATTTTAAGCAAGTAGGACTGTGTTTCTCAATGGCAGTAGTACTGGCGTTTTAGGTAGAACATTGTCTCCACTGTGGGGTTGCCCTTCCCACACTGCAGGATGTAAAATACATGGTTGGCCCCTAGCTACTCAATAGCAGCAGCACATCCTGGTCACTGCTGGCTCCAGGGCAAGGCAATTTAAAACATCAAAATGATTGCAAATATTCAGGATGAACAAAATATGTCAAAACGTTAAATAAGATGGAATCAGTATTACCAATTTTTCCTTTTATGCCTCAGGCTCCAATATGGCTTAGCATGGCAGTTACTGATCCTGTATTTAAAATGTTGACATTTTGCTCATCATGAATTTTTCACTTCAATTTTTAAGATATTTCATTAAAATATTAACATGTTATCTAGCTTGATTACTGAGTTTTGGGGGATCCTTAAATTTTGCAACCAAGGCAAGTGCTTCGCTCACCTCAACCTAGCCCAATGATGCCCCCCAGTCATTGTGACAACCCAAAATACCTCCACACATTTCCAAAGGCCTCCTTGGGTTGAGAATCTCTGAAATAGGGGCTAATTTTTCTCATATAGCAAGAAGTTCAGAGAGAGACAGCCCAGGCCTGAAAACGGTAGTTCCATGATGCCAGCAGGGCCCTAGGTCCTCTTTATTTCTGCTGTGCTCACAAGATGTCTGCTGTGCCCTTAGGAATTATGTTCTAGTTCTAGGCAGGAAAAACATGCCAGCTGAGTCTGACTTCTTAGGAAAATAACTTTCCCCAGGAACCACATACAATAAACCTTAACTCATGTATCATTGGCCAGATGAGTCATGTGGCAGCCCTAGTAGCAAGGAGCCTGGGAACCTGGGAAAGTGAACGCTTTTAAGTGGTCACCTCTCCAGCCTGAATAAAACTGGTGTTCTCTCTGTAAGAAGAAACGGCAGGGGAGTGGAGAATAAAACAGCTAGAAATGTCTACAATGGAGGCTATATAGGATAATAAATGCTGGCTCTTTTTGGTGACTGCAATTATCATCTTCTCTGCTTGTAATTTGATGGTCAGCCTCAGCAGAGCATTTCAATGGTCACTTTTAGAATTATAGAAAAAACTGGAATGTTGTCTTAGGCTGGGCTCCACAGAAGCATAGCCTGAAATGGATTTAGATGTATGTGAATTGTTATCAGCACACTCATAGGAAAAACTGGAAGGGAGCAAGGAGAACAGATAAAGGAAGGGAAATGAGCCAAGCAAGGATGCATTCTCACATGAAGTTTTACCTTGGCCAGATGTACAGGGGCTATAAGCCTATAACGGAATACAGAAGTGCTTGCCTTGAAGAAGCTCAGCTTTTTACTCTTGACAAATCAGTCAAGCATTTGCTGCCAACTCTTGTAGTAAAGGGGATAGTGTAACCTCTCAGGTTTCTCTGTGTGATGCAATCAATGCCCAATGGCCAAGAGTGACACTCATAAGGGGTTATAGATGTGAGCACTTGCTACAGGTAGGATAGGATGGGTGCCCCACCCTTAATGTGGATCTGGGCGGGCACCAAGAGCATCTACTACAAATATTAATTTTGATACACTTTCCAAGGAACTGCCTTTACTTCTACTTTGCATTGTTTGAGAATGTAACCCTAGATATACTATTATGATTAAAAGCTATTGGAAAAATTGACAATGAGTTGAAAATGTCTCATTTTCAAGAAAAGTGGTTAACAGGTATTGACTTGTTCTGTTGAACCATGAATCTAGAAAGCACTTTATAATTTGTTATGGATATTAACCAGGGTCCAGTCTGTAGTTCACAATCTCATCAGAGCATGTAAATATTTCATAGTCTTAGCATCTCGTTTAAAGCTCAATGAATATTTAATTGAAGTTGACCAACAAAATAACTGAATTATGTTGCATTTAGTTAGGCCTAAAATGAGAAGCTCTTCTTTTTCTAAAATAGTTGAAAGCTAAAATTATTCCAACTTCATGAAATATTCTACATAATTTTAGACGTAATTAAAGGGCTCTAAAATAGGCTTGAAAGGTACATATTACATATTGAGAAAAATATGAACTGAAAGGAATTTTCAACTTTAAATGCAAGAGAATAGTTTTATACTGTGGCCTACAACATTACTTAGTCAGCAGTGCATTAGTTTCAATTCTCTTTTTTGACACAAGAAGTAAAAGTGGAATCTTTTCTTTGGCCCTAGCCAAATCAAATATTATAGAATGGTGATATGCAAGCACCTATAAGATTGATATTAACAGGAAACCATGCATGATCCATCCAAATAAGTCAGCCCATAAATTATTCCTGAACTCTGGGTCAGCACTGAGCCAGGTACTGAAAATAATTTTAAAGAGAGAGAGGGAGGGAGGGAGAGAGGGAGGGAGGGAGGGAGGAGAAGGAGGGAGGGAGGGAGAGAGAGAGAGGGAGAGAGAGAGAGAGAAAGAAATGGTCCATGTTTAATATAGAGATGGCTTCCTGGAAAAGAAGCTTCCCTGCAGTCTGTTAAGATCTCCATAAGTGTCCGAACTGACTTCAAAAAAATATGTGCTCTAACTGATTGTCCCTAACACTGATGATATAGGATATGTCACTTCTACCAAACTGGAAAACATTTTAATTAGAATCAAAGTATTGTCAACCAATCTATGTTAAAACTGCTAAAAACCACCTGATAAAGAATATACTAAGGTTTAAATTCTTATCCAATCCTGAATTATTTTTTAATTACAGAGCCTAAATAATCTAATAACAGGTTCTTTTTTGGAGAAAAGGACAGGGGGTAGTGATACAGGATTGTCAATAAACACAGCATATCCATATAACTGCCTTATGGGAAATAACTTATCACCTTGGTGTTTTCCCCCTTTGACCTCAGTACCCTTTTAAAGATATTCAAATGGATTACCTTTTGCAAATGTCAATATGCCAGTATATGTGTGTGTTATGTGTACAAACATACACAACATTAAGATCAGACTCTTATCTAATAATGATACTTCCTTCCTTCACTTTTACAATGCTTGCCGAGTCACCCTTTGGTCCTCTGACTAGCCTGACCAGACTCTCAGTATCTATAGGACAGCTTATCCTGTCTGGGGAAGGAGAAGAGAGAATGGTTAATAAACATTAATCAACAAAAGTGAACATTTGGCATGCTGCAACCGATGTGCCTTGTCAGAAACAGGAGCAGAGATAACATTTCTTTGTTTAGGGTACTTTTTTGTTCTCAAATGTGTCTTTTCAGACTTCTAGCCTTAACATTTACATTGAGGACTCTTATTTGCTCAAATATACTTAATATTTAGTACATGTAACATTTTAAGATTGCATTTCTCCCAATGTCATGTGACTTACCTGTCTATCAAAAGCTACCCAGGATGGTACGTCACTTCCAATTTCTTTAGTAAATACACTGTATTTAGGCTTCGTCTTTTCCCCAAGAAGGGGTTCTCCACCTATTCCAGGTTTACCTTCACTCAGCAGCATCCTAACATTATTTAAATAGCTCAAATGTTGAGATTTGTGGAACTTCTCCTTTCCCACCTATGAACACAAGAGATAACATAAAATGACCAAAGTTACTCTTTATAGCTTTTCTTATTTGTTTTAAAAGGTAAATACATTTCTCATCATTTATTTTTCCCATTACAAAATGCATATTAGAGTGGCAAATAATTATGATCAATCTCTATCCATAAAGTTATGTCACATTTCAAATTTGATTCATTTTAACAAATTCAAAACTTTGAAAAGCAATAAGAATTAACCCAATGCTCCATGCTATTTAAAACATTTAAAAATAACTATTACCACAAGTGAACATTTAGAACATTAGCTTGCTAACTAGTCTAGTCTCCCTATTTGCCAAGAATGCAAATAGGAAAAAAAAAAACTCCTCTACTTCAGAGTAAAAATCTAAGTTGCCCCACAAAAGTCTAAACAGTATTTTCACCAAAACAGAGAATAAAATCTTTTTTCTCATTAAAATAAATATAACAGGAAGTTCCCTAGAGCTGACATTCTCATCCTAATTGTAGAACCTTGCCCTCCCTCTTCCTCAATTATCCCCATATGGCCATGAAAGAAAGAGAGCAAGCTCTCTGGTGTCTTTTCGTAATAAGAGCACTAATCTCATCATGGGGGCCCCATCCTCATGACCTCATTTAAAACCTAATTACCTCCCAAGGCCCCATGTCCACATACTCTCACACTGGGGGATTAGGGCTTCAACATATAAGTTTTGTGCATACGCAATTCATTCCATAGCATCAGATGTGCATATGGCAATATAGACAGATCCTTAAAATATATTATTGGGTAGGAAATCTATAGCCCACCGTATTATTTATATTTTAAAAAAAAAAAACACAAAATGATACATATTTTACAAGGACACATACAGATTCAAGAATGTATACCAAAGACATGTGAATGAAAGCCCACATAAAAGTGGAGAGGGAATGAGAGGATCAGGAATGATGAATAAAATTACATAAAACATGAGAGAGACCTTGCACAAATTAATGATGATATTGTGCCAGAAACAGAGGAAGATAATTAATTCACTTCTTTGTGCTTCACATTTTATAAAAATGATGGATTAGAATGAGAGGTGAGAGGTAGGCAGACTAGGCAAGCTGCTAGCACAGCTGAGTAGGTACAATGTGAGAAAGGCATGCACAAAGGTGAAGACAATGGGAATGGGAAGCAACGAATGTCTATAAAACAAGAACCCTCAAACTGTGTTTAAGGAAGGGCAAGTCTGATAGTTTTTTTCCCATATCATTTTAGAGTGATACTTTTGTAATATGCAATAAAATTAATTACAAGAAATTAAAATAAAAACAAAGACATAAAAACTTGCAAGCTTACTGATCATACTCTTGGATATCATGGCAATGTCAAATTGCTAAATAAGTTTCTAAAGACTCCCAATATCACAAACGCACACCACACTTTGAGCAGTACTGCTACAGTGGACGTCAGGTAAAGAAATTAACATCTGTGATTGAATGTATTAAAAAAGAGTGATGGCAAGGTGTGGGAGGGTGACTTGAAAGTTTCATGTCAGCTTCACTTTCACTTTGAAAGTGGGTGGGGGGAGGAAGAAAAACAATAAGGAGGATGAAGTACTTCCACAACCTGGCTCCTTAGCCTACATATTTTGTTGCAGCTCCCAAACATGTTTCTACCAGCACAGGGTGAGTTTCTCATTCTTAAATTTCTGAAGGAGACTAAGGCAGTTGATTGAGCCTGAAGCACCCTCAGCAAGACTAGCCTTTCCTTTCTTGGTCACCATCACAACAGCAAGGAGAAGAGAAGGACTGGAAGAAGCAAAGGGCAAATGAGATGTACTTGTCGACCCATTCATGTATATACATGAATGCTATGAATTCTTGTCAGCACATTTTTGTCCAACTAGTCACAATGACTAAGAATACCATACAACAGGGCCTTTTTATTTTAAAGATCCACCAGTACTGTGAAAATTAAGGAGAAACAACAATATATAAAATTTAGAAGATAGTTTAAGTTCCTGCTAAAATGATGAGCAATTTCTCTATCCAAAGAGTATTAGCTAGATATTTGCTAAATATTCTCAATTCTTTTGCTAAATAAAATAAAATTAGCCAGACCTAATTCTTAAAAAGAATACTGTAGTATGAAAGGAACTATTACTAAAACCTTTCCAAAACTCTTGCCTTGTGAGTTATGAATCTACACATTCAAACCAAAACCAACCACACACACACACACACACACACACTTCTTTAAAGTTCAGTAATGCCAATTTCTATTGTTATTCTAATCAGCATAGAATGCAAAATTCCATTTCTGTACTACTGGAGTATTAACTTGAAATTTCGATTCAAAATCCAATACCTTAGAAACTAATTGCCTAAGGACTTGTTTGGTATGATGTAAAAGTCTACAAGGCACCAGTTTCAACTGTTTGCCCCTCCCAACACACACATACAAGTGAAGTTTGCTATTACAATTTCTTAGGATCACATGTCAATCTGCCCTTTGCCCTAGTGACTGTGAAATGGTGCTCAGTCTTGGTCCAAAAAAATTAGGCAAATGTCTTAGCAAATGATAAAAATCAGGAATATATGATCACAGATCCAGTGCTCCTTGGTATCTCAACGTCCTGTGTCCCAACCCACTTATGACATCGCTACTGGAAAAAAAAAAAGCAGCCAATTCTAGACTCTCCTTGATGTTTCACATCAAATTAAAAGCTAATATCACCACTCCTTCTGTGTTGCTAAAGATTAGAAGATCAATTTTATGACAGGGTTGGATTGATTAATGAATAATCAATAAGTTGTCAGGGTCACTATAGAAACCATAAAGCTAACCCAAACTGAGAAGCAGGCTATAGTCATAAGCATGATTTGTTTATCCATTTACAATCTCTCTTTGAGAGCACATCAGAGTATCTTTGTTTCTTTCTAGGCTACACTCCAAGCCTAGATGCTTAACAACCATATGACAGAGGCAGGAGGAGTGAGGTGCTTGGTAAGAATCTGACAGCTCATTAGGGCCACTAGGAGCTAGAAGTCTATCTTTGTAGATAAGATGTTAATATCATTCCTGAAGCCATAATTGCTAACATGTATAGCACTGTTCTAAGTACCTTAGAAGTAATTAAATTCTTTTAATTCTCAGAGAAAATCTCTAAATATGCTTTATCGTTATCCCCATTTTACAGAGAGACTTCATGCACAGAGTTTAAGTAATATTCCCAAGCTCACTCAACTGGTATAACCAATGAATATAGGATGTAAACTCCATGCTTGAGCCCTTAAGCCTTAGGCCTTGTGTTTTTTTGGTTTTTTTTTTTGCACTCTTGCTGAGAAAAGTAATAGGTATCCCCTTATTTAAGTCATCAGTATTGAATAAATACTTTTGCTTTTGACAAACATAATAATGAAAATGACCACCATGACCTGGAAGGGAGGGATTAGATCAAATCATTCTACCTAGACTCAATCCCTTAAAAACAAGACAGACATTAGAGAGTGCTATAGAAACACTTTTATGGCTACCAGCAGTTACTGGAAATTTGGGGACTGGAGAAAGCCAGTTAATATTTAATATTTCAATGAACATTAACAATACTTTTCTAACTACTTTTTGAGGCTAATGGGAATTATGATATAGAAGTACCTAAAACTATCATTTAGATAATCTCACCTGATCAGGTTTAGGACTAGTTTGCTTCTGTTCCATGAATAGCTTTTTTCTCTCTTTTCCTATATTTATTTTAGAAATTCATTTTTCTCTTTTCTTCTTTTCTGTACTTTTACAGAGAAAAAGAATTCACTCAGCAAATACCGTGAACCTCACAGAGAAAATAACAACAAAATTGCTTCGAGTATAGTGGGATTTTAAGAGTTCAGGACCATAAGAGCATGAAAGCTATCATCACTTATTAATAAAGCTAAATTACTAAAAAAGAAACCACAAATGTAAAAATTTTAAAAAAAAGCCATGTCAAAGAAAACTTCAAACGTTTTTAAGCTAATTTTTTCTCTTTCCAAATCTAACTTGGAAAAGTGTTGAGCTAATGACTTTAGCCATCAAATCAATATAACAATAAAATTGGTGTTATGTATTTAATAATGTATTTAAATCTGTAGAGTAAAAAGTAAAATTTAAATTAATAAGATCTAGAGAGATATGCAGCCCCTTCCTCAGAAGACTCTGACTTTTTCTCTCTAAATAATTCAACTCAAAGCACTAACCAATAAAAAGAATTCTAATGATTTCCCTGAGTCAGTTAAAATCACTGACTCGATGTAGCTGATTAGTACATTCATCCCCCAATTCCTTCTCCCTTGTCAGTCTGCATTTAGAAGTCAGAAAAAGACCAAACATTAAACTTGTTTCCTCAGCTTCCTTTTCAGAAGTCTGTTCTAGGATTCTGGAAAAGGCTCCTGTTCTCTTGAACCAAGAGAAAATGCAGGTTATGTGGCCCCTAGCTCACCTCTTCTTATCCTGAAATGTATACATGGTGCCTGGACATGCAGCAGCCAACTACCTTGGGATCATGGGCAGGAAGGTAAGGAAGATTGAAGAGATTCTGGCTCAGGTAAAGTTGAGCCTTTAAATGTATGCCAGAAGTCACCTACCTCCAAACTTCCTGCTTAGTGGAAAAAATAAATCCCTGCTTATTTAAACCTCTACTGGTCAGGTATGCCATTACTTACAGTAAAAAGCATTACAAACTAATGAATTTCGTTTCTAAAAGCTGTGCTTTAATGGGTTTTTTTAACAGAATAATATTATTAACTACTCTAAAGGATAGTTTTCTTTATATACTGAGAAAAATAAATCTCTTCTCAAACTTTGAGTAAAACAAATATTAGTAACATTTATCACTCTCACTGACTTAAGGGATCTATTTGAGATTAATTCTAGAATTTATAGAGAGAGGCAACTGGTTCCACTGATAAGACTAAAGAACAGAAAAGCTAAAGGCAGTTGTGAGTTGTATACACATGAGCAGTGTATCTGGAGATGAAAACAAGGAGTTCATGATCTGGTCCAGTACCTTCTTTATGGATATTACGAAGGAAAGTCTACCTCAAAGTGAAACTGGAAGCTGTTGATGAGATGGAGGTTCATGAGTGTGTGTGTGTTTCAGGGGTAGGTAAGGTGAAGTGAGCTCTTCATAACACTCAAGTTCAGCACACCTGTAATAATATACTGGCTATAACAGCATCTGATGCAAGCTGATGGTCAAAGAAGGTGGCACCAGAAAACAAAGTACCTACAACACAGAACCACAATACATCTGACTTTTTTCTCCCCCCACTCAGCAGAGTCTGTTGGCTTTAGGAACCATAGACACTCAGTGTAAGACCTATGGATTCAAAAATCCTGGATCAGAGTGGAAAGGTGGAATACAAGGGCAACACATCTTCCAACTATACTTGATGAATTGCTAAAGACTTTTGGGGACAGAGGCAGCCTTGTCCCATAGCTGTGAGGTCAGTGGATGATAGAAGCCCAAGGGTGAGAGGGGGTGGTAATTGTGTAATTGTGCTGAGTGTGTTTTAGGACTCGAATCTGAACATCTTCATCAACAGTCTCTGATCCCATAAGAGCAAGTACTGAAACAAAATTTATAACAATCAGATACCCATGAAAATCATATTTAAAAATGGGAAAGGTATAGGGACCTAAGTGGAAGTGAGGTTTCCACACATCATTTCAAGTGGTAAAACACTAATAGCAATAGACCATAGTCTATATAAGTCACATATATATACTGTAACATACAGAACAATTACTTTGAAAACTACACTAAAAGATACACTGAAAAACATTATACATAAATAAAGATGGAATCATAAAAAAAATATTCCAGTAACCCACAGGAAGCCAAGAAATGAAAAAGAGGCAAAAATAGAAAATATATCAGGCATAAGCATTAATATATCAATAATCACCTTAAATTTAAATGATCTAAATACATTCATCAAAAAGGCAGATTTTCAGGGTGGATTTAAAAAGCATGACCAACTACACGCTGTTCACAAGAAACTCACTTCAAATTCAATGACATAGGTGAGTGGACAGTAAAGGGATGGAAAAAGATATACCAAACACTAATTTTAAAAAAGGCTAGATTAGGGGTTCCCAACCCATTGACTGCAGACCAGTACTGGTCCATGGCCTGTTAGGAACTGGGCCACACAGCAGGAGGTGAGCAGCAGGCAAGCAAGCAAAGCTGCATCTGTATTTGCAGCTGCTCCCCAGTACCGGCATCGCCACCTCAGCTCCACCTCAGATCATCAGGCATTAGATTCTCACAGGAGCACCAGTCCCTGGTGCCAAAAAGCTTGGGGATCACTGGTATCTGATAAACTAGATTTCAGAGCAAAGAATATTACTTGAGAAAAGAGGGATATGACATAATGATAAAAGAATCAATCCACTAGGAAAATACCACAAACTTAAACATGTATGCACCAAACAACAGAACCCCAAAATATATGAAGCAAAACCTATAATGCTGAAAGGAGAAATAGACAAATCCACAATTATGACTGGGGACTTCAACAATCCTCTCAGCCATCAACAGAACTAACTAAAGTATATACAACTCCACCCAACAACAGCAAAATTCATATTCTTTTCAAGTGTGTATGGAACATTTGCCAAAAGAGACCATACTCTGGACCATAAAAGAAATTTCAAGAAGTCTAAAAGAATTAAAATCATACAGGTTATATTTTCTAATAAGAATAAAGTCAAACTAGAAATCAATAACAGAAAGACAACAGCATTATCTCCAAATGCTTGCAAATTAAACACACTTCTGAACAGTCTATAGGTCAAAGAGAAAACCTCAAAAGAATTTTTTTAAAAAATAGAACTAAAAGAAAATGAAAATAAAACATTTCAAAACATGTGAGATACAGCTAATACAGTGCTGAGAAATTGACATCACTAAATACATTAAAAATGAGGAAAGGTCTCAAATCAAAAACCTAAGTTCCTACTTCAAGAAATTATTTAAAAAAGAGTAAAATAAACTGAAAGCCAAGTGTAAGAAATAAATAATAAAGAGCAGAGCAGAAATCAATGAAATTGATAAAACAGGAAAAACAACAGAGAAAATCAATCAAATACAAAGCTTTTTCTTTAAAAATATCAATAAAGTTGATAAATCAATTAGAGCAAAACTTTAAATTTTTTTAAATAATATAAGATAAAAATCACCAATATCAGAAATGAAATAGGTGGTATCTTTACAGATTCTATAGCCAATGAAAAGATAAGAAGGAATACTCTGACCAACTTTGCGTACATAAATTCAACAACTTAGAAAAAGTGGACCAATTTCTCAAAACCACAATCTATCAAAACTCAGTCAAGATGAAATAATTTGACTAGTCCTACAATCTTTAAAGAACCTAAATCTTTAACTAAAAGCCAAAAGGAAACTCCCATGCCCAGCTGGCTTTAATGGAAAATTTCACCAAATATTTAAACAAGAACTAACACAAATTTTATGCACTCTCTTTCACAAAATAAAAAAGGAAGAAACTCTTCCCAACTCATTTTACTAGATCAGTATTATCTTGATACAAAACCAGATACCACAGTTCAAAAAAAACTATAGACAAATAATAACTCTCATGAACATAGAAGCAAAAATCCTCCACAAGAAAAAATTAGCAAATTGAGTCCAGCAGTGTATAAAAAGAATTAATTATACACTACGATCAAATGGGATTTATTATGTAAAGCTGGATTGACATTCAAAAATTAATCAACGTAATCTACCAAGTAAAGAAAATTCAAATGATCATATCAATTGATACAAGTTAACTCATTGGACAAACTCCAACACTCACTCTTGATAAAAACTCTCAGCAAGTTAGGAATATATGGAAATTACTTGATAAAGGGCATTTACAAAAAACCTACATTTAACATCATACTTAACAGTAAGATACTAAATGTTTTTCCCCTAAGATCAAAAACAAGGCAAGAATCTCTGCTCTCATCATTCTTATTCAACAGATTACTGAAAGTTCTACCCCTTACGATAAGGATAGAAAAATAAAAGGGATTGAGATTGAAAAGGAAGAAATATAACTATCTCTATTTGTAGATGATAAAATTATCTATGTAAAAAAAAATCCCACAGAATTTACATTGAAAATTTCCTAAAATTAATAAGTGAGTTCAAGAGGGTCACAGGATACAAGGTCAACACACAAAAATCAATTACATTTCTATACACTAAAAATGAACATTAGAAACTGAAATTTAAAACACAATGTCATTACAATCACTCCAAGGAAAAGGAAATACAAAACATGTACAGGATCTGTAAACTGAAAATTACAAAATGTTGATGAAAAATATCAAAGATGTCCTAAAGAAATGGAGAGACATTATGTTCATAAATTGGAAGACATCAATTCTCCCCAAATTGATCTAGAGGTTTAATGCAATTCCTATCACAGTTCCAGAAAAGATATTTGTAATCATAGACAAGCTTATTCTAAAATTCATATGGAAAGGTACAGGCCCTAGACAAAGAAGAATCTTGACAAAGAAAAATGTGTGAGGAAACACTATACCTAATGTTAAGATTTACAATATTAGTATAGTAGTAAACACAGTGTGGCATTGGCAGAGGGATAGATACAGATCAATGGAACAGAACAGAGAACACAGAATGAGACCCAAATATGCTCAAACGGTTTCTTATAAAAGTGTAAAAGCAATTCAGTGGAGAAAGGAGAGCCTTTTCAACAAATTGTGCTGGAGTCATTGGATATTCATAGGCAAAAATAAAATGAATCATGAGCTAAATCTCACAGCTTATACAAAAATTAACTCAAAATGGATCACAGATTTGAACATAAAATGTAAAACTATAAAAATTTTAGGAAAAAAAACAGAGAAAATCTTCAGGATCAAGGGCTGGGCAGAGAGTTCTTAGACTTAACACCAAAAGCACAATCCTTAGAAAGGAACATTGATAAATTGGACTTTATCAAAATTAGAAACGTTTTTGTTCTGCAAAAGACAGTTAACAGGATGAAAAGACAAGCTACAGACTGAGAAGAAACATGCAAACCACAACTTAGACAAAGGGCTTGTATCTAGAATGTATAAAGAATTCTCAAACAGGAAAAAAAATCCAATTAGAAACCAGCAAAATACATAAACAGACATTTCACCAAGGTGGAGATACAGATGGCAAATAAGCACATGAAAAGATATTCAACTCATTAGCCATCAGAGAAATGTTGATTAAAACCACAATGAGCTATCACTACACACCTATCAGATGGCTAAAATAAAAAGTAGTGACAACACTAAATGCTGACTAGGATGCAGAGAAACTAGATCATTCAAACGCTGCTTCTGGGAATGTAAAATGATATGTTTGCTCTCAAAAATAGTTTGGTAGTTCCTTAAAGAACTAAATATGCAATTATTATATGATCTAGCAACTGCATTTCTGGGCTTTTATCCCAGAAAATGAAAAAATGTGTCCACACAAAAATCTGTACATAGCTGTTTGTAGCAGCTTTATTCCCAACAGCCAAACTGGAAAAGGCCCAGCTGTCCTTTACAGGTAAATGGTTAAAGAAACTGTGGTACACACATAGAATACTACTCAGCAATAAAGATGAACAAGTAATACACACAACTACCTGGATAAATCTCCAGGGAATTATGCCAAGTGGAAAAAATAATCCCAAGAAGTACATACTTTATGAGTCTATTTAAGTAACATTTTCAAAGTAATAAAATTTTAGAAATGAAGAATAGGTTAGTGGTTGCCAGGAGTTAGAGATGCTGAGGTAGGGGAGGGATAAGAAGGAGGTGGGTGTAATTATAAAAGGGCAATAGGAGGGATCATTGTGATGATGGAACTATTCTGTATCTTCACTATCATAGTAGTCACAGTAACCTATACATGTGATGAAATGTATAGACTAAATATATACACACAATTACAAGTAAAATTGGGAAAATCTGAATAAAATTGGTGGATTATATTAATGTTAATATCCTGGTTGTACTATTATACTATAGTGTTACAAAATGGGAAACTGGGTAAAAGGTACACAGGATATCTCTGTATTATTTCTTATAACTGCATGTAAATCTACAATGATCTCAATAAAAATTTCAATTAACAATAAAAGGAGAGAGAGAGTCCATTCTCCTTGGTAACTAGGAGAGGTTCCACTCAGGTGCCTTTTATAAAGTATTAAGTTTGAGTATGAACAGAGATGAGCAATAAATGACTAAAGTCTCACAGAGATGAGATGGAAATGATTGTATAAATGATAAAAAAAATCTCTGTTTCGATTAATAAGCTCATGTGAAGAACAGGCAATCTAAATTAACCATTAAGCCATGTAAACTGACCTGATTTCACTCAAAACTCTTAGCAGTGGTGACCATCCCTCCTTTGGGATGCCAAATACTTGGTTAGGAAAGCAAAGAATTTATTTGGCTTTCAACTAGCCAAGCTGGTCACTTTGTCGCAGTGGAGTTGCCAGATCAAATTCAGGCATCCTGGGGCCTGATTAATGAGTACTGAAAATGCCCAACTATCCCTTCTTTTTGCTATGGGGAATTTGCCCTCCCCATCTGCCCCTCCCCATCCACACGCAAAGTTGCCTCTGTCCTTTCTACAACTGTAGGAACAGGATAAACTCCTCAGGAAATGGCCCAAAAAATCCCTTTACATTTATACTAGTTCATATCTGGAATCCTGTTGTTGGGAGACTGGTCTCCCAATAGGCCACAGAGATGCTGAGTGACAACTTGCATGGTGACATCTTCATGCTGTCCTGGCCACTTTGTATAAACCACATGTCCTGAGAGACTTGTAACCTATTTAAGCCACAAAAGCACTATTGCTAAAATAAGAAATACGAATTTTGTTGCACAGCAGCAGTGGATGACACAAGCAAGAAGCTAATTCCAGAAGTGATTCTCCCTAGCTGTGTTTATCCCCTCTAGTTTTTAGGCCTGGCTACTACAGGTAGACAGGGGCAATAGACAGGCACTATTAGGGGTGCTTGCCCTAGGTAAAGAAGGGCAACCCAAAGAACAACTGGATCACAGCTTCTCAGCCAGCTGAGGAATATCACAATCACACATAAAGAACAAAAAACACAACGCAGACAATAGGGCAGTAAATGAGTGGTTTGGACAATATGAGTGTTCAGGGTTATGTAGAGAGATGGCTTCTGCTGAGATGATCAGGGAAGGATTTTATTGTTGTTGTTGTTTTTCAGGGAAGGCTTAAATTGTGGGGGTGGGGTTAGTATTTTCCGGAGAAGGCTAGAATCTGAATGGGAAGAGGAAGAGACATGAGAATGCTGTCAGGAATGGGGACAAGTAAAAAAACAATTGAGTGGGAAAGAGCAAAATCCTTTCAAAGAACAGTGATCATGATGGTTTAACTAGAGTATTAACTTTGTTTTGCATTATGAAAAAGAAGACTGTCGAGAAAGAATGGTATTGAATTTTTTACAATGATGATGTACTCTTGTGTTACTTGTATAATTAAAAAAACAAACAAAAAAAATTTAAAGAAAGCGATGCTAAGGCTGAGGAAAACATCTAGACTCACAGATATTCAGTCTGAGGCTATCTTTTCTCTTTCTCAGTTTCAAAACTAGATGGTGAAAAACCAAATTCTTAACTACCCTTGTAGCAAAGGAACCAATAAGATACAAGGGTAGTGGGAAACACTGTCTTCTGACATAAGTGACTTTTTTCCCTCTCTCCCCTTCCTGCTTGTCTTGAACATGGTTATGAGAAGTTGTGATATCTGGAACTGAGGCAACCATCTTACAACCATGAGGACACAAGCCTAAGAAAGAAAAAAAAGCCAGTTCTGAAGATGGTAGAATGAAGAGATAAAAAGGATCTGAGTCCTTTATGACATTCATCAGCCACTGCCTAAACCCAAAACTGCCACACCTCTAGAGTTTTTATGATATAATTAATTTGGCTTAAGCCACCATTAGTCAGATACTCTTTTACTTATAGCCAAAAGTATCTTAAGTGATGCAGTTATAAAGTTCAGGACAAAATATAAAAGTAAGCAAAGTTAGGCATTTAATCCCTAAATAGGCAGTTACTCTAATTTCTGAACTCTAAATTAACATTTAGCAATAGCAATGGAATAGTATGTCATTTCCGAGGTATGAATGGCAGCTTCAAGAAGTGGCCCAGTCTGAAATAATGTGATTTCAAGGACATTTCAATAGTTACTGGGAACAAGTGACAAAATAATTTAAATCAAAACCATCCTGTGATCTGGCACAGTAGACACCTATTGTTTGTCTGCCCAGCAATTTCTTACCACTAAATCCTTTTTCTTTTCTTTTTTTTAAAGGCTAATATTCTTTTTTTTTTATGGTGACACTAGTTAATGAAATCCAGTAAGTTTCAGCTGTACACCTTAACAGTAAGGCATATATATGTTTAACACTGTGTGTTCATCTCCCATAGTAAGATTTCTTTATGTCAACACATATTTGACCCCTTTTACCCCATCTACCTCCCCCCACCCATTTCTCCTTACTCTCTGGTAACCATTAGTCTATTGTCCATGTCCATGAGTCTCTGTTTGTTTGTCCTGTTCATTTGTTGCTTTTAGGTTTATATCCCACATAAAAGTGATATCACGTGATATTCACTTTTTCTGTATGGCTTATTTCACTTAGCATGATTATCTTGAGGTCCATCCATATTGATACAAATAGCAATATTTCACCTCTTCTTATGGCTGAGTAATATTCCATTGTATATATGTACCACCGCTTCTTTAGACAATCATCTATCATAGGACACTTCGGTTGCTTCCATGTCCTGGCCACTGTGAATAATGCTGCTATGAACATTGGTGTGCAAATATCTTTTCAGATATGGGTTTTCAAGTCTTTGGGATAAATGTCCAGAAGAGGGATTGCTGGATCATATGATAGATCCATTCTTAGTTTCTTGAGGAATCTCCATACTGTTTTCCATAGTGGCTGTAATAATTTGCACTCTCACCAGTAGTGTACGAGGGTTCCTTTCTCTCCGCATCCTCTCTAACATTTGTTATTATTTGTCCTGTTGATTATAGCTATTCTAACAGGTGTGAGATGGTATCTCATTATGGTTTTGATTTGCATTTCCCTAATACCTAGCAATATTGAGCATCTTTTCAAATATTTGTTGGCCATTTGTATGTCCTCTAGGGAGAAGTATCTGTTCAGGTTCTCTGCCCATTTTTTGATTGGATTGTTTGTTTTTTTTCTTCAGCTATTTATTTTTTTAACAGATTTATTATGGTATAATTTATATAGCATAAAGTTCACCCATTTAAAAGACACTGCTCAATGGATTTTACTATAACTACAAAGTTGTGCAATCATCACCATAATCTAGTTTTAGAACACTTTCATCATTCCAAAAAGAAACCTCATACCCATTAGGAGTCGCTTCCTATTTCCTCCCTTCCTCCACACAGGTCTCGGCAACCATTAATCTACTTTCTTTCTCTATAATGAAATTCTGCACATTTCACATAAATGGGATCATACGATATGTACTTTTTTGCATCTTATTTGTAGTATAATGTTCTTGAGGTTCATCCATATTATAGAATTTATCATCAGTATTTCATTCCTTATTATGGCCAATCATATTCCATTGTATAGACATAGCACATTTTGTTTATCTATTTATTGGTTGATGGACATTTGGGTTGTTTCTGCTTTGGGCCTATTCAGATATATGCTTTGCAAATATTTTCTCCCATACTGTAGGTTGCCTTTTTTACTTTTTTGAGTTTCTTTTGAAGCACAACTTTAGCTATTTATTACAGTATTATTTCAAATAGCAGAAGACTGGAAATAACACATTTACACATCAAAAGGAGACAGGTTATTAAACCATGGCATGTCCACACAATGGAGTACTATGCAGCTGTGAATGGAACACATTCTGATGGAATGAGGACAACTCTATATACTACTGTGGAGAGATCTCCAAGATATACTGCTAAAAGGAAAAATGGAAAGTACAAGAGAATGTGTAGAGTGTGCTACTGTTTATTTAATGAGACCAAGTGGATATATTAAAGAATTTGCTATTAAAAAAAAAAAACAAGAAGTATAACCCAAAACCAAATAGAGAGGGTTTTTTTAAGTTACTTATAGAGGGAGGGAACAACATTAAAGGAATAGGGATAAAAGCCACACTTGTCTGAATGCACCTCATTTTGTAAATTTAACTCTGAAGCCACATAAATGTTTTATTTTTTACATTATAATAAAACAAAATGTTTAGGTTAAAAATCAAAAAGCAAAATGAAACAAATGAACTTAACTGGGTATTGAGCTGTGACTTAATCATACTATCAGTAATCATTTAAATGAAATTAAAGCCTAATAATTTGACTGTACATTCCTAGTGGGATATAGTCTAAAAACTAAAGAACTACAAAGAAATCTTAAACTATTTTCAAAACTCAAATTATTAGTAATAATGTTGTTATTGTTGATTGAAACTATTATATGGATATATATTTTTATTTATGGTATGATGGGACTCAGGGAAGGCTGCCCCAAAATATGCTGATATGGCATATTAATTATTTTAAATTAAAGTTACTTGAGAAACCACCAGTACAAGGGACACTCTGACCCTTTTCTCTGTCTCCTGGAAGACAGTAAACAAATCTTCCATGTGAAAGGTACTCTCCCTGCATCAGGAGGCAGAAAGACATCCTTACCACCAGAGACAGGAAATTCAGGACCAAGAAGGCTGTGTGAACAAAACTCTGCTTACTTTTTTCACTAATCAGTATCTACACCTTAGTTTCTTTGTTTTTTTAATTCTTCACAAATTTATTGTTTCTGTCTAAAAACTGCCTGCTTTGGTCATTTCTTTAGGTCCCACATCTACGAGACCTCCAAATGTCCAAAATTAAATTTGCTTTTTTTTTCTCCCATTAATCTGTCTTGTATCAATTTAACTATTGGACCAGTCAAAAATAACCAAAAATAGTAGGGGGAAATTTTCCCCTCCCCAACAAATAGGATAAAACAAGTAAGTAATTATACTAACATCTTATGAATCAAGATTTTCAATATAAGAAAAGATAAGTATAGAATCAAAGAAGTTAAATAAAAACCTATGAGCCTTAATTTGCATTGGAAATATCAGTTTGGATTCATGTTGTATTTTATCTTTAAAAATGTATACATATTTTCTAGACTTGTTTTAAGAGAATGAAAATTCAAGCCACAGATGGGGACAAAATATTAGCAAATCATGTATCCAACAATGGACTTGTATCCAGAATATATAAAGAACTCTCAAAACTCAACAGTAAGGAAATAACCCAATTAAAGGCAGGCAAAAGATATGAACAGACATTTCATTCCACCAAAGAGGATATATGGATGGCAAGTACTCACATGAAAAGATGTTCAACATTGTTAGCCATTACGGAAATAAAAATTTAAATCAGGCTGAGATGCTACTACACACCTATTAGAATAGCTAAAATCCAAAACACTAGCAATGCCAACTGTTCACAAAGATTGGGAGTAACAGAAACTCTCATTCACTACTGGTGGGAATGCAAAATGGTACGGCCACTTCAGGTGACAGTTTGGCAATTTCTTATAAAGTTAAATATATACCTATGGCCAGTTCCAAATTTATGTGAAAGTCAAGTATCCTGCCATTCATAGGAAAGCAGTGACCATTTTGCTGCAGTTTTCAACTTCTTACATTATAAGTAAAGCTTCCCTTGTTTAACAGGCTTCAAATGGAAGGCCAGAAATCTCATTTCTGTGAAAGTGAAATCTACATAGGCTTATTTCAATTATGACCTAGAACTGAGTATTTATGTGGCAAAATATAAGCATAGGTATCACAAAGAAGAGGTAATCTATTAATTTATAATAAGGAATAATAAATTATTTATTTTTAGTGTTAGAAAAGAAAATTCTTATGTATATACAGACCTATAAGGAGACCAAGATTACAATAATTTTTTAACGGCCTATATTTGAGGCTGATCATGTCAGTCAGTAAAAACCTTAATTTTTAAGGCTCATATCATAATGTGTATTAGGCTATATTTTTATTCATATTGCTTTGTCATGTGGTTTTGGTAGCTTTACTTATTTAACATTGTTAATGTATTTTCATGTTGTAAGCAACATTCATTAAAATGAATTTACAACTGTTACTAAATTAAATCAACTGAGCCTACTTTTTGAAAAAGTTAATCCCATCTTGGATTAAAAGTTATTTAACATAAATTTATCATGCTGCTTTATAAATTTTTTAAATGTATGAAAAGAGAAGTAAGCTAAGCTTACCTACCTGTTTGTTTCTCAAGAAAAGCAAACCATAACCCATTTTTAGTTTTAAATAGGGGAGAAAACTACTCTTATGCATACATGTACAAGGGAAAAAGGAACAAAATCAAGCAGGAAATTTTACCATAAGAAAAACAATCCTAAGTTTTCTTCTACTACACTCTCACTTGCATTAGGGTTGATATCTTCTGTGGCAAAGGGAAACCACACAGAGTGGGCAAATAAGTTGGCAAAAATCAACAAATCTACAGAAAATTATTACCCTTTACTAAAATGAGACATTATCATTGGATCATTATCTCTGCAACTCATGGATCATACAAACATATCATGGGCTATAGAAACCATTTTTATGCAGGAGTTCCCTGAGACCTGTAAACCATTTCAAAGTTTCTTCTGGAGTAAAAAGATTGAGATTTGGGATGACATAAATGCCTTGGAGCTCGTTAGAGGTGATAGTCACAAAACACTGTGAATGTACTAAATGCCACTACATTGTACACTTTTAAATGGTTAACGGTTAATAGGATCTGTTGAGGCTTCTTGAACAGTGAGAGACTAAACTGGTCTTGAAGGAAGCTGAAGATATGAAATTTAAAACAGGCAAGAATTTGTGGAGATGGCTCTATTGAGACTGGTTTTCAAACTGCCTGCAACCACAATAACAAACAGATTTGGGTGCAACCCAGTTCACATACACACATACGACACAAACAAAAGTTCATGGAACAATGCTTACTTACCCTTCCCAAACATAATATACTCTGATTTTCATTCTATTCTATTCCTTTTTTTAAAAAAATGTTGGTCATGATTTATTAAATTGATCTCACAAAGTGAGTGGCAAACTCTAATGGCCTCAGGTGTCAGGTTAAGGAGTTTAGACCCGATGCAGGTCATTTTAAGGCAATGAAATTGTACACTAAGAACATAACCAGGAATCTGTAGGCAGAATTTTAGAATGAGAAAACCCTCCATCTTGTGAAAAAAGTGATTGTTTTATGATTATATTTGTCGTTGAGCTAAATTTAAATTGATTTATCTAACATCACATAATGAAGTCAATATGCGTACTATGTATTACTCAGTGTTTTTCTCTTTAAGTTGTTTATAATTTAAATATCTGCTAAATTTTCCAAAGAATGATTTTCCCTATATATTAATATGTAGGCTTATATTAGTCTAGATCAAAATAAATGTAAAGGTATTATCCACACCTTTTTGTAAGAAAGAGATTCTGAATGTTTTATTTTACTGTTATGAATTCGATTCTTTTTCTTCTTAATTGACTATTTATAATAAACCCTCTGAAAATGTGCTCCTCATTATTCATTAGAGGCTTTCAGGATCAGCTACATAATCATCTGTCCAAAATGCTGGAGAAAGAATTTTCAGCTTTGGCTGGAAGTGTCCCTTTTAACTTTAATATCCTACATTTTTGACAATATGCTTGAGATTCTCTTAGCTCAACACAAATCCTGCATGTAATTGTTGGAAAGAGATACTGTGTATCTGGAATTCAGTTGTGATGTTTCTCTAAGGTTTTCAATTAATTCACATCAAATTTAATGTCATCAGTGGCACAAATGCTTATATTTTAGAAAGCACAATACTTCTTGTATTTCAGAGATAGAAGTATAGGTTACACATCACCTAAGGGCAGAAATCAATGTATTGCTCAAGACTACCAGCTAATTAAGGGGGAACAAGTTCCTTTTTAATTTCTGAGAAAAAGCAGTAAAAGTTAGCTTGTGTTATAATTTTAAACCCAAACAGCCAGTAATTATGCTATCTCCAGGAGGCCAAGGCTTTTCACTTGATAATTTAATTCAGCAAGCAAGACTCTGTAACTGGGGTGAGGAAGGGAGGGGAGTGATAAAAAGGCCAGATTTGGCTTTACTGACTTTCTGACCATTCTGTGCCTGACAGCATTCAATCTTTTAACCAAGTACAAGTTCTTAAATTCTTAAAATAGTATTAATTTTATGGCAACACATAGCACATTTAGTCCCAAGACTGGTGCCACAATTTTTTAAATGCAGCCACCTGATTTGGGCACATACTATGATATCCAATATATAAAACTTAATTACAGTTTCAGCTCTCCCAGAAATACAATCTAAAACTAGCCAATCTCAAATCTCCTTGTCAGCATTAGTTTGGTAATCTGCCTGATAAGCCCTTGCCAACTCCTATAAGAAAGTAACCTTGCAATAACCAATCCACTTTTAGAAAACTCTTCTTAATAAGCCCAAACCAAATCTCTGTCAAGATTAAATGTGTATATAAAAGTCATATTCATACAATGGAATACTACAGAGCAATGGAAATGTACAAACCACATTAACAAACCTAATAAACATAATGTTGAGCTAAAAAAAAAAAAAAGCCAGTTACAATAGAATAAATACAGGACATTTCCACTGACACAAACTTCGAAAGCAAGCAAAACCTAACTATAGTGATAACAGCCAGGATAGTAGTTACCTTTGAAGAGCAGGGAAGGGTTGCCACATAAAATACAAGATGCTCAGTTAAATTTGAATTTCACATAAACAACAAATAGTCTTGCAGTATACTAAGTAAGTCCCATCCAATATGTGGGATATGTGTTTTTATTTAACACTGAATCTGGCAACTGTAGTCAAGGGGGATGCTTTTGAAGGGCAAGTAATATTTTATTTCTTGATATTCATTTGATGATCATCCATTGTGCATTTTTCTATACATGTTGTATTTCACAATAAAATTTTTTTAAAAAAAGGGAAAAGTACACTGAGAATAGCCTTGCAGATTTTAAAATATCACATCCAACCACTGTTTTTCCTAACCACACTTAATCACTGCATGTGAGAGCTGTGGTACTTCTGCAGGAGGTAGGCATCAGTAATCTGAAGTGTTGCTGGGCCCAAAGCTGTGGGCTCTACTTTCCATTTTTATTACAATTACTTTTACATGGCACGCTTCTTCTGGAATCTTTTTTTATGTGCTGCATCTCAGGGGTCTTTCTTATTTGTGCGGCTGGCTTAATCTTAACAAAGGGCAATGGTAGGTTGGAAGGCAGTCCCTACCCATCAGCCAAGAAATGCACAAACCAATGTTCTAGAAGCAAGTTGGACTGGTCAGCCTGTCTGTAGGGGTCAAAATGCAGTGGATTGAAGCTACAAAGAAAACTGGTACTTTAAGGCCCACAACTTAGACAAAAAGACACTGTTCAGAATCCATAAAAGCAAATGCTTCAATCTGCTGCCTTTCTAAACTTATCAGAGGTTGATACAAAACCTTGAGTGGCTCCACCTAGTTCCTTCCCATCGGTATACTACTTACCTTCTTCCTACAGACACAACTGGAAAACTCAAATAAAGAGCAGTAACCAGTGTGAACAAAAGCCTGAATCATTTTTCTGCTGTTGTTTAAATAATACGCTATTTATTGGCAAAAGTCCTTTCATGCTCAAGGGTTTTTTATAGTTGTGTTGTGTTGTTTTGTACCTTCCTCTTGTCTTGAAATGAATCCCTCCCAATTCTAAATTTAAAAAAACTCCAAGTTTGAATGCTTCTCTCAATAAAGGAACCCTTACCTATCTGTCCTCTACCAATCTTTAAAGTGTCAAGTTTCTTCGATTTAATAACAGAAACTGTATTTATCTCTTTCACACAGGGTTATAAGGATAATATTAACCTCCTGGGCTATGGAATCAGCTTTCCAGGAAGAAACCCAGCTTCACCACTTAAACTGTGTAGCTCTGGCCAGTGAGTGACTCGTTGCTCTATGACTCAGTTTCCTCAACTGTAAAATGGGAATAAAAACAGTACTTAATACATTAAATGCCATGTAAGGCGATTAAAGTAAAGCGCCTCACACACCTTAAACGCTCAATGATGACTGTTACCATCACTACCACCTGCTACCTTCGAGGGTCCTGCCACCTTCGAGGGTACTGCCACCTCCAAGGACTGTACTTATGTATCTAATGTAGGAAAGCATTCAGATGCAGTTGGAGAGACGGCGCGAAGGGGAAGCAGAGAAAAAGGGTTCCACCAGCCTACAAAGTTTGATCCAAGTTGCGCTCAATTCACAGAAGGCAAAGCAGCGGCAAGAGGCCTCTACTAGTGTCCAGGGAGGTGGCCATGCCTGGACCCTAAACCCCAGTCGCGACCTCTGACCTCAATACTCACATTGCGGTTCAGGCTGTAGCCAGGAAGCAGAGGCAGGGCCATGGCTCTGAGCGTCCGAGGGTCAACCGTCCTAGCGGAAAGGGGGCCTCAGGTAGTAGCCGCCCGGCGGCAGCATTGTTTGACCACCCTCCCCACCACGTTACCTAGAGACGGGAGACTACGTCACGGAAGAGGGAGGGGCTGCAACGGGGCGGGGGAGGTGCTCTGCCTGGGGCCGAAGTGGGGACGAGACGGGGTGGGGGCGGGGCTAGGCGGGTAGCTTCCCGCGCGCACCTCCTACCCAGCGCGCTCCCACCTACTGAGCCGGGTGCCGGCATCTCCGGGCTTTTCTCTCCACATGCTTTGTGCAAATACAAAGACTAACTACAGACTAACCATTCCCCACGCCTCGCCACTTTCTGTTTTAACCCCTTTACAGGGCTCAAAAGGCCTTTCATAGACTTTAACTCCTCCGATTCTTACCACATTTTTTGCCATTTGGTTATTAAATTTAGTTCAAATACCCAGAAAAGTGCAGAAAATAATATGACACCTGTGTGCTCACAGATATTAACACCAGGTAATTTACATTTACGTCAGTTTTTATTTTGTAATTAAAATGCTCCGGATGAATCCAAAGCCAAACGGACCTCATCCGTCTTCCCCAACACCCATGAAAACCCATTCAGCGGTAACCACCATCCTCAGTCCACTGCACATTTTTATATTTGAACTAAACATTTGTAAGGTACTCATTCCTGGTCCAATCATGGTGGCCAAGGGTGGGACAGGTGGCACAAAATGTGACCCCTGTCCTTCTGTCATGCACCCAAGATGCCCAGGCCAGGAGCCTCCATGATTCATCTCCCCACATCTACAGCTAATCCTTCCCGGAGTCCTATTGGTTGGACAGGCGAGTTGATATCTCTGTCATCACCTCCTCTGTCTCAGTTGAGGCTCTATTATTTCTTGCGCAGTTTTCTTTTAAAAAAAATATATTAAATATAACAACTAACTGATCTTTCCTCCACAGCCATCCTCTGATAATTCATGATACTCTTGTTACACTTCTACTTCAATGTTCTTCTAGCCTTTCACCCATCTTCTGCCTTCAGGAGGCAGACAAACTCAGCCCTGTCAGAGTCTATGGAGGGCACCTTCCAACACCCTCCATCCCTTTTTTGCCCCCCTCCTCCACTCCAGCTCTGAGAAACTACCGGCAGTTTCCAAACCAGGCTCTGAGGTTTCTTCCCTCTGGAATTTTGAAAATAAAAAACAAAATGAATAAATAAAAACACCCTTCCTTTCTATCTTTCAGCTGGGTAACCCCTTCTTGTCTTTCAGAGCTTGATTCAGTGTGGGAGAGAGGCATGGAATGCTTTTTCTAGGAAGTGTTCCTTCACCTCCACTACCACCACTCCCCATCTGTATTAGGTGCCCATTCGAATTGTGACTTTTGTGGTACTGCATTATAATAATGTGTTTACTTGCCCCTCTTCGTGTGCCCCCAACTTCCTCCAGGACAGGGACCCATTTTTATTCATAAACAACATACATTATTGTTTTCCGTGTTTATAAATTTTACACTATAAATTTCTGCTACCTGCTTTTTTCACCTAAGATTTTGTTTTTGAGATTTCTTTATATTAACGCATGTATATATATTCCATTCATTTGAAATGCATTGTATAATTATACTACAAATTAACAACCCATCTGTTGTCATCTGTTGATGTCATCCGTTGATGGCAATTAGATTGTTTCCAATTTTTCACTAGTTACCAACAATGCTTCAGTGAACAACCCTCTCCTGTTCCTATCAAGATTATCTAGGCTACATTCCCAAAGATGGAATTGTTCACACCTTCAACTTCACTAGATCCTGCTAAACAATCTCCAGAATCATTGAACCAAAGAACAAGTTCCCTTTTGCCTTCATCCTTTCAGCAGTGGGTATTATTAAATTGTATAATTCCAAACAATCATCTAAATAAATGTGAAATGGTATACCATTTTTAATTTGTTTCTCCCTAATTCTTAGTGCAGTTGTTCATCTTTTCATATGCTTGTTACCTTCTGATTTTTCTATTTGATCACTTGGAATTTTTGTAATATATCCTGGATACTAATGCTAGGCATAGCAAATGTCTTCTCATAGTTGTGATTTGTTTTTTAATTCCATTTGTAGAGTTCTTTATTGTATATGAATGTGTCCTTTTACTCTACTCAAATAGATCATTCCTTCCCATTATGATTTGTACTTTGTATGTGAATTCAAAAAATCCATAGAACAAAATTATTCCACGTTCTTACAAATGTTTTTAAATATTTCTTTTTCATTACTTTTTAAATTGAAATAATTTCAAGCCACAGAAAATTTTCAAGAATGGTACAAAGAACTCTGTTTACCCTTCACCCAGATTCCCCTAATTGTTTTATATTCTGCCACATTTGTTTTATCGTTCCTCTCTATATACATTTTTCTCATTTTATAGGAAATAGCAGACATCATGTCCCTTTATCCCTAAATAGTTAAGTGTATATTTACTAATAACAAAGACAGTCTCTTACATAACTGAAATACAATAACCAAAATTAGAAAATTAATATTAATGAAGTAACATTTTCTAATCTTAAATTCTCAAATTTGGTCAAGTATCCTAAAAATGTCCTTTTTAGCAAAAAAAAAAAAAAAAAGTAATAATAATTTTAAAAACCTGGTCCAGAATCTGATTCAACATCACATGTTAGTTGTCAAGTCTTCATTTGCCTTTTATCTGAAACAGTTCTTTCTTTTCTTTTCTGACCTTGATATTGTTGAAGAGAATAGGCCAGATATTTGACAGAATGTTCTTCACTTTCAGTTTGACTGATGTTTTCTCATGCATAGATTCATGGTTTTTTAAATGGCTCTTTGTTTATGGCTTTTCAGCAGAAATACCATAAGAGGAATGTTATGTCCTTCTCATTCATCAAAGGAACAGGTACATAACATCTATTTTAACCATCAAGGGTGAGGTTAACTTTGATCACTCAGTTAAGATGGTGGTGTATGTCAAGTTTGTCCACTGTAAAGTTACTATTTTTCCTTTCCAATTAATAAAAGTTTTGTGAGAAGGTATTTTGAGACTTGTCATACCAAGTTCCTCATTAAACTACGAGCATCAATTGAAGATTTTGCATAAATCATTTATTACCATGATGGTTGCCAAGTGGTGATTTCTCAACTCCATCATTCCTCCTACATATATTAGCTGGCATTCTACTATAAGGAAGAGTTTTTTCTTCCTCTCTATTTATTTATTCATTCATTCATTCATTCATTCAGAATGGTCCTATTTTAATAAGAATAGATTCTTATTTTATTCACTGGATTATCATGTTACTATTATTATTCATTTTGATGCTAAAATTGTCCCACATTTAGTCAGTGGGAGTCCCTCTAAGCTGACTCTTCTCTCCTTTTGATTGTCCCTACCCTTTTCCAAGCATTTCCTGTGCTCTGTCACTACAAGATATTAGAGATATCTATAGATATAGGTAGATATAGATATGCAGATATAGCTATATTGATTTCTTTACATTTCCATCTATAGATAGATATAGATATATGTAGAAACAAAATATAGTAAAACCTGAGTTTATACTGACATCAAATTCCAATCAACACAATAGAGTACATGCTCAAACTCCCCTTTCCACATCTGTACTGCCCTTCTCAAAACAGTGAGAAACCTGATTCCAGGTACCCTCAAAATATTGACTTACTTGTTCATACTAAAAGACCGCAAAAGCACTTGCAAAATATCTAATGTCACTGTGAAAAACAAACCTGTTAACTAAAGTTCAGTATTTGTTTTCAGGTTTTTTTTTCTTTAGTCTTAATGTGTTTAGTCAAAATACTGGGTTCCCAAATGACTTAGGTCTGTTTCTTCCCTCCTCTCCTCCCCCAATTGTTTAGAGTGCTTATGCTACTCACTTTACTCATTTGAAAAACAGTCTGGTTCATTCTGTTCCCATTTGTATCTCACATTAATCTTTTTGCTCCATCCTTGTCTATTTCTTCTTTGTCTCTCTTATTTTGTAATTGTGTTTTTCCCTTTTTTATTCGATTAATTTAGCTAGTGGTTTATATATTTTGTTACCTTTTTCAAAGAACCAGGATTTTTATTTGTTCCTCGGACCTACTGTTTTCTATTCCTAACCTTCATTATTTTTCTGCTTTTACCTTTATTATTTTCTTCCTAGTGTTTTCTTTTGGCTCATTTGTTGTTCTTTCACTTTTTAAGTTTCTATAATTCAACTATTTTCATTCTTTTATTTTTATTAATGTGTTTAAGACTATGAATTTTCCTCTGATATCTACTTTAAATATATACAATAGTCTCTGAATACGTTTTAAAAGATGAACTTTGTGTTATGTGAATTTTATCCCATTAAAGCTATTAACAAACATTTTTTAATTGATTAAAATTAATAAAATTTAAAAGTCATTTCTTTAGTTATACTGATCACATTTCAAGAGCTCAATAGCCATATATGGCTAGTAGCTACCACATTGGATAGCACAAATATAGAACATTTATTTATCACAGACAATTTTATTGGATAGTGCTGGTCTAGATCTCGCTACCAAATCCAAGAGATTTTAGGAGTTTTTCAAGCACATGTAATGTAAGGCCCTTATTCAAATTCCTATTTGAAAAAGTATAACATAGTTGAGAAAATGGAGACATTTTGAATATTGACTGGCTATTTGGTTATATTAATGAACTACTGTTAATTTTTTTTAGGTATGACAATAATCTTGTGCTTATGTTTTCTAAAAGTATTTATCTTTTAGATCTAGATACTAAAATATTTATAGATGAAATGATACAGTGTTTGGGAGTTGCTTCAAAATAATCCAAGGGTCAGAGAAAATAGATTTAACAAAATTGGCCATGAGTCTATATTGCATTGGGCTGGAAGACCCAATATCATGAAAATATCAATTCTCATGTCATTTCCAGTGGCCATGAGTCAATGTCAACAATAGGTACTGAGAGCTCATTGTGCTTTTCTCTCTACCTTTGAAAATATTTGAAATTTTTCATCATCACCAGTCACGAAACAGATAGCCACTACTTATTTGTATCTAATTGACTACTACCACATGGAAATATAGTATTGTCCAATTTCCTAATTTTTAAAAGAATTCAGAAATCCAGATTCTAATGTAAAATCTTTGATGTTTGCTGGTTCATTTGTTTAATCACAGGGCACAAAAAACAATTACATCTGGAGCTTGAATTCAGCACACGGACCCCACTTTGCAACATCCAATTTAGAATAACTGATGGAATGAATGGATTCTGATGTCATCCATCATAAAAGTGATTTATCTTGAGCAGATAGTTAACATTGTATATTTTATCTTTAAAATTATGACCTGTTCCTAAAAGGTATAAAGAATAGTAAAACAATCAATCATATATCTGCTTTACACTCTTTGCAAATCTTAATATTTTTCCATATTTGCTTCAAAAAAGAAACAAAATGTTTAGATACCATTAATGTCCTCTTTGAGCCTCTCCTTGACTCTTCAAATAACATTATCCTGAAGTTTGTGTCCATCTTTCCCAACCAAATTTATAGAATTTCACTACCACTGTATGTATCCATAAACAATAAATGTGTTGTTTTCCTGTTTCCAGATTTTAAATAGTGGTTTTATTTTTTAAAATTCAATTGCATTTCTAGCTAACACCAAACAGCTAGAAAACTAACTTTTTAAAAGACCATTTAGGATAACATCAAAAAATAATATGTATCTAGCAATAAATCTAACAAAAGATGAGCTAGACATTTATAGAGCAAATGATAAACTACATTGAAAGGCATTAAAGACCTAAATAAATGGAGATATATATTACATTCATGGGCTGGAAGACCCAATATTGTGAAGATATCAATTCTCTTTAATGTCATTCCATTCACAATCCCAAAAGAATCATAAAGTGGAGGAAGGAAAAAAATAAAGTTGCAGAAGACAAAGTACAGAATGATCTATTTATATAAATTTCACCATACTGTTTAGTATACAAACATATATTCAAACTATAATGAAAAGCAAGAATACCATAAATGGAAATACATGATAAGAATTACATTTGAGGGGGAAGGGAACAGGAATTTAAAGGTAATGATAATATTTTACTTCGTAAACAGAATGGTGTGAATATGAGTGTTCGTTGTATGAAAATTCTTTATACCTTACACATGTTCATAAATATTTTTGTGTTCAATCAATATTTAATACAACCAATTTTTTAAAAATAATGATATACATTTATATCACTACTGTGGAAATATGTCAACAACATATATGGTTCAGTGATAATTTTGAAAAGCTTTCTGGATGATATTAAATAAAATATGTACCAAAATGTTAATAATGGTTATATAAATTACATAGAACATGCACAAATTGTTAATAGTGGAAATGTGCACCAAAAATGTTAACAGTGGTTATGCATAATATTAAATAAAATATGTGCTTAATTTTACTAATGGTCATGTATAATATTAAAATGTGTGCCAAATTATGAGCAGTGGTTAAATCTTAGGGGAAGTTTGGCAGCCTTTAATTTTCTCTATTATATAGGAGTTGGACTTTTTGTAATTTGTCATCAGAAAGAAAAAGAAAATGAAAAATTTTAATAAAGAATCATAGATAGGCAGGAAGTATTCAGAGTATATTATATGGAGAAAAGACTGGACGGATTAAAACAGAAAAAGTCTGAAACAAGAGCAAAATTTTAAAAAAAAAAATTTTAAAGTAATCCAGACATGGAGTAGTGTGGTGGCCAAGGAATAGAAAGAAAAAAATGGCAGGGCACCAGGGTGAGACAAGAAAGAGCCCAAATCTAATGAGGAAGGAGGTAAAAAGAGGAAAGATGTACTTTTAGGAGGAGGTTGAAGAGATCAGTTTTAGGAATGATGTATTTGAGACATAATAGCAAACTTATTTTATTCTTTTTTTTTATAAATGAGAATATAGACACAGAGAATTTAACCAACTTGCCCAAGTTACTCAGCTGGCAAGTGGCAGAAGTAGAACTCAAATCCTGGCAGTCCACAACCAAGGCCTTTGAGCTTAACTGCTGTACAACTCTGCCTGTTGATACCTATTAGGCAATGTCCAATTCCACATCATTTTTTCCCCAATTTACTTTTTTTCTAGCATTAAACATTTTTTTTTAAATTATAGTCAACATACAGTATTACAGTAGTTTCAGGTGTACAACATAGTGATTCAACATTTATAAACCTTACGAATCTATTCACCACAATAAGTCTAGTATCCATCTGTCACCATGCATAGTTCTTATGATATTATTGACTCTATTCTCTATGCTGTACTTTATATCTCCATGGTTAATTTTGTAACTGAAAGTTTGTACTTCTTAATCTCCTTCCCTTTTTCTGTTTATTCTCCCAGACCTCTTCCCTCTGGCAACAATCAGTTTATTTTCTATATATTTAATATTAGTGTTTCAGGGAATTTAAAGATGTTAGAACTTAAAACAAACTATTTGAGAGTAAATTACATAGAGATGACTGTTAAAACTGAAAAAGAGTTGTCTGATAGATTATAAAAGGTACAAAACAGAGAACTGAAGAAGAAATCTTGGGAAAGAGCTTCCTTTATTACTGTTAATATTTACCAAAGTCAAATAACTCAATAGAAATGACAAGATTTAAAGAAAGATAAGCCTCCTCTGCTACTTACTAGTTGGATGATCTTAGAATAAACCACTTCACTTCTCTGTGTTGTAGTTTTTAATCTGTAAAATAGATGGTCATGAAAATTATATGCAAAATATATGTAAAGTACTTAGTATCGTAGCAAGCACATAATTTGTGCTCACTAAACGCCACTTTATTTTTAAATTTTATATCAGAAACAGAAGCTGAAAGATTAATATTTAGGCACATAAACATATTTATTAAAACTATAAAGAAACGTTATTTTTTCCTGATGTTTTTATAAAAGTTTTCCTTTCCTATAGCAAGCGAATCTCTCCCTTGCCTCCCAATTACCAAATTATGGATCACGTTACTCCTAACTTTGATCTACAAGTATCCACCACTTTTCAAAAATTTGCTTTATGCTGTTTCTGTTTTATGAGAGATCTACATTAGTACTTGTTTTCCCTAACTACAAGAAATCCGAAGAGAATTTTCACTTTTAACAAAAAAAGGCACAAAACAAAAATAGCGTTCAGGTTTGTTTTGCAGGGAGCTGTCATAGGGGCAGCGCGCATCCGGAGCAGTGAGAGTGGCACCACCAAGCTCCTTCCCCAGGAACTGCACTCTACATCTCAGCATGAAGCCCCAAAGCTTTGAACTGTGTTTGTGAACATCTCTGCTTCATCTTTGTGCATCCATTAGGAAGATGTGTCCTAAAGTAATTGTTTTTTTGTTTTATATCATTTCAGCTTATGAAAGTTTTCATAGGAATGCTCTACTTTCAGATAGTGAAGGAAACCAGTATTTTCCTTCTAAGTAAAAATGCCCTTTCTTTTCTTCTTTCTTTTATTCTCTAGGTGAGAGAATTGAAGAGTGAGAAAGCAAGAAAATAGAGCAAATCTGAGAACTATATCACAAATAAATACTGTAAAATAAGTGTTTCAAATATTTTTTAAAATTAAAAAAAAAATGAGAAAAGGATACTATAGTACCAGAAAAGATGAAGAATAATTGAAATATGACTTCTAGAAGTGACAAATATTATCACTAAAATTAAAAGCTCAGCATGCAATTTAAAGAATTAGATATATTTGAAGAAAGAATTGGTAACTTAGAAGACATTTCTCAAGAAATTTCCTAAAATGCAACACAAAGAGATTAAGAGCAGGAAATTATGAATGAGACATAAATAAAGAGGCATGTATAAAAGCATATACTAAACAGAGTTCCAGAAAAAAAAATTAAGAGAATGTGGAAAAAAACAAACTTCAAAGGATTTTCCATAATAGTTAAAAGACACGAATCTTTAGTAACGAGAAAAACAACAGATCGTAGTCCCAATGAATGAAAATAAATTTCAGCCACAAAAGCTCACCATGAAAACATATCAAATATATGTAACAACAAGCCACCATCAATATTATAGGAGAACACAGTTAACAATGAATCAAGTGAAAAAAAAATGAGTGATGTTAGAACTCTCATACGTTGCTGGTGTGAATGCAATATGGTATAGCTGCTCTGGAAAATGGTTGAATGGTTACTTATAAAGTTATACACTTATCATATGACCCAGAAATTCTACTTCTGGGTGATTACCCTAAGGAAATGAAAATTTATATGCTCAAAAACCTACATGCACACAAAAATCTGTGTGCAAATGTTCATAATAGCTTTAGCCATAATAGCCCTAAAATGGAAGCAACATAAATGTCCTTCAATGAGTGAATGGATAAGCAAACTGGGATACATATATAAAATTGAATACTACTACTCAGCTATAAAAATGAACTACCTATACATGCAACACTATAGATAGATCTCAAATGCATTTTGCTAAGTGAAGGAAACCCAACATAAAGTTCTATACCATACGATTCCATTTGTATGACATTTTAAAAAAAGACAAAATTGTAGTGATGGAGAAAAGATCTGTGGTTATCAGGAGCTACAGGTAAGGGTAGTGTGAAACTATAAAGGGGTACATGAAAAAGTTTTGGGGGTGTTGTAACTGTTCTATATGCTGATTATGATAGGGATAAGAGAAACACACATGTATTAAAAACCATAGAACCATACATCAAAAGAAAAAGTCAATTTTACTATATAATTTTTAGTTAAAAAGTAGAAAATTCGATATGAAGGAGAAATAAAGACCTTTCCAGGAATACAAAAACTGAGGGAATTCTCCACTATTAGGCCTGCCCTACAGGAAATACTGAACAGGGTCAGCTCGCCTAAAGCAAAATGAGAAAAAAAATACATAATTAAGAGTCAGTTGACTATCAGGCAAATAGAAGCAGAGGAGTACAACCCTTACTAAGAACAGGGCATTATAAGCTTAAATGATAAGAAGAGAATTGCTATAGCAAAATAGTAATGAATGTGCAGCATACATAGGGACAAATTGAGATAACAATGAATGAAAAGGGGAGGATTCAAAGATTCAAATTCGCAAAGGGGAATGGAGATAAGACACACACAGAAGAAAATGAATGACTGTATATATATATATATATATATATATATATATATATACACACTATCCTTTATATATTCGTAATGGTAACCACACATCAAAGATTCAGAACTGAAGTGTATAACATAAAACAAGAAGAACCAGAGGCAAAACCCACAAAAGCCAACCAAAATAAAGAAAACAGAAACACAAGGACAAGGAAGCAATGAAAACACCAAGCTATCAGAAAGCAAAAGATAAAATGGCCGTAAGAAGACCTCATATTTCAATAACCACCCTAAATGTAAATGGACTGAACTCACCAATAAAAAGCAACAGAGTTGCAGAAAATCTCTAGCATCCCAGCTTCCATAGCATTGCCTCTCCTGATCCTCTTTTCACACATACACACCCTTGATGTTTTTCTCTGTCTCCTTCATGCTCCTGTCTCTATCTGCCTGGCTTTTCTAAGGTGTTATTTTCGGTTCATAACTCTCTGGTTGATTTTATCTGACCTCATGAATTTAATCATAAGTGGTTCTTAATCTGTGTCCTAGCCCAGAACTGCCCCTGAACTTTAGAGTACTATATTCAATTTCCTGCTGTGTGAGCCCTCTTGGGTGTTCCATGGACACCGGTAACACAAAAAGTCCCAAACAGAGCTCCTCATTCTTTCCCCTAAAAATGTTCTCCTGTCTTTCATCTCACCAAAGGGCATACGGCTGGAAAGATGAGAATTATCCTGTGGTTCTCCTCTCACCCTCCACAGCCAATCGAACACCACGCCCTGGTAATTCCACCTACTAAATAAACTTCAAACCTACCAGCCATTTCTCTACCCCTGATTCCACTGTTTTAGTGCAAGCTATCTTTTCTACAGATCATTGCAAAAACTTCCTAACCGGTCTCAGCTTCTCATCTTGCCAGTCTCACATCTTTACCCAGTACCACTTGAGTGATTTACCTGAATTGCAAACCTGGCCAATTTTGTTTTCAAATTTTATTTTTATTTTTCAAATTAAAATTTTTAAATTATTTATTTATTTTTTTTATTGAGATATAGTTGTCATACAACATTGGGTAACTTTAAGGTATACAATATACTTATTTGATACATTTATATATTACAATATGATTACCACCGTAGATTTAGCAAGTACCTCTATCATGTCACATAATAATTATTTTTTTTATGGTAAAAACACTTAATATCTAGTCTCTTAGCAAATCTGAAGTTTATAACCGTATTGTTGACTATAATCACTATGCTGTGCATTAGATCTCCAGAGCTCATTCATCTTCTAGTAGCAAGTTTGTACCCTTTAACAACATCTCTCCCAAATATCCCGCTCCCTCATCACCTGATAACCATCATTCAACTCTGATTTTATGAATTTGGCATTCTTAGATTCCACGTATAAGCGATATGATACAATATTTGTCTTTCTTGGTCTGGCTTATCTCACTAAGCATTATGCCCTCAAGATCTATCCATGTTATTGTAAATGGAAGGATTTCCTTCTTTCTCATGCCTGAGTAATATTCCATTGTATATATACACCACATCTTCTTTATTCATTCATTGAAAGACACTTAGGTAGTTTCCATATCTTGGCTATTGTGAATAATGTTGCAATGAACATGCGAGTGCAGATATCTTTTCAATATCCTGTTTTCCCTTCCTTCATATATATATTCTGAAGTGGGATTGTTGGACCATATGATAGTTGTATTTTTAATTTTTTTGAGGAACTTCCATATCATTTTCCATAATAGCTGAACCAATGTGCATTCCCACTGTCACTTAAAAAAATTTTCCATGGTGCCTCATTTCCTGCCAAGCTTCATAGTATGGCATAAGTAGTTTGGAATAGTAAGGAAGCCCTTCTTGAACTGGTCTTTGGACACCTCTCTAGTATCTCTCCATAAGTGACTGTGCTCATCATGTTATTCACCAGTGGTCCCACTGAGGCTTGCAGGAAGCTATACAAACCCCTGTGTTTATTATCTCTAGGCCTTTGCTCATGCTGTTTCCTCTGCATTTTTTGCCTCTGGCCTTCTGGTCAGTTACTATTTGTCCTCCTTGTCTTACCCAGACTCTCTCTTCCGAGAATACTCTGCACAGACCACCAGCATACACATTTTTGTCCATGTAATGTGTTTTTCTCTCTAACTGAGCTGAAAGCTCTTTAAGGAAAAAGGCCTTATCTTATTCAGTGGTGTATCTTAACATATAGTAGGAGCTTAAAAAGTACTTACTACCTGAACTTAATCTGAAGCACAGAAAGTAAAAATTTTAAAACCAAGTAATGATTGATATATTGATTTTATTAAAAATGAGAAACAATCTTTATTTTTAAAAATGTCAAGGATTACGTAAAAATACAAAGAAGAAAGCTGTAAACCCCCCTGAGTCCCAGGACATAAAAAGTGCCAGCATCTTCAGATGCAATGATGGTGACAGAGAATATAACGCCCGATAGCCTGAAATAGATTTCATAAGAATATAGTTGGACTAGACATACTATATCTAATAAAACATGAAATTTAATAATAATTTAACTTGAGAGAAAACCAAAAGGAATCTGCAGGAATATTCTAAACCATCCATGAACATTCCTATTTCTGCACCAAGAGCAATATTAGTCAGCTTTTAAAAGTGATTCAGACTCCCAGGAAGATGATCTGCATTTGGCAGTTAAAAATGTCAATTACTGTATAACTTTGGGATTGGTTAAGGTGTTCTCAAGAGGAAAGAAAAGTTTTACTCAGAAACAAAATGTATTGAGTTAAGCAATGGGGAGTTCAAAAACAATTATTATTAAGAGCTTCACTGTTTTTTGAACTTCACAAAATTGGTTTTTATTACTTTCACTCTTGGTTCAATAAAAAGGCTTTTAAATTGGCTCTTTTCAGAATTTAATAAACTCCTTAAAAGTGATGCAAATATTTCTTAAATCCTGAAATAAGCTTTTCACTACATTCAAATGTACCCAACCAAAAAGTTTGACTCCAATCAATGGAATTTAAGAGATGCACCTAATTAAAGGAATACTTAGTGGGTAACTTACAGAATACAATGTAGGAGAACCACAATCCCTGCTTTTCTGACACGATCTAGTAGAAAAGTGTTCATTCATTCTATAATATTTTTCACAAAAGATGTCAATGTGCCCAGCACTGCGCAATACAAAATGGTTGTGATGTTTGCATCACACCAAGAGTAAGTGGAGAACTAAGAAGTCATTTTGGACCGTTATAGTCACAGAGCTCAAACAGCTCATCAGAGAAGCCTCCATCATTGTGGTAGCATCAATACCAGAGATAGGATAGTTATAAAGGGCATTAGTTTGGGGTCAGTATTACCAAGATTTGTTCAGTTGCCTGGTCTCACAACTTAAGAGCAAAGGGTGGTTTCTATTTTAAGTAAACTGATTTTGTGATCCCTTTGAGGAATTCACAAGAAAACAGCTAATCCTCATTTCTTCCAGACCAAGCAGTTTACTGCCATTGATTTCCAGACCTTGAACCAAAAAGTCCTACTTTGTAGATGCTTTCTAGAATGAGTCTGGATTCTGGAGCCCACCTGTCTGAGTTTTAATCCCAGCATCTCCCCTTACAAGCTATGTGATTTTGGACTACTTACTTAACCTCTTTGTGCCTCAGTTTTCTCACCTTTAGAATGGGGATAATAATATTACCTACATAATAATTTGAGGGTTAAATTAAATAGCAAATGCTCAGTAATTTTTAGCTATCCCACTTTCCAAGAGAGGAAATAGAAAAAAAAAGAAGGCCATGGATAGAATATGAGTAAATGAGGAAGCACACTTAAGAGGTGGGTAAGGAAAGGAAAGTCAGACAGGAAAGTAAAGAAAGGCAGAAAAACTGGAGATTAGGTAAAAAAAAGTATGGTATCCTAGAAAGGAAGGAAAAAGAATCTCGAGAAAAAGGGAAGGAACAGCTTCAGATATTGCAGAGAGTTTTAGGGGAAAAGGTCACTGTATTTGGTAAGTAAGAACTCCTTGCTGATTTTTAAGAGACCAGCGCCACTGGCCAATATTGCTTTCTTATTTTCTGGTTTGTTTTGAGGTAGTACAACTGTTAGCCCTTTGCTGCTTCCAAGGTCATATTTGGTCAGTTTCTAAAAAGATGAGATACTGTCTGGCTCCATACTGGTTATAGCATGAGTTGAAACAGTGATTCTCAACTTCACATTTTCAAAATGACAGAACTTGTATTTTTTATAATAATAGTAATAAAACTCTTGATGATGATTAATAGTAATAAGAGTATATAGTGTTTTATACTTTTCAGAAATTTTTCAAAACTATGATCTAACTCAATTATATTTCAAAGTACCACAATTAACAAAAGATCCTGCAAACATAAATATATTTAAATTCATCTATGAATGAAATAGATGCTTAGTGATTCATTTAATATTATGCGATAAATTGTTTATGGGTACCTGCTTTTTGTCACATGCTAAGGTACACTCTGGGAATTAGCAGATGGTGAGACCTAGTACTGAACCTCCAACCTAAGGAGAGAGAGAGGTAAACAATATAATTGTAACACGATCAGTCTGTTGAAGTGATGGACACAAAATACTATGTTCCAACTCATAAAGGAAGGACCCACTTAGCCTGAGAAAGTTTAAAGGCTGCACTGAGGAGGTGACATTTGAACTGAATTTTGAAAGCTGAGTAGGGATTTGCCAGGTAGAAAAGAGAGAAAAGGAAATCTCACCTTTTGAGAAAGTGAGTCAGATATCTTGGCATCAATACAGAGTATCCTCGAAGGACTACATATACCTACAAACTTTCTCATTAAGTCAGTGACAATATTCATATACTTAACGTTTAGACAGAACATACTGACTTGTTTGGGGAAATTTTAGTTTCTAAATATACAGTTGACCCTTGAACAATACTGGATTAGGGGTGCATGACCCTCCCCCCGTGCAGTAAAAAATCTGATTATAATTTTTGACTTCTCCCAAAACTTAATTAGTAATTGTGTGCTGTTGACCTGAAGCCCTACTGATAACATAGTAGATTAACACATATTTTGTGTTAAATGTATTATATACCATATCTTTACAGTAAAATAAGCTGGAGAAAATGTTAAGAAAATCATAAAGAAGAGAAAATACATTTACAGTATTTATTGAAAAAAATCCACACATAAGTGAGCCGTGTACTTCAAACTCACGCTGTTCAAGGATCAATTGTATTTTGTTTTGTAGAACTATGTAACAATGAGATTGTTTTTTAAAAGCAGTTTCTGCTTTGACTTGATATTTATAGCACATCAAAGAGGAAGATATGCTAGGAGAGGATCTGAGAGTATTAAGGAAAATAATTTTAAAGTAAGGTCATAAAAGCATCCACATTTGGTGTTTCAGGGTGTGGCGAGGATCTTCAAGACCATCTCCAGGTTCAGTGATTCACTGGGAGGGCTCAGCATATAATTAATTATACTGATGGTTAAGGCTTATTACAGTAAAAGGATATAAGGGAATAATCAGCTAAGGGAAAAGACATACAAGGCAAAGTCCAGAGGAGACCAGGGGCAATTTTCCAATGATTTTCTCCCACTGGAGTCATAAATGAGTGTGACAACACATGTGAAATGTTGCCAACTATGAAAGCTTGTTAGAGAGTCAGTGCCCAGGGGTTTTATTGGGGCTGGTCACATAGGCACCCCTTGCCTGGGATGTACCCAAATTCCAGACTCCCAGAAGGAAAGCAGGTGTTCAACAAAAATTTAAAGTTTGCACAAACAGTTTAGGAACAGTGAGCCACTCTTATTTGTTCTGGAAGTTGTGGGAAAGCCCCTGAAATCCAAGTTGCCAGACTGAAGTCAAGAACAAGACTTATAAGCAGGCCTTTCAATGGATAAGCAGTTAAGCGTTCTATGTTGACTCTTTTCTGCACTAAGTGTAATATTTTTCCCTTGAGTACTTTTTCATTTTTCACGGGTTGTGTCATTATTCCAATCTCTTAAGGTCGAAAGCAAAGACCTATTAATAAAATTGAATCAACACATATTTGGGCTTTGAGGGTGTATGTGTGTCTGGTATGCGTTTGTGTGTTTAAAATAGTCATTGTACCTGAGACAGCCTAAACATTTTGAGTTGCAAATGTTTGTCTGGAGTCTTTCCTTTATAGCTAATAAATTTTGAAGTCCTTACCCAGATGAGTAACTACAAGAAAGTGTTGTGGCCTACTCTCAATGTTCTATTTTAAAATCATTGCTCAGCCATTAGAATTTGCTTTATCTGCTCTTAACATCGACTTTCTAAATGTAGATACTCTGGGAGAGAACGAAAAAAAGTATGGCTCTGAGCAACATTTCTTCTTCACTTCAGTCACAGTTTTTTCTTTAAGGTCCATACCTCCTTGTGGTCCATGTGGAACAGAAACTACATTCTTAGTACTGAGTTTGTTTATGGGTCTGATTTTTACTTCTCATTCTTTGCTTACTGTATGCTTGACCTGCAGATAACACACAATTCTACATAAAGCAAAGTCAAAGCTTCCTAAGCAGGGAGATATTTGAAATCAGTTATAATCATGTTTTATTCAAATAAGAGTCTCACTTCTTACTCCCTGAGGATTCTTCTGTATCATCTGATGCCCAAATTTTACAGATCAATCACTTTCAATTTTTACTCCTAGGAAATTATTTCAAATGATGACCCTCTTGCATATGTTCTTCTTCAAACCCTTATCCCCCCAAAACTGCTTTCAATGGATTCTGTACTTATTTTTTATTTATTCATGAAATACATATTTATTTAATGTATATCACATACCTTTTATGTGTCAGGATACAAATAATAAAGAAAACAAGGTCACTATCCTCAAGGAATTAAAAATCTAATAGGAAAGTCAAATAGGTCTAAAATATACAAATATCTATATGATACGAGGTATATAGAACATGGGGTAAATAGAAGTGATACAGTTCAAGGGGGTCAGAAAAGATTTCACGTATATGAATTTAGTTTTGAAAGATAAGTAGAAATTATCCGAGAACCCCCAAAATTCTACATATACAATGACCCAAAAAACGAAAACATGGCATGTTCAAGGAACTGTCAGTAGCTTAGTAAAACTAGATTGCTGAAGAGTAGGGCACGTGGAAGGAGATAGAACTGAAAAGATGGTCAGAGACCAGATCATAAAGAGACTTGGAAATTGTACTTGTAAGTGTTGATGTCGTCCTGTAGGCAATGTTTAATCCCTGAAGAATTTTAAGCAAGAAAGAGATATGATGAGGTTTATATTAGAAAAAGGATCTCTTGAGGTAGACTGAAGGGGTTGAAAGAGAAGACATTGAGTCCAATTAGGAAGTTGTTGGCTAATCCCAATGGGAGATTATTAGGGCCTGACATAGGACAGTATTCCTAATTCAAATCCATATTTGAAGCTGTATTCCAAGCAGAGACTATGATTGGCTTGGACAGCATCTGTAAAATGCTATCTCTAAAATCATCTTGAGTAACACATATACATTGGTATAGCAGGGATTGGCTGGTCACAGGATAGGTACTTTGTGAGGTACATTTCCCTTTCTCCTTCCCCTATAGAACATCTGGAACTTTTGTTTACTTCCTTTTATTCATGTGTCACATGATGCTCATGGTGGCAGTGTAGGTGTGAGTGTGAATGAGATGAGCAAGTGATGGTGAAGATAACTGAAGAGGTTGCAGTGGAAAGGAGACTGAGCACCATATGAGGCAAAGGAGACTAGTTTGGGCATTAATTTTTTAAATAAATTTTTTCATTGGACAAAAATATATATTAATAAATGTGAGTTGTAAAAAAAGGGTTAAGTGCTGAAGTCCATTTAATAAATTGAAAATTCCACCCTATTCTACTCCCATCTTCATAAGTAACCAGTGTTTAGAATTTGTGTATTTCTTTCCAGAATTTTTTATACACTTAAACATGTATACACATGATTCATTGTTTTTTATTTGTTTTTATTCTACAAAAATATTGCATTATACATTTTGGTGTGCAATTTGCCTTTTCCACTCAAATATATTCCTTGAAGATCACTCCAGTTTACTGCATGAAGAGCTAGCTACCTTTTTCTTTCTAACCAAGGCATGAAATTCCATAGTATGGCTAATCCATACATTTAACCAGTCTCCTACTAATAGACTTTAAAGTTATTGTTGTTGTTGTTGTTGTTACTATAATTGCTGTTACAAAGTGCTGTAATTCTCATCCTTGTGCATTTATCTTTGAATATATGTACAAGTATTTCTGCATAATAGATTCCTAGAAGTAGAATCGATAGTATGTATTTCAAACTTTCATAAATAATACTGGCTCTTTCTTTTGCCCAGTGATTCCCAGTTGGGTGAGAGAAAGCTGCCTTTCTGTGTTACCTGAGAAATTTATCAAAACCACCTGTGTCCAGTCCCCCTGGGCCATCCTGACAGGCTCACCCCCATCAGAATGGGTCAGGGAAATGGGAAGAAGTGATGTGCATAGTTCCCTGGGTGATTTTATTCCATGTCTTCCCCTCTTGAGGACCACTGCTTTAGCTCTTCTAATTAGGAGACTGATGCTCTGAATTAATTCACTTCCCACTGGAGAGAGTTGTGTTGGCCAAGAGAAAATGTTCCTTCAATATTTTCAGGCCCTGTATTCTTCAAGAAGCAACTCTTGTTTTCCCCCATAGTCAACATCAGTTATCGTGAACACCTCCTAGTTCAAAAGAATAGGTCATTGACCGTCCACAGAGCAAGAGAAACACAGGAAATTTTCTATTTCACCTCCGGACCTCCAACCAAAACCGTAGTTAACCACCTAGGGCCTACGTGCCTCACTTGCTTCACCCCCACCTCGGCCCCACACTCTAGGCAACTTCCTAAAACTCGTCAATAAGAATCTTAAATTTTTTGAGAAAAAAAGTAAATAGACAAAACAGTATGGTTGCTCTCAACAAGATAGGAACCTGGAATTAGACATCAAAAGCAAAAAGACCCTGTAACCCTTTTAACAACTTTCAGACAAACAGTTGAATCTTTCTTAACTTCCCTGAAAAAGAAACTTTAACCTAAAAGATCAATGCACTTTATTAGAATTCAAAGGCCAAAGACTTAAAGGAAAAACTAAACTTTAAAAACTGAGATTAATTTTCTAAGAAGAGAAAAATGGAAGGTGGGGATATTTTTTTAAATAGCTTCAAAGTACAAGAAACACATAGTATGGAGGATGATCAATAGCTATTCTCCCTTTTCATCATGAATGAGTGCCTCAGACATAGATTTGAATTACACATGAAGGCAGATTTACTGTATTTCTTTTTTTTAATTTTTAAAAATTTTCAATACAGTTGACATTCAATATTATATCAGTTTCAGATGTACAAAACAGTGATTAGACATTATATTATTTACGAAACAATCACCCTGATAAGTCTAGCACCCACCTGGCACCATACATAGTTATTACAATATTATTGACTATATTCACTATGTTCTACTCTATATGCCCATGACTATTTTGTAATTGCCAGTTTGTTTCTGTTTTTTCCCCAATCTAATTATACTCTTCTTTCTAAATATAATCCAGTTTGTAAAAATATTTTTGCCCCAGATTTTTTGTGAAAAATTTCTAGTATATAGCAAAGTGGAATTTTATAGTGAACATTCGCATATCCACCATCCAGATTCTACCATCAACATGTAGCTATACTTAGTTCATCCATTTATTTACCTCTCTAACAAATTATTGCTCCATCTTATTTATTATTTAAAAATTTTTTCAATTCTAGTAAAATATGCATAACATAAAATTTACCATCTTAATCATTTTTAAGCATACATTTTAGCAGTTCAGTAGTATTAAGTGTATTCATTTTATTGTGCAACCAATGTCCAGAACTTTTTTCATCTTGCAGAACAGAAACTCCTTATCCATTAAAGAACTCCCAATTTCCCCCTACTTCCGGATTCTGGAAACCATCATTCTACTTTCTGTTTCTATGAATTTGACTACTCTAGGTACATTATGAAAGTGGATCATTCAGTATTTATCTTTTTGTGACTGGTTTACTTCACTTAACATAGTGTCCTCAAGGTTCATTTATATTGTAACACGTGATAGGATTTACTTCCTTTATAATACTAAATAATATCCTATTGTATGTATATAACACATTTTGTGTAACCATTTATCTATACGTGGTCATTAAAGTTGCTTCCACTTCCTGACTATTACGAATAATGCTGCTGTGAACATGCATACACAAATATCTCTTCAAAAACCTGCTTTCAGTTATTTTGGGTATATACTCAATCAATTTTTAAATTTTTGAGGAACAGTCATACAGTTTTCCATAGAGGCTGAACTATTTTACACTCCTAACAACAGAGCACAAGGGTTCCAATTTCTCTACATTCTTGGCAACATTTGTGATTTTCCTTTTTTTGTACTAGCCATCTAATGAGTATAAATTTCAATCTTATTTTTAATATAATTTGACATTTGTATATTCTATTGTGTTTACCATCCAAAGACCAGATTCCTTCAGCTACCTTATATTTGATTCCCATTACCTACTTCACCATCCCACTACCCCCCTATATTTGACCCCCTTTACCACGTCTACCTCCCACCTCCTACTTCATGCCCTACCATCTGATAACCACTAATCTATAGTCCATGACAATGAGTCTCTATTCGTTTGTCCTGTTCATTTGTTGCTTTTAGGTTTATATCCCACATATAAATGATATCATGTGATTTTCAACTTTTTCTGTCAGACTTATTTCATTTAGCATGATTATTTCAAGGTCCATCCATGTTGTCACAAATGGCAGTATTTCATCTCTCATGGCTGAGTAATATTCCATTGTATATATGTACCACCACTTCTTTAAACAATCATCTATTGTGGAACACTTTGGTAGCTTCCATGTTCTGGCCACAGTGAATAATGCTCCTATGAAAATCGGTATGCAAATATCTTTTTGGATATTGGTTTTGAAGTCTTTGGGGTAAATACCCAGTAGTAGAGGGATTGCTGGATCATATGGTAGATCAATTTTTAGTTTTTTGAAGAACTTTCATCTTGTTTTCCATAGTGGCTGTACCAATCTGCAGTCCCACCAGCAGTGGATGAGGGTTCCTTTTTATCCGCATCCTCTCCAACATTTTTTATTACTTGTCCTGCTGATTATAGCTATTCTAACAGGTGTGAGATGGTATCTCATTCTGGTTTTGATTTGCATTTCCCTAATAGCAAACAATGATGAGCATCTTTTCAAATAATTTTTGGTCACTCGTATGTCCTCTATGGAGAAGTATCTGTTAACATCCTCTTCCCATTTTTTGACTGGATGATTTGCTTTTTTGTTGTTATTGAGTTCTATGAGTTCTTTGTATATTTTGGATACTAGGCCCTTATTGGAGGCGTTACTGGCAAATATATTTTCCCATTCGAATGGCTGTCTTTTTACCTTATTGACAATTTCTTTTGCTGAGCAGAAGCTTTTTAGTTTGATGTAGTCCTACTCATTTATTTTTGCTTTTACTCCCCTTGCATTTAAGGTCGAATTCATGAAATCCTCTTTAAGTTCAAGGTCCTTGAGTTTAATTCCTATGTTTTCCTCTATGCATTGTATTGTTTTGGGTCTTATATCCAGGTCCTTACTCTATTTTGAGTTAATTTTGGTGTGTGATGATAGACAACAGTCTAGTTTCATTCTTTTGCAAGTGGCTTTCCAGTTTTCCCAGCACCATTTATTTAAGGGGCTTTCCTTTCTCCACTGTATGTTTTTGGCTTTTTTTGTTGAAAATTATTTGCCCATATAAATATGGGTTGACTTCTATACTCTCGATTCTGTTCCACTGGTCTGTGTGTCTGTTTTGCTGCCAATACCATGCTGTTTTGATTACTGACGCTTTGTAGTATAATTTGAAGTCGGGCAGAGTGATGCCTCCAGCCTCCTTCTATTTCTTTATTTAAAAAAAAAAAAGCTGATGGGATTTTGATGGGGATTGCATTAATCTGTGTAATGCTTTAGGTAATATGGTCATTTTAACTATGTTGATTCTTCCAATCCAAGAACGTGGAATATCTTTCCATTTCTTTGTATCTTCTTCGATTTTTCTTAATAGGGTCTTGTAGTGTTCATTACATACGTCCTTCATATGTTTCTTTATATTTATTCCTAGGTATTTTGTTGTTGTCATTGTTGCAATTGCAAAAGGAATTATTTTTTCTACTCTTTTCCTGACACTTCATTATTGGAGTATAGGAACACTGGATTTTTGAACGTTGATTTTTGTATCGAGAAACTTTACTATATTTGCTTATTGTTTCTAGTAGTATTTCTAGAGAGTCCTTAGGGTTTTCTATATAAAGAATCATGTCATCTGCAAATAGTGACAGTTTGAATTCTTCGTTTCCTATTTGGATGCATTTAATACCTTTCTCTTGCCTGATTGCACGGACTAGGAACTCCAATGTTATATTGACTAACAGTGGCAATAGTGGACAGCCTTGCCTTGTTCCTGATCTTAGAGGGAAGGTTTTTAGTTTTTCACTATTAAGTATAATGTTGGCTTTGGGCTTGTCGTATATGGACTTTATTATATTAAGGTACTTTCTATCTATACCGATTTCGTTAAGTGTTTTGATCATAAATGGATGCTGTATCTTGTCGAAGGCTTTCTCCGCATCTATTGATATGATCATATGATTCTTACTTTTTAATTTGTTTATATGGTGTACCACATTAATTGATTTGCATATGTTGACCTATCTCTGAGCCCCCGGAATGAAGCCCACTTGACTGTGGTGTATAATCTTTTTTATATGTTTCTGTATTTGGTTTGCTAGTATCTTCTTTAGGATTTTTGCATCTGTGTTCAGGAGAGATATTGGTCTGTAGTTTTTTTTGTGTGTTATCTTTACCAGGTTTTGGTATCAGGGTAATATTGGCCTCATAAAATACATTGGAAAGTATTGCCTCCTCTTTGATGTTTTGGAAGAGTTTGAGGAGAATAGATATTAAATCTTCTTTGAATGTTTGGTAGAATTCACTGGTGAAGACACCTGGTCCTGGACTTTTATTTTTTTGTAGGTTTTTGATGATTGGTTCGATTTTCATACTGCTGATCAGTCTATTTAGATTTTCCAGTTCTTCTTGATTCAGTCCAGGAAAGTTATATGTAAGTACTGGTCTATTTCTTCTAAGTTGTTAAATTTGGTGTTATATACGTTTTCATAGTATTATTGTATGATCGTTTGTATTTCTGTGATGTCAGTTGTAATTTCCCCTCTTTCATCCCTGATTTTGTTTATTTGTGTCCTTTCTCTTTTTTCTTTAGTGAGTCTAGCCAGGGGTTTGTCAAATTTATTAACCTTCTCAAAGAACCAGCTCTTTGTTACATTTATTTTTTCTTTCTTTTGTTTGTTTGTTTGTTTTCAATGTCATTTATTTCTGCTCTAATTTTGATGCTTTCTTTCCTTCTACTGACTTTCTGCTTCATTTGTTCTCCCTTTTCCAGTTTTTTAAGATGAAGCTTTATGTTGTTTATTTGGGCTCGTTCTTGTTTTTGAAGCTAGGCCTGAAATGATATGAACTTTCCTCTTGTGACCACTTTTGCTGTGTCCCTACAGTTTTAGTATGTTGTACTATCATTATCATTTGTTTTTATGCATTTCTTGATCTCTCTTTTTATTTCTTCTGTGACCCAGTTATTCTTCAGTAACATGTTGTTTAATCTCCATGTATTTGTGGTTCTTCCTGCTTTCTTTTTGCAGTTGATCTCTAGTTTCAAAGCATTATGATCAGAGCATATGGTTGGTATGATTTCAACCCTTTTATATTTGTTGAGACTATCTCTGTGTCCCAGTATGTAGTCAATTCTTGAGAATGTTCCATGTGCACTAGAGAAGAATGTATAAGCAGCTATTTTAGGATGGAAGGCTCTGTGAATGTCAATTATGTCCAGTTGGTCTAATGTGCCATTTAAGGACACTATTTCCTTATTGATTTTCTGTTTGGATGATCTGTCCATATCCGACAGAGGGGTACTTAGGTCTCCTACTACAATAGTGTTTTGGTCTGATTCTCCCTTTAGTTTTGTTAGTAATTGCTTTACATATTTCGGGGCTCCCTGAATGGGAGTATAGTTATTATTAAGTGTTATGTCTTCTTGGTGCATGATTTCCTTTATCATGATGAAGTGTCCCACAGTATCTTTCTTTATCTTTTGTATTTTGAAGTCTATTTCATCTGCTATTAGTACCGCTACTCCTGCTTTTGTCTGAATGCTATTTGCTTGAAACATCATTTTCCACCCTTTCACTTTGAGTCTATATTTGTCTTTGGAGCTGAGATATGTCTCCTGGAGGTAGTATATGGCTGGGTTTTGTTTTTTGATCCATTCTGCAACTCCGTTACTTTTTATTGGTGAGTTCAGTCCATTTACATTAAGGGTGATTATTGAAATATGAGGTCTTCTTATAGCCATTTTATCTTTTTCTTTCTGGTAGCTCGGTGTTTACATTGCTTCCTTATCCTTGTGTTTCTGTTTTCTTTATTTTGATTGGCTTTTGTGTGGTTTCCATCTGGCTCTTCTTGTTATATATTATATGCTTCTGTTCTGAATCTTTGGCATGTGGTTACCATCAGGAATATGTAATGGACAGTTATATATATACAATCACTCATTTTCTTCTGTGCGTGCCTTATCTCCATTCCCCTTTGCGAATTTGGATCTTTGAATTCTCCCCTTTTCAGTCATTGTTGTCTCAGTTTGTCCCTATGTATGCTGCACGTTCATTACTATTTTGCTATAGCAATTCTCTTCTTATCATTTAAGCTTATAATGCCCTGTTCTTAGTAAGGGTTGTACTCCTCTGCTTCTATTTGCCTGATAGTCAACTGACTCTTAATTATGTATTTTTTTTCTCATTTTGCTTTAGGCGAGCTGACCCTGTTCAGTATTTCCTGTAGTGCAGGCCTTGTAGTGGAGAATTCCCTCAATTTTGGTATGCCTGGAAAGGTCTTAATTTCTCCTTCATATCTAAAGGAGAGCTTAGCTGGATCCATTATTCAAGGCTTACAGTTCCTTTCAATTAATTGTTTAAATATGTTATTCCATTCATTTCTGGCTTGTAAGATTTGCACTGAGAAGTCCGAGGATAAACTAATGAGTTTTCCTTTATATGTTACCGTCTTTTTTCCCTGACTGCCTGAGAATTCTCTTTGTCATTGATTTTTGATATTTTAATACAATGTGTCTTGATGAGGGCCTTTTTGGGTTGAGATAATTGGGTGTTCTGTTGACTTTTTGAATTCCAAGCTCCAGCTCATCCCTTAGATTTGGGAAATTCTCATCACCTATTTGTCCGAAAATGCTTTCTTATCCCTGCTCCTTTCCCTTGCCTTCGATAATGCCCATTATTCTTATGTTTCCTCTCCTGATGGTATCAGCTAGTTCTTATATTTCTTTCAGTATTCTTCATTCTTCAGTTTCTCTCTTCTTCTTTCTGAATTATTTCTAGATTTCTGTCTTTGATATCACTGATCCTTTTCTCCATTTGGTCAACTCTATTTCCTAAGCTTGCTCTTTCATTTTTCAGCTCTTGCAGTGTGTGTGTGTGTGTGTGTGTGTGTGTGTGTGTGTGTTTTGTTTGTTTGTTTGTTTATCTCCAGAAGATCTATTCTGTTCTTTTGAAGGGTTTCAATCTCCTTGCTCTGCTCATTTAGGTGTTTTTTCAATTCCTGAAATTATTGGTATGACTCATTTCAGAACTCACTGAGTTTTTTCAGAAGTATCATCCTGAATTCTGTCATTTAAGTCACATATTTTTATGTCTGTAAGCTTTTTTTCTGGAGATTTTTCTCTTTCTGAGATGCCTTGTGACTTTGGTTGTTCATGGTGTTTAATGGACTATTTCTCTGCCTGGGCATTAATGGAAATGTATTCTGCTTTTTTTTCCAGAAAGATTTATTATATAAAGGTCTCTCTTTAGCCTACTGCAAAGAAACCCTTTTACTTTGGTTTCCAGTAGGTGACGTCTAAGTCTCTTGGATCCGTGCTTTATAAAGCGTTAGTAATACCTTTTTATTTTCTTGTAGATATTTAATCATGCTCGCTACCCTGAGTTTCAGTCCCTGTCAGTATTAGCAATACTTTCGGTAGAGTTTGTTTAGATTCCCCTGGGGCTCTGCGGTGATTGATCTTGGAGGTTATGGAATGAGAGGCACGCTGGGTTGGGCGTTGGAGGGCTTCAGCTCAGCCTCAGTTTTGCTACCTTATCCAGTTAAAAACAATTGTTGTTTCTCTTTCTTCCAGCTTCTTTGCTTTCTGTCCCGATGACTGGGCCCTGACACCGGCTGCATGGAAATCACAACTGTCCCAGGCAAGGCTGTTCAGGGAACTTGCCGCACCTTCTCCCTTCCCCCTTCTCTTCCCCCAATGGGAGCTCCAATGGCCGAGAGAGGCAAATTCTTTATTTCTCTCAATCCACCGCCCAACACTCGGATTTCTGACCTGTGGTAGATCTTATGCTCAGATCCCACACTCAGACATGCTGTTGTGCAGTTTGGGTGTTTTTTTGTTGAGTTTTAGATGTTCAGTTTATTGTTTTTTCAAGGAGAGAGATCTGGGGACATCTCTCACTCCTCTATGTTTCTCCAAACCTACCCCATCTTATTTTTTGATGCATTTCAAAGTAAAATGCAGAGCTCCCCTGTCAAAAAATATACTTCAGCATGTTTATCATTAGCTAGAGTTTAATATTTTTTACAGGTTTTTCCTTTTGATGTAAAATTTACATATAATAAAATGAACAAAATTTTAACATACACTTACTAAGTTTTGACAAATGCATATACCTGGGTAACCTCAATCCCTATCAAGGTATAGAACAGCAAATTTCTTTATACCTTTCTCTAGTTAGTTTCCACCCCAGAAGAATCTACTGCTCTGACTTTCTTCTACCATAGATTAATTATACTTGTTCTAGAACTTTGTATAAAGGTGACCATACATTTTGTATTTATGGAAGCCAGGAGAAAGAATGCATCTCACAGACTTTCAGCCCCAAGGAGCATCACTGACCAAGGGCCAGAGCTCCTAGACTCTGATATCTGTTGCAACATTTGCACCAGTGCCCATTCCTAAGAGAAACATGACTCCTCTAACAGCTGACTTTGGTTTTAGGACAGCTTGTCAGCTTTACATCACCTTCCAGAGACTACACGACAGTATAGGATGCTCCCACTCACATCCTTGCCCTTTTGCCTTTGAATCAGACCCACATCACAGCCTCTTGCTCTCCCAGTCTTGCCCAGTGCCCTTTCTATGTCTCTTAGAGGCATTTCTTCTAATAAAATTTTTGTATATTTAAATTTGTGTTGGTGTCTGCTTTTAAGATGAACTGTACTAAGACAATATTCTTTTGTTTAAGGTTTCTTTCACTCAGCATATTGTCATCATGATATTTCTTAATTTGTGTTATGAGAACAAAACAACACACTTCTATGGAGACCTCACAATTATCTATACACACCTCAAGTCAGGTCAGCATTTTCAGCATCCCACAGCTGACCTTAGGGAATGTACTTTATACTAGATTACTTCAATTATTCTCATGTATGTTACTGCTAGCCTCACCTCCCCCTTCCTTTATTTAGACTGTTGGATTTTTGGACATAAGGAGAAAATTTGACAGGTAAGTCTGTCAACTTTTCTTTCTTAATAAAACAGCAAAGTGATATGTATGTGCAAAGATCTTTGTTCCAGGTGATTTAGATACAAAAATATGCACAATAGTGCAGAGATTAAGAACATTGGCTCTGGACCCAGACTGCTTAGCTCAAATCCCTGCTCTATTACTCTGTCAGGTAGGAATGCTTTAGGCTGCAAGTTACAGAAAAGCATACCAGTAGTGGTTTAAAGAAATAGGTGTTAATTTTTCTCACATTTTATGAAGCCTAGAAACAGACAAATTCTAGCCTTGGTTTGCAGGCTTCACAATGTCAGATTTGCCATCTCTGTAATTCTCTTTACCTTTCTCTTATGTTTTTAAGATGGCAAGATAGCTACAAAATCTTAAATTGTCTCTTCTGTATTCGAGATGATAAGAAATGCTGTCTTTGCTAGAAGCAACCAGTAGACTTCTGCTTATGTCTCATTGGCCTCTCCTAGCTGCAAGAAAGTCTGGGAAAGACAGAATTGTGCTTTTCTAGTCTAATGTCGGAGGTGCACAAGGGAGAAAATGTTGGAAATGGTAGTGAATTTGAAAACCAATACAGATGTTACAGCTGCTAACTATCTGCACATATTAGGCAAGTTACTTACTTCTCACACTTCTGTTTCTTATCAATAATATGGATAATAAAAAATTTACTTCTTAAATTTTGCTGTGAGGACTAAATCAGTTATTACATATAAAATATTTAGAACAGTGCTTAGAACATAGTAAGTCTTTAATCATGCTACATATTATTTATCATAGAGGAAAGTCAAATGTAACCAAAACGTGTATCAAAATAAGATCAATTGTGTAAATAAACCTGTGTTAATCAGTTTTGGCTGCTATAACAAAATAGACTGTGTGGCTTATAAACAACAATGATTTAACTATGGGCAGTGAACACACAATGCAATATATATATATATATATATATATATATATATATATATATATAT